>JAGQAX010000004.1:4491010-4593510 GCA_019142605.1 Cephalopholis sonnerati | reverse complement strand
TAAACTGCTAGTCTCAGTAAGATGAATTTAACGATTGAATTGTAGAGAATCTAACTGAGCTAAGATGTGCAGCATCTCTATATTGATTGTTGATTGTTTTAACATTGTTATGTGTTGTGCCCGATCTATGCAAAAACTGCCACTAGCTTGAGCCATTAGCCGACAGCAAGGCAGCAGTCAGACCCCAAATTAAGACCTGCATTTATTTGTCAAAATGTGTGGCTGCACAAGTTTGATTGTGAATCAGCTTTTAATATAGATTTTATGGATAATGTACATTTGTTTACTTGGAGCTCTGTTACATGGAGACCATCACAATATCTTTACAAAACATTGTAGTTAGTCTGAGTTACACAGCTGGGGTGGTATTTATGTGATGAAAGGATTTGTGTGTCTGTCTCTACATGTGTTTGAATACGTATATTTGGTCTGCTGATTTTACAGGGAGGGGACAACACTGTTTAGTTTTTTAGATGCTGACTGTTTTCATTTGGTGCAGTATCAGTTTAAGTTACTTAATTTTCCTTTGTCTTTTAGAGTAAATCCCAGCAGGGTGCTGGTGCCCAACTCTCCACTACAGCCAGATTCCAGGATGTAGGATGCCAAACAGACTCTCCACAAACCGTCTCAGTGGGCACACAGTCTGTGGCATCTCAGAAGATGGTAGAGCTCATCACACAGCTGTTCAGGGCTACTCTGAGGTAGCAGCCCGAGAAGCAAAGGTATGTAACACAGAAATTATGTGTTTTTGTGTTTGAGATACAGTACGTGGAAAGATTTTATGGTATTGAAATGCTGTTTCCCAAAAGCTTCAGAATATGTATTTCTGCATATACATATATATATGTGTGTGTGTGTGTGTGTGTGTGTGTGTAAAAAATTGGACTTTCAGCTGTCATCAACACCTACGAAGGACGTAGATTTCAAACCAAGTACGAGACCTCATGTTGAGGTGGATAAGAAAGAGGGAGAAACTTAAATAGAGCTAGTAGACCCTCATGATTCAACATGTCATCCTGGCAACAGAGGAATATTATGAGCTATTAGCAGAGTTTTTAAAAAATGTCGGAAAAGTAAAGCAAAATTGTATTCTTTTAGTTTCTTTTTACCCTCAGCATGGGCTGTAAAAACAGACCCTACATACAGTAATTTGTAAATAATGTTATTTTTATTATCAACATAATAACATCAGACAAAAGGTATGAAATAGTTGTGGCAACACTTGAAATATATACAAGAAAGATAGATTCAGGGAAGCAAATAGTGTAAGAACACAAAATCAACATTTAAATTCAATATTTTACAGACTGTAGATGACCTGACTGTAGATGTGCTGTGGAAGACATCCTGCCTTGTTCCAGTCCCTAAGAAGTCAACATCATCTGGCCTCAATGACTGTCGACCAGTTGCCCTCACATCTCACACGATGAAGGTGCTGGAGAGGCTGGTCTTGGCCCACCAGAGACCATAACAATATTGTTACTAAACATTGTAGTTAGTCTGAGTTACACAGCTGGGGAGGTATTTATGTGATGAAAGGACTTGTGTGTGTCTGTCTCTACATGTGTTTGAATACGTATGGAAAGCAAATAATGTAAAAACACAAGGAAATCAATATTTAAATTCAATATTTTACAGACTGTAGATGACCTGACTGTAGATGTGCTGTGGAAGATGTCCTGCCTTGTTCCAGTCCCTAAGAAGTCAACATCATCTGGCCTCAATGACTGTCGACCAGTTGCCCTCACATCTCACACGATGAAGGTGCTGGAGAGGCTGGTTTTGGCCCACCTGAGACCGCAGGTGAAATTGTCACTGGACCTTCTGCAGTTCGCCTATCAGCCTCAGGAATGGACGACACAATCATCTGCAGCTCACTCGCACCTGGATGGACCCTGCAGCACTGTGAGAATCACATTCTTTGATTTCTCCAGTGCATTCAGTACCATCCAGCCACTGCAACTGAGGGAGAAGCTGCAGGAGATGAGGGTCGACACATCCACGATCTCCTGGATTACTGACTACCTGACAGACAGACCACAGTTTGTCCGACTGGGCAGTGTCCTGTCTGACATGGTGGTGAGTAGCACAGGAGCTCCATAGGGGACTATTCTATCTCCTTTCCTTTTCACCTTGTACACCATAAACTTTCAATATGACTCTGGGTCATGCCACCAGCAGAAGTTCTCTGACAACTCTGCAGTGGTTGGGTGTATAGGTGATGGACGGGAGGAGGAGTACAGAGCATTGGTGGATGATTTTGTGGAGTGGGCTGGAAGAAATCACCTGTCACTGAACGTGGCCAAGACTAGGGAGATGGTGATCGATTTCAGAAGGAAGAAGACGGTTCCTCAACCCCTGTTCATAAGGGGAGAGGACTACAAGTACCTCGGCATCCACATAGGCAACAGACTGAATTTGGAAGGCCAACACTGATGCTGTGTACAAGAAGGGGTTGAGCAGACTCTATTTCCTGAGGAAGCTGAGATCTTTCAATGTGTGCAGCAAGTTGTTGGAGGTCTTTTACGAGTCTGTTGTAGCCAGTGCACTTTACTTTGATGTAGTCTGTTGGGGGAGCAGCATCGGAGCCAGTGAGACCAACAGACTTAAGAAACTCATTAAGAAGGCTGGCTCTGTGATTGGCTGCATACTGGACTAATTCGAAGCAGTGTTGGAAAGGAGGACATTGAACAAACTGCTATCCATCATGGATAATCCTGACCACCCTCTTCACCACATGCTGAACAGACAGTGGAACTCTTTCTCCAACAGACTGTTGCAGCTTCGCTCTCTACAGCCTCTCTTCTATAGCATAATATTTACATTAACACCATTTGCTTGCACTGCTGTTAATAACAGATTGCACACTTGTAGCTATTGTGCACATTTTTTTTTACTTTTTTTCATTTTTCTACCTCACTTCTGACTGTGTTGTGTATATAATTTGATCTTTTTACTCCTTCTTGTATATTTTAAATTTTAGTACTACTCATTTTTGTATATTACAATATATATATTTTGTATTTCTATATTCAGTGTCCACATACTGTTTGATTACTTGCTGCTGTAACACAAGAATTTCCCAGTTTGGGATCAATAAAGTACTATCATCTTTGTGGAGGTATTTGAGAACCCTGTGCCATTTGCTGTGGATATGCAGAAAATCCCCATCCCAAAGGACCTGGCATCCCAGTATGAGAGACACTCAAAGGAGGGAATGGTTGCCTTACATGTCTCTCACTTCAGCCAAGGGGCAGCTGGAGGCCAATGCAGTGACCAGCCAGATGAGGAAACTCCTGGCATATCTGGATTACTACACAGGACAGGATGGACGCCTGAATGGAAAGGACACTATTAGTGTTGCAGATAAAATGCTGCTGTGTTTATATTTATGTAGCTATCTATTGTATATTATTTAATAAGTTTTTTGTTGTTTTTAGATTTTAGTTTTCAGATTTTAGTTTACACAGTTGTATGTCATTACATGTCATAAAAACATACATTTCTTCAGTTCTATGCTGTACTCCATAGTCATACCTGTAAATGTAGTGGAAGTTCTGTGGGGTGTATTGATTCACACAGTCAGGCTCTGGGCCTGGATGGTGTATCAAACATGTGGGATGAACTGGAACCTGGTTCATTCCCCGCAAAACCATAAAAGTAAAAAAGACACAAGGCATACTGTTTCATAACTAAGCAAATAAAGACTCAGGAGACAACATTACTGCATAGAACGAATACTAATCCAGGAAGCAGCATGTGTTTTACTATGAAACTTTGATTTCAAATTAATGATGTGGAGAAACTGTGATACACTGGTACATTGTAGGAAAATTACCTGTAGGTTAATTTTGCACTCGTTTTGGGCACCACCCTCTCAAATTAATAGCTATGTAAATCAATCATTAATTTGTCTGTACACTTGTCAATTATAAATCAGTCTCAATATCTAAGTTATGAGTTCTCTATACAGTAATCATAGTTTCAGTTCAAAGGAGGGCTTCGTCACCTCAGGTGTGATATTACTGGAGGCCCAAAGAAAAAGAAAAACTCAGGACTGGCAAGCGATCCTGGTACACGGAGCTTAATGTTGTCAATCACACGGAGTCGGAAAAGTTACGCGGAGACCGAGACTAAGAGCGGGACTGGTAAAGCATACAAAATCTTACAAAAAGAAAAGTCGAAAAACAAAAAAAAGAAAAACAACGAAATAAAGAAACAGGAGCTGGAGAAGAAGAAAAGAAAAAGAGAAGGGAAGGAGAGAAAAACTGCCGAGCTATTGAGTTTTATCTAGAATTGAGTGGCCGTGTTTCACGCAAGGTGGGTCTCTCAGTTTAAGCATGACTTGATTTTTCCAGATTATATACTTAAACATTTTACTCGCGATAGCCACATACTCTTCCCATTATGGTCAAAAATCGGCTTTATACCATCACATTTAGACATCATATATTCATTCTACCACATACATATATATCCTTGAATCAACAACAAAAGAACAAGAAGACGAAGAAAGAAAAAGAAATAAAAAGGCTTGCCCCTGCCTACTGCCTGGCACACAATGCACCTCACCCCGATTTCTGGCCCTGTGGGTGGTGGGCCCATCAGTGCATTGCCCCTCCTAGTTTTAGAAGAGTTACTGTCTCAGTCGAGGGAGTTTAGGTATCTCAGGGTCTTGTTTACAAGTGAGGGCAGAATGGAGCGTGAGATGGATCAGCGGTTTAGTCAGGCTTCTGCAGTGATGCGGGCGCTGCACTGGACCTTTGTGGTGAAGAGGGAACTGAGCTAGAAGGCAAAGCTTTCGATTTACTGGTCCATCTATGTCCCAACCCTAACCTATGATCATGAGCTCTGGATAGTGACTGAAAGAATGAGACTGCGGATACAGGCAGCCGAAATGAGTTTCCTCTGTGGGGTGGCTGGGCTCAATTTTAGAGATAGGATAAGGAGCTCGGACATCCAGAGGGAGCTCTGAGTAGAGATGCTGCTCCTTCTCATTGGAAGGGCATCTGATCAGGATGCCTCCTGGCCACCTCCCGCTGGAGGTGTTTGGGGCACATCTCACTGGTAGGTGGCCTCAGGGCAGACCCAGAACACACTGGAGGGATTATATATCTCATCTGGCCTGGAAACACCTTGGGGTCCCCCAGGAAGAACTGGAAAGCATTGCTGGGGAGAGGGACATCTGGGGTGCTTTGCTTGGCCTGCTGCCCCCACGACGCGGCCCCAGATAAGCAGATGAAAATGGATGGATGGTTTCAAAAAGCTCCAATGGAGGCCAGCACAAACTGCAAAAATTACTTTGGAAGGCAAATCTACCACATTGCCTGTCAGAGCCATTTTGTTTTTGACTAGTAAACTCACTTCCTTTCTCTCTTCCAGATTAGTGAGTCTCACTCTTTGTAGTTTGTTCTCATCAACTCCTACTCTCTCCTTTCACTCCTTCTTTGTATTGAACAAGAAAACATGCTTGTCTTCCTTTTTTTTATTACTTGTCTTGTGTTTTTTCTCTTTTACTTTTTTCCATTTTCTGACACCAGATCAGAGCAGGAAAACAAACATCAGCCCTCAGCTTCTTCTTTTGTTCTTCCTCTTTTGTCCTGTTACTTTCTGAACTGCCTTCTCTCTGACACCTTTTCTTGTGGTGGTGGTTCTCTTTCCCATATCCTTCTTATCTTCATTCCATCTTACCTAAGCAATTTTAGTCCTTTTTTGTCCTTTTATAATCCAAAGCATTTTTTTTTAGAAAACAACACATATCATCCGCAAAAACATGAAGTCTTTCAAAAGTGCCGAAAAGGTTAAAGTTGTTGGTGCATACACATGTATACATGTGCATGGTTTAATTGTTGCTCACTTTAAAGAGTATGTAACCACTGTTCCTATTGTGGGAAGTTATGAGCCTATATTAGTCAGCTATAACTATAAAATGAAGTGATGTTTTGCTGCCTTTTCAACTTTGCTAGTTAACAGTTAGCACCTATAGACTAAGAAAAATATCATTTAATTTACCTTGCCCCTCAACGGCCACTGGTGTTTTGTTTAAAGTGTGACCATGTTAACTGGTCACTTTCAGCTGAATGCATTTGTGGTTGCTCCTAGCAACCTAATAGTTGGCAGTGATCTTGAAAAGGATGTTTCTTTTTTTCTTTCATGTTTGTGTAGAAGAGATGGAAACCTATCCTCTGTCATAATAATAATAGGAGAGCAGGTTTTTGTTGCCTTTGCTTTTCTTTAATCCTCTGTCATCTAGTGTAAAGTGTGAGGCACAGCAACCTCTTCTCACCTCCTTAGCTCTTCTCTCATCCCCTTTCCTCCTCCCTCCACTTCCTCTTTCACCCAATGGGACTATGAGGGCAACCTGTCTTCACTTTGCCACTCTCTAGCAACCTCTGCTGACCTTACCTTAACATTTAATTTCCTGTCCTACTCTCTCCAGGTGACTCTTCTCAGCTGCTACTGTTTTCCTGCCTTGCCCCTTGGTCTCTTGTTAGTTTTCTCCATGCCATAAATGCACACACACAGCCCACAGTATGACATAAAAACATGTTAGACACATTGACTTTTGGCCACCTTGGGGCGGCAGAAACAAGTTGGAAGCAACACATATACATAATAAATGTGTAATTGTGCATGACCTCACTTACCCACTATAATCTGACTTTAGAGCTCTTTAAACCTGACCAATTAACCTAAAAATGAGCCATAACCCATGCACTTGTGCCAAAACTGGTCCAAAAGATAGCATCCTCACATAATACTAATATTGTTGTTGGTCATAGTAGGTTTTGAAAGGATGATCTGTGGATTTAATGAAACACAGTCGCATAAGCAGTTGCTGCTTGGACCCCTAAATATCTTAACAAAAGGGTGGCAATGTGGATAAAATAACATGTCCTATTGCAGATTTGATCAAGGCACAAATTTAATCAGGCCAAATTTCAGTCCAGACAAGATGAAACTGGGATACTTATCCATGCAGTTGTCTACTGATTTACTGTCCTTTGAGCATGAATTCCTCTATAAAGCAGTTCATTGGCTCTGTGATAGGTAAACTTAAGTTAACTCGTTGCCAGAGGTGCAGCTGGGTTTCCTCCAGACAGAGTGCTACTGTATCTGGGTCGGTTTGTCTGTCCTCTACAGTTGAAGGTATCCTCAGAAGCGGTGCTAACATAGCTGTAGCACAGACACGAGTCTAGCTAACTCAGTTCAACAGTGTCCACTGTGTGTGTTAGCTTAGTTCAGACTTCAGTACCAAATATTATTACACAATCAAAAAATTACTGTTCAACACAACTCACAGTGGCAGTAGAACAGAAACATACATTTTCTATTCCTCTCGCCTCTTTACACCAAGCAATGACACACTGGCTATGTGTACATACACAAAATAGTCTGGTTTTTGCTCTTATTCCAAAAAAGACAATATTCCTACTACGCTGTTTACAGGGCTAATGAAAATGAATATTTCACTTATTTCACTATTCCTGTTCACAAGCAGCCAAGCATACTCCGATGAACGTGCTTCAACAAGTCATTCATCACATTAAAATATGGAAAAGAAGAGCGGCTGGAACCACCTGTGATGTATTTTTTTTTTGTGTGTGTGTTTTTTTTTTCAGTTTCCTTCTGGTAGCGGACCTTGGGAACTCAGCTTCCCTGTCATGTTCTAAACCACCTTCTTAAAAAGGTCACTATTGCGATATTTGCACATATCCAAAAATTTGTTGATTAAGTCTTACATAATGTTTTAAAGTAGGTGTGTTTTTCCATCTCTCAATCAATCAATCAATCAATCAATTTTATTTATAAAGCCCAATATCACAAATCACAATTTGCCTCAAAGGGCTTTACAGCATACAACTTCCCTCTGTCCTTTGGACCCTCACAGCGGATAAGGAAAAACTCCCCCCCAAAAAACCCTTCAACAGGAAAAAAAAAATGGTAGAAACCTCAGGAAGAGCAACTGAGGAGGGATCCCTCTTCCAGTACGGACAGATGAGCAATAGATGTTGTACAGAACAGATCAACATAATAAATCAACAGTAATCCATATGACACAATGGGACAGATATTATATTAATAGTACAATTATATATGTATGTGACAATAATGATATGTGTATAATAGTACAAGTATCACTAATAGTATCAGCGGCAGTAGGAGGCATCAGGCAGGACCACAGCAGCAGCACAACCACAACACACCATCCAGGCACAGCTGCGACACGAGTTAACCTGCGAGACAGTGGACCACAAAGGCTCCGGAGAACAAGCTGAGTTAGTGACATGCAGTAGAGCTGAGTTAGGGAGATGCAGTAACAGGACGTGAATGTTAGCAAAGGAGAGAGAGAGAGAGAGAGAGAGAAGGAGAGAAGGGGCTCGGTGTATTTTAGGAGGTCCCCCGGCAGACTAGGCCTATGTCAGCCTTAATAGGGGCTGGTCCAAGACAAGCCTGGGCCAGCCCTAACTATAAGCTTTATCAAAAAGGAAAGTCTTAAGTCTAGTCTTAAAAGTGGAGACGGTGTCTGCCTCCCGGACCGAAACAGGAAGGTGATTCCACAGAAGAGGAGCCTGATAGCTGAAGGCTCTGGCTGCTGTTCTACTTTTGGAGACTTTAGGGACCACGAGTAACCCTGCATTTTCAGAACGCAGTGTTCTGGTGGGATAATAGGGCACTATGAGCTCTCTAAGACATGATGGAGCCTGATCATTTAGAGCTTTGTAAGTCAGGAGAAGGATTTTAAATTCAATTCTGGATTTTAGAGAAGCTAAAACAGGAGAGATGTGATCTTGTTTCTTTGTTCCTGTCAGTACACGTGCCGCCGCGTTCTGGATTAGCTGGAGAGTTATCAGGCACTTATTAGAGCTACCTGATAAAAGGGAATTACAGTAATCCAGCCTAGAGGTAACAAACGCGTGGACCAATTTTTCGGCATCATTTAGTGACAGGATAGGCCTAATTTTCGCAATATTACGCAGATGAAAAAACGCAGTCTGAGAGGTTTGTTTTAAATGGGAATTAAAAGACAAATCTTGATCAAATATTACACCGAGGTTTCTTACGGTGGTGCTAGAGGCCAGAGCAATGCCATCCAGAGAAACTATATCATCAGATAAAGAGCTTCTGAGGTTTTTGGGGCCAAGAACAATAACTTCAGTTTTGTCTGAATTTAACATTAGGAAGTTGGAGCTCATCCAGGTTTTTATGAAGTTTAGTTAATTGGTCCGTTTCTTCTGGCTTTATCGATAAATACAACCGTGTATCATCCGCATAACAATGGAAATTTATAGAGTGATTCTAATGATGTTACCTAAGGGAAGCATATATAGAGTGAATAGAATCGGTCCGAGCACTGAACCTTGAGGTACTCCAAAACAAACTTTAGTACGTGAAGATGATTCATTATGTACACTAGTGCAGTGCCCGTAGGAAGTGTGTATTTCTATAGAAAAGTGGAAGCTTAAGTAGATTTTTCATGTATGGCCAAATGAGGCTGTGTTCGATGGTTGGATGTACAAAGAAGTGTACATAGTCTTATGTAGCGTTAATAGAGAAATTGTACATTGGGAAAGACATGAACGTATATTGCGATATGGAGAGACACGCAACATCATTAGGTTTCCTAGCTTTCCGTAGGCGAACAATCTTGAAATGGTAGCTAGCAAGCACGTAACCCTGCACGCCTGAAAGGAAAAACAAATGTTTCCGACCTAGCCATACTTTGGTATGGGAAGTTTAGGCAATATTTTAGTCAAGCTAACCATGTTGTAGCCATGACAGCAAACACAATGAGCAGATGACAACAGCGTGGTGAAACTTCAGAAATACTACTTACCGATGCGATAACTGAAACATGTCATGTTAATGCAAATTGCACCACTTCATCTATTCCTATAGGGGGATGTTGGACTGTGGCTCATCCTACAATTCAACAGAGATTATGTGAGGGTCAAGTCCTGCGTGTTCTTTAATGAAGCAATGGGAGAAGATATTCGGTCTCAGTTAATATGTTTATTAAGCAGTAAAGGAATAAAGTTACAGAGCTCTGGGTTCGATCTTCCTGTCCCTAACAAGCAACAAAAGTGTGTCAGTTCATGACGTCTGACTCACTATCTCTTCCTGACCCAGTATATTAGCGTAACAAGCATCATTGTACATGCAAGGCGACTTCCTCTTCTGATTGGTTCCCGCAGTGCGTGATCACCTCGTGGTGATCTTTCTCCTTCCGCATGCTTCCTGTTTTGTGAGAGACAAAAACAGAACACTTTGCCACACTCCTGCTCCTGTGCTATCTAAGCTAGGCACACGGTGTTCTTTCTACCAGATAAGGTTATAATCAACTGCTGAAGCTACAATAGAGTAACAGTAGTCATATCTCACACCATGTTCCTCCCTCCTCTTGTGCTTTTCCACTCTAGAAGACAAGCGCCTTCTGCTTAGCTAAATTCTCACAGTAGTTTACATTATATATGACACATAATATTACACAGGAAGACACATTATATTCCAAGAGGCTGCTGCAGCTCCTGCTGAAGCATTACACATTTCTTCATTTTATATGACACATGATTTCACACAATAGAACATATTATATTCCAAGTGTCCCCCTTTTGGCCTCACCTCAGTGAGGCCAATCTATATACAATATGTTTTACAACAGCATCACAAAAAACTTATAAGTCCCCCTTTTGATCTCATACACATGAGATCACACATCCCCTGAAAATTTCAGTTTTTTGTTATGCTGTTGGGAAGTTTACATGGTGTGCATTCCTTCCAATGCCCCATCACTATCAGTGTCTTCATCTCCTGCCATCAAAGCTACTGTCTCCGTCTGTGCCAGTTGACAGGGAGGAGGATGAGGATGCTTCTTTTCAATAGAGGTCACTATATTCCTCTCACAGAGTGACCTAATGCATGGAATGCAGCAACAACCACATAAAGCTAGGACTAAGATCATTCCTACCAGAGGCAGAAAGACTTAAATGACAAGATTTTTCCATTTGCCAAACCATTGTTCAAAAATACCGCTTAGAGGATAGTCAATGCCGGAGTGTTCATGCATTTCATTTGAGAGAGTCCTCAGCCCTTCTAAAGCTTTAGTAACTGAGCCATCAGGAGCTGTGTTGTTGGGGATAAACGTGCAGCAGAGGACTTGGAACATGGAGCAGACACCCCCTTTTTCTGCTAGAAGCCTATCTAAAGCTATTCGGTTTTGAACTATCATTAGGGAGGTGACTGCCAATTGCTAGGAGAGGCCTGCGACTGCATCTCTGGTTTTATTAGCCAATCTGAGAACATTATAATGAACATAATTGATTCGGTCTACGTTTTTATTCGAGGTGATTGGGAACAGAGCACTGATTATGGGGATATTTTCAAATCCTGCCACGACTTGATCTACCAATTTGTATTGATCTGGAACCCCACGGGGGACCTCTATTGCGTCTACGTACGTGGTGGAGTCAGAGCCAATGTCAGACGCGCCTCTTTTCTTTCTGGTTTTCGAGCTGTCAGAGTGAGACTCCCTCTGTCCTAACAGGAAGAGAGGGATGCCCAGTCTAATCAGTGCACATATGCCTGACCAGGAGGAGGGGGGGTGAATGTGGAGAGTTTGGTCTCCAAAGTACCAGAACAAGTCTCCCCTAGCCAGGACCATGCGGCTAGCATTCTGCCAGCTAGTTATATTCATCGTGAATTCACACAATTTGAGGGCATATGCCCCATGTCGGTCGCGTCGCTGGAAGTTAAATACCGGTGGAAACAGGTATAGTTACCAATTCTTGGACTAAACATTGGGGGTATCGTGTGGTTACACGACCTGGTTCATCTGTCCCCTGCTTACAAACCTGTGGTGAGCAGACAACCCCCCACCACTAGGTATGTGAGACAATGGTCTGAGGAGACCAGCATGGCACTGAGGGACTGTTTTGGTGTAACTGACTGGGAAGTGCTGTGCAGTCCACATGGGGAGGACATAGACAGCTTGACTGACTGCATCACGGACTATATAAACTTCTGCGTGGAGAACACTGTACCGACCAGGAAGGTACGGTGCTTCTCCAACAACAAGCCGTGGGTGACCCCTGATCTGAAAGCACTACTGAATGAGAAGAAGAGGAATTTTAGATCATGGGACAAAGATGAGATGAGGAGGGTCCAGAAGGACCTTAAGAGAGAAATAAGGAGGAGCAAGGACAGCTACAGGAGAAAGTTGGAGGAGCGCTTTCAACAAAACAACATACGGGAGGTGTGGAGAGGCCTGAATACAATCTCTGGCCACAACAACAACAGCAGGAGGGGCCCAGAGTCTGGAGACCAGGGGTGGGTGAATGAACTGAACCTGTTTTTCAACAGGTTTGATTCTGCTCCCTCTCCCTCTCCCACCCACCAGAGCTCAGACCCAGGGCCCTCTCACCCACCCTGGCACACCTCCTCCTCCTCCTTCAGGACATCAGCTGCACCCTCCCGACACCTTTTAATCCCCCTCCAATTCACACCTCCCTCCTCTACTCAGTCACCCCCCACTCCCCGCTGCAGCCTCTCCATAACAGCTGACCAGGTGAGGAGGGAGCTCACAAAGATCAAGGCGAGAAAGGCTACTGGTCCGGATGGCATCAGCTCCAGACTGCTGAGGGACTGTGCAGCTCAGCTCTGCCAGGTGGTTCTGCACATCTTCAACCTCAGCCTCAGTCTGGAGAAGGTTCCTGTCCTGTGGAAGACTTCCTGCGTGGTTCCTGTACCAAAGACTGCACACCCCAGGGAGCCCAACCACTTCAGACCTGTCGCCCTGACCTCCCACCTGATGAAGACCATGGAGAGGATCATACTTAACCACCTCCGACCCCTGGTGAGAACAGAACTGGACCCCCTGCAGTTTGCATATCAGGCAGGCATTGGGGTGGATGACGCTGTCATCTACCTGCTCCACTGGACACTGTCTCACCTGGAGAACCCTGGAAGTGCTGTGAGAGTCATGTTTTTTGACTTCTCCAGCGCTGTCAATACAATACAGCCATCTCTGCTCAGGGGGAAGCTGGAAGGAGCTGGAGTCGACCGTCACCTGGCTGCATGGACCATCGACTACCTCACCAGCAGACCACAGTATGTGAGGCTTGGTGACTGTGTGTCTGATGTGGTAGTCTGCAGCACGGGGGCTCCACAGGGAACAGTCCTTGCCCCATTCCTCTTCACCCTGTACACATCGGACTTCAGACACAACACGGACAGCTGCCACCTCCAGAAGTTCTCTGATGACACAGCCATTGTTGGATGTGTGTCACAGGGGAATGACATGTCATCACGGACTTTGTTAACTGGTGTGAGAAAAACCACCTTCACATCAACGCCAGCAAGACAAAGGAGTTAGTGATCGACTTCCGTAGGAAAGCGCCCCAGACAACCCCAGTGAACATCCAGGGTTTGGACTTTGAGGTCGTGGAGGAGTACAAATACCTGGGTGTTCACCTAAACAATAAACTGGACTGGTCCACAAACATCAACGTCCTGTACAAGAAGGGCCAGAGCCGTCTCCACCTGCTGCGGCGACTGAGGTCCTTCGGAGTGTGCAGGACACTGCTAAGGACCTTTTATGACACTGTGGTAGCGTCTGCCATCCTCTATGCAGTGGTCTGCTGGAGCAGTGGAAGCACGGAGAGGGACAGAAAAAGACTAAACAAGCTGGTCAGGAGGGCCAGCTCGGTCATTGACTGTCCCCTGGAGACCATCGAGCAGGTGGGTGAGAGGAGGATGTTAGCAAAGCTGATATCCATCATGGACAACACTTCACACCCCCTGCATGAGACTCTCTGTGCACTGAGCAGCTCATTCAGCAGTAGACTGCTGCACCCACAGTGCAAGAAGGAGCGCTACCGCAGGTTGTTCATCCCGTCAGCTGTCAGACTCTTCAACAGCAACATCTGACAACACCAAATGTAGCACTGTCATGTCTGCTGCATGACTGCTTAGACTCTGTTTATCTACACACTCTGTGCAATATTCCTCATCTAAATATTTTTTGTATATATGTATATAAACTGTAAATCCTGTTAATATTCATTCTCAAAAGTGCCTTACTTTTTAAAATATATTTTTTGTATATTTTTAACATACATATTTTTTCTATTTTAATCTTTATTTAATTTCTTATAATACACTGTCCACTCTTGACTTTCTGTCTGTACTTTGAGCTGCTGTGACATGTGAATTTCCCCAGTGTGGGATCAATAAAGTTTATCTTATCTTATCTTATCTTATCTTATCTTATCTTATCTTATCCACTCTAACCATAGGTTTCTGTCTCCATTACCAGTAGCCAATCTGACTATGTCACTGCGTGTCAGTTTACTGTAATCAATCGTAACTACCCTGTCACTTTGCCTTAATGCCGATGCAGGGGTGGGTGTGGTAGATACGTTCCTAGCTGGTGGGTCTTTCAGATTTACTTTAATTAATGCCATTGAGTCTGATCCCACC
Organism: Cephalopholis sonnerati; assembly: GCA_019142605.1. Lineage (NCBI taxonomy): Eukaryota > Metazoa > Chordata > Actinopteri > Perciformes > Serranidae > Cephalopholis > Cephalopholis sonnerati. Next base: position 4,579,032 of record JAGQAX010000004.1, on the reverse strand, counting down.
TGGTCTACGCCCATCACAAAACAAAATGTTTGTGGTCCAGAACTGCAGGGGCCCTGAGTAAGAGGACTCTGGGTGAGGTGTTTCACAGTCAGTAACAGGGAATTGTAAGAGTCGCTCTGAGATTGGAGTTGTCCTCTAGTCAGAGCTACCTGGTCTCTAGTGCACATTTTACCATGTTCACATTTCCTCATTTCCCACTTAACCCCAGACCATGCTATTACATGGTTCCAGGTGGGACACCACCTGTATTCGTCAGTAAAGACGTAGTGTAGTGTAGACGTAGAAGTGTAGACGTCATATCCTCTCCAACTGGCTTGGTGGGAACCACAATTGATGACCTTACATAAGTTGAATTGGAACGTGACATTGGTCCCCAGGGTGTATTCTAGTTCTAGTCCCCCATACCTACCCAGACAGTAGTCTGACGATTTGTCCGCCAACGCGCTCCTTCTGGTTCAGTTTCGGGGTTGGTCTGTTTGTTTGTCTCTGGAGGAAGACTCATACCACAGAAGAGGGAGAATGATTATACACGTTAAGAAAAAACACCCTAGCCAATACCACTTACTGTGGTTTGGCGGCACCCCTGGAAACCTCATTGTCTTACTGTGGATAAATGTAAATGGTAAATAAAGTAAAAATGATAAATGATAAGTGTAGCAAGCAAACTTTCAAAATATCCTGGTCCTATCTACTCTAATGTGCTCTGGGCAAAGCTTCAGAGGAGCTTTTAACCTTCACATTGATCACAGGATATCTTTACCGCACTTATGCCAAACTAAAAATAAATTCCTCCATGAGTGAGTTTTTTTTTTTTTTTTTTTTTTTACACCTTACTTTCTTTTATTTCTTGCAATGTCCGTTGATCACCTTCAGGAGGACCCACTCTGATGTCGGGGGTCCTTTTCCCTCTGAATCCTCCTTCCCTGTTACCACCTGTTTGGAGAAAGCTGACACCAACGCTGTTAGTTGATCATAGTATGGTTTGTATCTCAGAGGGCTTTCTACTCCCTCTCTTTCAACCCCAATGCCTTCTCTACCTCCTGTAAATCTTTGTTTTTGAAATGGGTTCCGTTATCTGACCTAATTCTCTAAGGGAACCCATGCATTAGAATGTACTGATTAATCAGAAATTTGACCACTGTTTTTGCATCTTCTGATTTTGCAGGTATTGCTTCTGGCCAGCCAGTGTATGCATCCACAGCTACCAGAAGATACCTGTACCCGCAGCCAATGGTAATTTGAGAGGCTTCTTGCTGCTCGGTTATTAACATATTTACATCACAAGCTGGCAACAAATCATATACTGTTTTCCCTGTCTGAACCATCATGTACTGTGGTTTGTACCCAGCTTTTTCTTTGCTGCTTCATCCGCTGCTTCATTACCTTTGGAGACGATGGTTTTCATGTGATTGTGTCCTTTGCATTTGATTACTGCCACTTCAGTGGGATTCATGAGTGCTTCAGCCAATCTTTTCATATCTTTCTCGTGTTTGATAGGGGTTTTAGCCGCGGTTAGAAATCCCGACCGTATTCACTGCGTCATTTCTACATGGATTGCTCCCACCACATAGGCGGAGTCGGTATATATGTTTACTCTTTTTCCTTCAGCCCATTCTAGCGCTGCAATCATTCACTGTAGCTCAGCTAGTTGAGATGACTCTTTCCCTATTACTTGTCCCGTGCTGACTTCCTTACCACTGCATATGCTGCTTTCAGTCCCTCAGCTGGATGCCTGTAACAGCACCCGTCGGTGAACGGTGTTTCTTCTACATTAGCCAGTGGTTTTGCCTGCAAGTCTTCTCTCACCCTGGTGTCTTTCAGGACCCTTTCCTCGCGCCATGTTTCTTCCCTCATGTGTGAACGTGATGTGTGGTGCATTTAGTTTCTATTTTTTTGGTACTGTGTGTTGTCAGTACCGTTAGTGCATGTCCCATTACTATGTGTGTCACTTTCTGCAAAATTTTGCTACCCCTGCCACGTGTCGGGTGCATGGTGGGTGTCTGTCCTCTGTTGGGTCTAATGTGACGCTTGCATACATTAGTACCTGTCGTCCTAACCCTTTTTCCTGAAAAAGCACGCCAGCAACGGTGTGTGTTTTTTTCAGAAACATCTAGGAAGAATGGTAGCTTGTGGTCTGGGATGTCCAACTCAGTGGCTCTGGATAGCGCCTGCTTAAAGGTAATGAATGAGTTGTCTGCCTCGGTGCTCTGAGGGAGAGAAATCAACATTTGGAATCTGTGTGTGAGTCCAATCGGTGAGTGAAACCAATTTTTTACACATGGGACCCAAATCTTTAGCTTGATGTTTAGCATAAACAGCCAGTGTTATGTGCGGGGAGGCTTTCTCCGCTGCCTCATACCACCGCATCTGGTCAGGCACAAGGTCAACGGCCGCAGCCACACCCTCGTTCCCTACTAAGATACAAGTCGAATTAACATCCCACATTCTCTCTTCTAGTTCATCATAAAAAGCTTGTTGGTAAATTTCATCCCCATCCCTATCGTAATAGAGCGTTACGTGGAGGGGATCAGGGGAAGGTGTGCAGGGGTGAAGTGTTTGGACCTTAGGACGCCACAACTGATAGAGGGTGTTGATGCCTGGTTTGTCTTTGGTGTCTGGTTCAAGGAGACCCCAATAGATATCAGCCCAATGTCCTTCAGCTGTGGGGGAGGTGTCTGCTGACAGCAACATCTGAGAGGAGGACTGTACCATAGACAGCGAACAGTTCACCGTGTACCCATTGGGAAAAGTCACAATTAGTCCATCTGGACTGCATAAGACTGAAGCTCCACATTTCACCAACACATCGCGTCCCATCAAATTAACTGGGCACGAGAGTGAGGAGATATATTGATGTTTGAAAGTCTGTTCAGCCTCTGGGCGGGCCTTGATAGCCGCCCCGGGGTGGGCCTTGCCATCCTCCCCTGTGTGCACCTCTGTATCCTCCCCTTAGTGGACCTTGCCCAAACTCTGCATTGCAGGAACAGCTTTGCTGAGGACAGTTCTTCTGCCAGTGAGTAGGGTTGCCACACAGAAACACCCAGTGTTCTGTGGGTTCCGTCTGGGTCCTCCACGACCCCTACCTCTTCCCCTGAAGCCTCCCGCTGCGCCCATGGGACCGCCCCAGTGAGGGGAGCGGGGATCTACCCACTCAGGAATCGGGTAAAGATCCAGAGCTCATGAGGGTGGTCCAGGCGGGGGCTGTTGTACCGTTTGATTGGCTGATTTTTTATCTGTCTTTTTTGCCTCATTAACTTTATGGCGAGCTTCATCCAATTGCAGTTTTAGAAGCTGCACCTGGGCTGATTCAGTACTGTCTTCATCCACTGCCTGTTTAGCTCTGTGTTTTTTTATGTGGTGTGTAACGTGTTTCTCCCATTGTTCAGTAGAACAGCGTAGGATATCTGGATTGTTTTCTATGTGTTCCTTGACGGCCCTTGACAGCCCTTCCAAGACTGCCTTTCTAAACAATGTGGTTTGCAATCCCCTGGAGCCCGGGTGTACCCCGGCCACATCCACCCATGTGTCCTTGCATCTGCTCAGAAAACGTCATTTGTCCCTGAATCATGACACCAAACGTCTCTCCCTCTTCTTCACTAGTATCTTCCTCATAGGTATAACATTCTTCTTCCTTTTCTCTGTCTGCTATTAGTTTGAACATATGATCTGCCACATACTCCCTTCTCAAGCGCCACCCAAAAAGTGATCAGTCGCGGGTCCCACGCTTCCTTTCGAGGTGCTGGACGACTGAGGCTTTTGTTTTTTGTTTTTTTCGGTCTCTCCGGTCACTACATTCACTGCTGTTCTCCCACTGTCTCTCCATTTCTTCCATCTCCTCTGTCCTTCTCTTTATTTTCTCATAGAATCTACCGCCCCCGACAGTACTTGTCGTCTGATTTTCTCGTATTGATCTTTCACTGTTACCTGTGGGCATCCGCCCCGGTTGTTACATTCTTTGTCAAATTCCCCATCCATTTTTCAAATTTTGGGTGTACCTTTAATATCTAAAATGTAACGCTTTTACTTACCAAATTTTTACTTTTCTAGGTTAAAATAAAACATCTACTGGATAAAAGACAAAAAGCAAAGCTAGACTCCAACCACACTCTAAAATATCAAACCCCAAAAATACTTTTAAAGAACAATACCCAGCCACACATTAAAAGTCCAAAAACTCAGAGGCGATTTTAATCACAGTGTTGCGCCGTGACACAAGTCATATTCACGGTCTTACTACTTTTCCCTTTGAAGTGATTTCACTTCATATGTTTCACCAGCTGCAAGCTGGCACACCCAAGCTTCTACACCGACTTCCTGGAGTGGTGCGGGGTGCCTATGGCCCGGCGGCAGATGGCTTCTATCTTACGGTGAAATTACACAACCTCCTCCTTTTCTTCCCACACAGAGCACATCTATCGCTCAGGTACTTGGAGAGCAGGAATTTGAGTCACCTCTACTAGACTCTACGCTACTCTCCAGTCCTGTAAATCTTAGCTGATAGTCAGCAAGCCACCCAGAACTAAGACATTCCCCAGAAATATAAAATCAACACAAACAATTACTCCGTAAAAACCAGCAACACTTCTTTTAACTTAAAAGATAACGGTCACCGTTAGGGATCACAACAAAATATCGCTCCCTTGTCTATTGGATTGTTTGTCTCTTTAAGTGTTTCAACAATCAACACAAGGGCCTTTCACCCATTTTCTCTTATTGACTTCTCTCTATTACCGTAAGGTGGAGTCTTTCAGTCAGTCAATTCTTTAATACCCAATTGTTCTTGTACTATGAGTCTAAAATATAGACTCAGTAAATCAACTATCACTCCAAACTTTTGAAATAATTTTGTGGGCCTCTCGCCCGCCGGTCAGGGCACACTCCCAACCTTTGAACACTTTATTCCTTTACTTTTTTCTAGGAGACTTTGGTGTGCCGGCCGGCTGATGTTGTCACCGTACTGCAGTGCCAGTGTTGCCAGGTGTACGATAATTATCGTATTTGTACGATAATTTGGCCCTCTGTACGATGTACGATCAATAATCCTAAAAAAGGGCAAATGTACGATAATTTGACCATTTCATATTATTGCCTACGAAACTGTCTTAAACTGAGTTTTTTTGTGAACCCTGAAGGCATCTATTCCCATGTGACATGTTACCAGCCAATCGTGCTTTGCTGAGCGTGAGATACGAGTGACGTCCATATGTTGATTGCCTGAATGGTAAGCTGCGCCCGCCCCAGGAGACGCTCACGGACAGGAAGACGAGCGAAATTCAAAAACAAAACAACGCGAAGGACATGCAAAAGCAGGTGAAAGAGACGGAGAAGCAGGAGAAGGAGAAGGAAAAGGGGGAAAGGCAGGAGAAGGAGGAGAAGAAGAAGAGATAAACCAAAGCAAAATGAGTGCGGTTGAAGGGGTCAGTGAGGAGGGACGAGAGCCAAGGAAGAAAAGTAAGCAGCATCGCAGCTAGCAATTTTTAAGTTCGAATTTGTGTGCTCTGCACATTATTTTTGTTATAACCAGTAAGCACTTTGTAAGTTATGCAAAATAAATTTCACTAAGTAAAGCCAGATTACTCTTTATTTTCTTGTCAGTTATAATGAATACTGTGAAAAAAAGTGAGCCCGCTATGTCTAGTCCCTAACAGTAGGTGGCCTCCAGGTCTCATAATTTAGCTCATTAGTTCCCACCTGTCATTTGTTTCTGGGGGACACATTAGTCTAACACAACTGTGAGCTGCCGTTAACCCACTCCATTCTGACGCAACAAAGCCGTGAGTGTCTGTGAGCGCTATTAAACACCAGAGTGACTATATTTGACTATGGCGCATCAGTGAGCTTGTTTTAGTTATGACGAGTGTACGATAATTTCCCTCAAAATACGATAATTTTGAGTCTCTGGTACGATAATCCTATATTTCCCACCTGACAACACTGTGCAGTGCTCCGTTGACAAGTTTCAGTGTCCGTCACTATAATATTACACAGGAAGGCACATTATATTCCAAGAGTCTGCTGCAGCTACATGCGGTTACTGTGACCCATATCTTGCGCAACTCTACTTCTTCATTTGTATTTTCCATCCTGCAAAGCAAGCACATTTTAGTCTGCTGAAGCATCACACATTTCTTCATTTTATATGACACATGATTTCACACAATAGAACATATTATATTCTAAGAGGGAGGGACAAAAGGGAATGCCATAACCCCGGGTGTACACTGGATCCGTCGCGTGCGTGGTCCAGCCGTGGCACGGACTCCTCTGTCCCGTGCCGGGCGTCATTGTCCACTGGAAGCGCATCTATAGCAGCGCGCACGCAAGTGACTGGAATTGACAGATTGCGACATCATGATGTCACGCGATAATTTGCGGAAACACTGGAGGTAAAAAGACATCAACAAACAAAGAAAAGATTTCTCTACCTGCCGGGGGCCACAAACTGACGTCATGTTGTTGTAGCGATGTGAAATACACTCTGGAGTTTTCATGGGTGTTTTTATTTTGAAAATTGACCGGATACTCTCATCTTTTCTGCGCCTGACTTCCTGTTTGACTCATTTGGTCTGTGGAAATTGATGCCGGCGCGTATTTTTAGCGGAGCAGAGCGCCAAGCCGCTTCTGGTGGAGCAGTTTACATTGACTTGAATGGCCGCGATTAGCTCTGGCACCCGCGCCGTAGCTGAATCGCGCATGTGACGGATCCAGTGGACATCCGGGGTAAGCCTGTGCAAAGTTTTGGGTGACCCAGAGCACTATAGCAGTAGGATACTTTGATCTTTTATTCCGTGAGATGAGGCTATAGCTGCGAGCGAGAGTGCGATAGGCTAGATTGGTTACATGGAGGTCTATGGGATTTTAACTTTTAATGATAATGTTGTGAATATTAATCCCAAAAACTTCAAAATGAAGGATGCACCCCATCATGTGCAAGCCATATCCAAAAGCTTAGGTTGATCTGACAAACAGTCAGAGAGATATGCGAGCCACAGACACACAGACATACAGACACACAGACGCTTATTGCTTTATAGACAGATGAACAAACTGAAAACGATCGGATAAATAAGATTTAAACCAGCTTAGTGCAGAACCTTTAAGGCCAATTGAATGTTCTGTAGTCTCTGTAGCAGAATTTGATGGTCAATTGTGTCAAATGCGGCACTAACATCTAGTAAAACAAGTACAGAGATGAGTCCTTGGTCTGAAGCAATCAGAAGATCATTTGTAATTTTAACTAGTGCTGTCTCGGTGCTATGATGCACCCTAAATCCTGACTGAAATTTCTCAAATAAATAATTATCATGGAGAAAGTCACACAGCTGGTCTGCGACTACTTTCTCAAGGATCTTTGAAAGAAAGGGAAGGTTAGATATTGGTCTATAGTTGGCTAACACCTCTGGATCCAGGGTGGTCTTTTTTAACAGAGGTTTAATTACAGCTACCTTAAAAGACTTTGGTACATAGCCCGTTAATAAAGATACATTGATCATGTCTAGTATGCAAGTGTTAACTAAAGGTAAGACTTCCTTAAGTAGCCTAGTTGGGATGGGGTCCAAGAGACACGTTGATGACTTGGATGAAGAAATCATTGAGGTCAATTGTTGAAGAGAAATCAGGGAGAAGCAATCTAAATATGTATCAGCACTTATAGCTGTGTTTGAGGGCAGGAGGTCATGAATTTTGCCTCTAATAGTTAGAATTTTTTCGTTAAAAAAGCTCATAAAATCATTACTGCTAAGGGCTAACGGAATACAAGGCTCAATAGAGCTGTGACTCTTTGTCAGCCTGGCTACAGTGCTGAAAAGAAACCTGGGGTTGTTCTTATTTTCTTCTATTAATGATGAGTAATAGTTTGCTCTGGCATTGCGGAGGGCCCTCCTATATGTTTTGAGACTGTCTAACCAGACTAAACGAGAATCTTCCAGTTTGGTTAATCGCCAGTTCCTTTCAAATTTTCACGATACTTGTTTTAATTTTCTGGTTTGGTAGTTGTACCAGGGAGCAAACTTTCTTTGCTTTGCGAACTTCTTTTTAAGAGGTGCTACAGAGTCGAGTGTTGTTCGCAGTGAGCCTGCAGCGCTATCGACGAAATAATCAATTTGGGAGACTTTAAAGTCGGTATGGGAAACCTCAGTTACAGAGGGACATGGTATTAAATTTAATGCCGATGTAATCATTTCCTTAAATTTTGCTACCGCACTATCAGATAAACACCTAGTATAGTAACTGTAACTGAGTGGCGCATAATCGAGTAGAAAGAAATCAAAAGTTATTAAGTAATGATCTGATAGAAAGGGATTCTCTGGAAAGACCATTAAGTTATCAATCTCAATTCCATATGCCAGAACTAGATCAAGGGTGTGGTTAAAACGGTGAGTGGGCTTATGTACACTTTGACTGAGGCCAATGGAGTCTAATAATGTGGTAAACGCAGTAGCGAGGGAGTCATTATCAATGTCCACGTGGATATTGAAATCGCCTACAATAATAACTTTATCTGATTTCAGGACTAAACTGGATAAAAGCTCTGAGAATTCAGATAAAAATTCTGAATATGGGCCAGGAGCACGGTACACTATAACAAATAGAAGAGGCTGTGAGGTTTTCCAGGTCGAATGTAAAAGACTAAGGACAAGGCTTTCCAAAGATTCATAATCTGGTTTAGGTTTAGCGCTGATTCATAGACTAGAGTTGGCTGCAACTCCCCCTCCTCAGCCGCTGCCTCGAGGAACATGGGTATTATTATGACTGGGAGGAGTGGATTCATTTAGACTAACATACTCATCTTGACACAGCCAGGTTTCGGTGAGGCTGAGTACATCAATATGATTATCTGATATTAATTCGTTTACTAACACTGCTTTGGAAGATAAAGATCTGGCATTTACAGTCCACATTTAATTTAGATTTAAATAATTTAAATAATTTAGGTGGTCGGGGGACAGACACAGTTTGTATAATACTATGGGTGGGTAACTGCGCTAGAAGCTCAGAGAAGCGTTTAAGACTGCGACTCTGATTCCTGGTCTCAACTCTGTGTTGTCATGGTTTTAGATCACTAATAAATTTGTCCAGGTTTCTAGATATGAGAGCGGCTCCATCCAAAGTGGGATGAATGCCGTCTCTCCTAATCAGATTTTTCCCCAAAAGGTTTTCCAATTATTAACAAAGCCCACATCATTTGCTGGACACCACCTGGACAGCCAGCGATTGAACGATGACATGCGGCTAAACATATCATCAGTGGTCAGATTTGGCAGGGGTCCAGAGAAAACTACAGAGTCCGACATAGTTTTTGCGTACTGACGCACCGAGGCAACATTAATTTTAGTGACCTCCGATTGGCGTAACGGGGTGTCATTAACGCCGACGTGAATAAGAATCTTACTAAATCTACGTTTAGCCTTAGCCAGCTGTTTTAAATTTGATTCAATGTCGCCCTCTCTGGCCCTGGGGATACATTTGACTGTGGTCGCTGGTGTTGCTAACTTCACGTTTCTCAGAATAGAGCTGCCAATTACCAGAGTTTTCTCCTTAGCGGGTGTGTCACTGAGGGGTGAAAAACGGTTGGAAACGTGAACAGGCTGGTGGTGAGCTGTGGGCTTCGGGTTGGTACTACGCTTCTCTCAGACAGTCACCCAGCCTCCCAGCTGCACGGGGGGTACCGGAGGACCGCTAGCAGGTGCTATGCTATGTGTCTCCGCACCGGCTACAGGGGGCTGGCTAACTACCGCAGCTAAAGTTTGACTCTCCATGGTGCGGAGCTGAGCTTCTAACTCACTAAGCCTTGCCTCCAATGCAGAAAATAAACTACATTTGTTACATGTACCACTATCGCTAAAGGAGGCAGAGGAATAGCTAAACATCTGGCACTCTGAGCAAGAGAGAGCAGGAGAAGAAGCCATCGCTAAGTGTTAAGCTAAGGTAGCTAACAAGGCTAAAAGTGTGTAAGCAAGCAAAGATTAATAAGAAAGTTGTTTAAAGAAGCGGAGTGAGTGATTAACAGAACTAGTGTGGGTTAAGATGTGAAGTGGATATTTAACAGCTGAAGTGAGGAGAATAAGAAGAAAAGTAGCTGGTGAAAGTTCGCTACAGCAGCAGAGAGACACTAACACAGAAACACCGGAAATGACACAACACGCTTACCGCAGTACACCATCTGACCAGAATTGTAAGCTTTTCTTTTGGACATTTCTGCACCAGCTTTGCAAACTCTTAGCAAATCTGTTTGTGTACAATGCACATATAGAAATGCAAAGAGCCAACCCTTAACAGACAAAAGGTCGTGTTTCACAAATGGTGGTAAAAAGCCCAGTTGAGATGCAGATTGCTGCATATATTGCTGTATACATGCCCAAATAATGTAATTGAACTTGGAATATAGTGGCATGTTCACATCATAATTGGAAAATGCTAAATTTGGAAAAAGGCATAATGGAATATGCTGTGTACATGACACACACCAAATTCAGGATATTGTCATATTTGGCATAACAGTGGAATATTTGTGCTCATGTAATCATACTATAGTTCCTCTCATCACAATGGTTGGTACTGAAAGTAGAGATCAAACACTTAACAATATGACTGTGGTTCATTTGATTTTCAGCTTTGGCAAGCTATGACACTGCAATCAAACTTGATATCCACATAGATTTGCTATAAAACTAGATTGTACTTTACAGTTTCACCAGCAGAGTGCAGCCATCTGTCAACAACCTAGCTGGTGATGTCACTGGGGTGGTTGTTTACTATGAGAGCTGAGTACAACACTGTACCTCAGAATTGTTTAACGATTTATTCATTCACTCATTCATATAGTGATAAGACCCATTCCCATGGAGTCAGATGACAGTGATGTTACAGATGTTACATTCAATGTAAGGTTGCTGCAACTGACAAACCACACAAAACACTTGTTCACACCAAATACACACTCTACCACTGTCTCCATCAAGCTGTCAAACCACAACAACACCAGATGCTCATAGCATCATGTTAATGTTATTATGTTGCAGTTAACATAGCTAACATAGTGGTCATCAAGCCATCTTATATGTGGCTTGATATAGCCAGATATAAGACTATATATAGCCATAAAATGACAAAACATGCTTTATAGTGCCAAGTTTACCAAGTTTACTTTAGCAACTCGTGCTTCGTGCCAACAAACAACAGAGGCGAACCAATCCAGTGGCATCACCAGCTAGCTTATTGTAAGATGGCTGCACCCTGTTGGTTAAAACAATGAAATACAATCTAGTTTTCTAGCAAATCCAGGTGGATATCAAGTTTGATTGCAGTGTCATATTTTGCCAAACCTAGAAATCAAACAAACCACGGTCATATTGTTAAGTGTTTGATCTCTACTTTCAGTACCAACCATTGTGATGAGAGGAACTTCTAACTGTTCCTAGCCAATTTGCTCTCAATAATTTATGTATTTGCAATAAATGCTTCATCTTACCTCACTCATGACATTTGTGTGTTACCCACGAATGAGTGCTGAATTGGATGAAATGTTTCGCCTTTTTCTCTCCTTATCCACCATTACTCCAGGGGGGCTAAGTTCTATCCATTTACTATACAGACCATGGTGAAATTATGCATTCCTCATATCTACTAGACATTTTCATAGATGGGACAAATTATTTGCAAAAAGCATGCCTATGTATAGCAGATGTATGGGCCTGCTCCAACCTTTATATCGTACCTGTCTTATTACCAGCTTCAACATAGTTTTGTTTACCCAGCCAGTATTTTGTTTTAATATGCTGGGAGTGTACAGGATGCACCACTGTTACAGGTAATGAAACACCCCTCAAGACCCTCACACTAGAAGGCTGTGCCCACATAGGCACACACACAAGCAAATATGAGGGTCAGAGGAGCAAGAGGAAGAGTGGACAGACTTTTCTCTCCAGGTTAACACTGGCACACCTCTCACATAAGTTTGGTCTCAGCAAGGAGGAGGGAAAAAGTTGTTAAGACAAACTCTGTAATCGTGGAACCATATGCTCTCACATACTCTGCCCTCAAAGTTTAGTGTAAGGACAAAGTCTGCCAGATGTGCTGCATTTTTGCCCTTTTCCCTTTTTTTTCTAATTGCTAACAAGCAGCAGTCAAAACTAAAGCTACTTTTTTATAACTCTTCATACAGTCTGCATTAACAATGTGCATCTTGACCAAACAATTCATCTCACCTCCAAACCTCACTCAAACCATCAAAACACCTCCATATATGTCTCAAAATAAGCTTGTTTGACCAGAACACTGGCAACAGTTCTCACTCAGAAAGCATAGACAGACACACTGACCTAACAACAGGGAGCAATACATAATTGGGCTTTCGTTTCCAAACTCAGAATGTTTTTCATCTTTAATCAGTACTTCATCATAAAGTAAAAATAACATATTTTCACTTTATTCACTGTAACAAGAATGTTTCAGAAATGATGCAATTTGCTTCAATATCCTCTATTTTTTCTTACATATAGTAATTGTGAAAAAAATAAAAAGGAAAAGAAAATCCTGAAATTTCAGGGCTTAAATGTTATATAAATTTAAAGTGGATTGCTAAGACACACTTAATGAAACTGGGATCCATATGATCTTCATCACTAACTTCTTAGCACAGCAAAGGTCTTCTCTTTCAAATGTCTTCGCACTTTTTCACTGGTTTCATACATTTTCCACACCTGTTTTCAGAACAGGTGGTGCAGATATTATAGAAAGACCAAATAATCTATTTGATTAACTGTGTTAAACAAAAGGAAAACATCTATCAATAGATGATAAAAATTCAGCACAACTTTGTTAGACACTTTAATATCCACACAGGCAGGAGGTCACTAACTGTGTATACGACTTAACTAATGGTGCAAAATGTCTTTTACCACAACATTGACTATAACCCATTCGAACCACTGTGAAATACATAAACATTAATCATTGAGGAGGTGGAGGTGGTTGTTAGGAGCTGTGGTCAGAAGGTTGTCGGTGCCTGTCGTGGTGGCAACCGAAGAACCCGGTGAGGGAAGGTGAAGAAGGAGGCCTTTCAGGTCTAGCTGGCCCAGGGTTCTCGTGAGGCAGCACACGGGTACCAGTTGGCCAGAAGGGCTGCAGCTGTGGCAGTTGCTGAAGCAAAAACCCGGGTGTGGGGATTTCGGGGAGGCTAAGGAGAAGGACTTTCAGATGACTTTTTAGGAAGTTCTGGCAGACCGTCGGGGTATCACACTGCTCAGCCTCCTGGATAAAGTTAACTCCAGGGTGCTGGAAAGGGGGCATCAACCATTTGTTGAACCTCTGATTCAGGAGGAGCAATGTCAATGCCGTGCTTTTGGAACAGTAGACCAGCTCTTCACCCTAGGCTGCTGGAGGGGATGTGGGAGTTTGCCCAACCAGTCTACATGTGCGTTGTGGGCTTGGAGAGGGCTTACGGCTGCATCCCTTGCGGAGTCTTGTGGGGGATACTGTGGGACAACGGGGTGCCAGGCTCGCGGCTATGAGCCATCTGGTCCCTGTATGACCGAAGTCAGAGCTGTGTCCACATACTTGGCGTAAGGGCAAACACATTCTCAGTGGATGTTGGCCTCCACCAGGGTTGTCCCTTGTCACCAATCCTGTTTGTGATATTAATGGACAGCATCTCAAGGGGGGGGGGGGGGGGCTGGTTTGAGGACCTCAGAATTGCATCTCTGCTTTTCACAGATGATGTGGTTCTATTGGCTTCATCACACTGTGACCTTCAGCATGCACTGGGGTGGTTTGCAGCCAAGTGTGAAGCGTCCAGTATGAGACTCAGCACCTCCAAATCTGAGGCCATGGTTCTCTGCTGGGAACCACTGGATTGCCCTGTCCTGGTTGGGAGAGAGTTATTGCCTTAAGCGAGGGACTTTAAGTATCTCGGGGTCTTGTCCACGAGTGAGATTAGAATGGAGCGTGAGATGGATCAATGGTTTGGTATGGCTTCTGCAGTGATGCCGGCACTGCACCGTTCCATCATGTTGAAGAGGGAGCTGAGACAGAAAGGGAAGCTTTTGATTTACTGGTCCATCTACATCCCAATTCTCACCTATGGTCATGAGCTGAAAGAATAAGGTCGCGGATACAAGCGGCCAAAATGAGTTTCCTTTGTGGGGTGTCTGGGCTCAGCCATTGAGATAGGGTAAGGACAATGGACATCCACAGGGAGCTCGTAGAAGAGCCACTGCTTCCTCTCGTTAAAAGGGGTCAGTTAAGGGTGGTCCGGGCATCTGATCAGGATACCTCCAGGGCGTTTCAGGCATGTCCCACTGTTAGGAGGCCCCGGGGCAGACCTCCTGGGAACACCTTGGGGTCCCCCAGGAGGAGCTGGAAAGTGTTGCTGGGGAGAGGGATGTTGGAGGTGCTTTGCTTGGCCTGCTCCCCCATGACCTGGCCCAAGATAAGGAGATGAAGACAGATGGATGGATAGATGGATGGTTGTAAGTACCTAGACATGATAAATTCAGACATTCATTATGATACAGCTTTTGTACTGATTTTTTTTCTTCACCAAAGAACCAATTAAGACTGTCATCCAAACCACAAATACGTAGAAACCTACTGGATCAGATTTTTTCACATCATTCTTTTACGCGAGACAGCAGCAACCATATATCAGCATTTGACCTAGTCATTCCAGCACTTATTGAAATGGGATGGATCAATGGTTTGGTATGGCTTCTGCAGTGATGCCGGCACTGCACCGTTCCATCATGTTGAAGAGGGAGCTGAGACAGAAAGGGAAGCTTTTGATTTACTGGTCCATCTACATCCCAATTCTCACCTATGGTCATGAGCTGAAAGAATAAGGTCGCGGATACAAGCGGCCAAAATGAGTTTCCTTTGTGGGGTGTCTGGGCTCAGCCATTGAGATAGGGTAAGGACAATGGACATCCACAGGGAGCTCGTAGAAGAGCCACTGCTTCCTCTCGTTAAAAGGGGTCAGTTAAGGGTGGTCCGGGCATCTGATCAGGATACCTCCAGGGCGTTTCAGGCATGTCCCACTGTTAGGAGGCCCCGGGGCAGACCTCCTGGGAACACCTTGGGGTCCCCCAGGAGGAGCTGGAAAGTGTTGCTGGGGAGAGGGATGTTGGAGGTGCTTTGCTTGGCCTGCTCCCCCATGACCTGGCCCAAGATAAGGAGATGAAGACAGATGGATGGATAGATGGATGGTTGTAAGTACCTAGACATGATAAATTCAGACATTCATTATGATACAGCTTTTGTACTGATTTTTTTTCTTCACCAAAGAACCAATTAAGACTGTCATCCAAACCACAAATACGTAGAAACCTACTGGATCAGATTTTTTCACATCATTCTTTTACGCGAGACAGCAGCAACCATATATCAGCATTTGACCTAGTCATTCCAGCACTTATTGAAATGGTAAATACTCAGGCCCCAGTGTCATGGCCTCTCCCTCTACTGCCTTTGGCCTTATTGATTCATGTTTCCAAATAGCAACACAGAAGTGTCGTCTTTTAAAGATGGATAAGGACTGATTGATTATTGAAGAGTTTTGCAAAATAATTTTCACACAAGTGCATCAGTGATTTATTATTATGCAAGTAATTACTATCAGCTGTGAAAAGATATTTTCCTTTTGTTCAACACAGTAAATCCAAAAGAGTTTGGGGTCTTCCTATGAGATATGTGTTTGCATTTTTGAGAAAAACTGTAAAACTAATTAAAACATATTAAAACATTTGTAAAAGAAGACTTCTGCTGTGCTGAGAAGGTGATGATGAGGATCAAGTGAATCCCAGTTTCATTAAGCGTGTCTAGGCAATTCAGAAAACATTGAAACATTGAAGAAAACAAAATTTCCTCTAGTTGAATGACACATACTATAACTTAGTAAAGTATCAACAAATGGCAGAGGCATATAGCACAAACTAAGGTTGAACCAGTTCATATTGATAGCTATAATTTGTATTTTGTTTTCTATTGTGTAATTTTTTATTAAAATTGTGTTGATTTATGGAAATATTTGCTTGTGTTGCATGCACTTGTTCTCTCAAAGTTTTCATGCTTTTCTGTAAAAAGCAATGCAACTACATTTGTATGTATTCCACATATTTTCCATGTCCGGTTTGAGAGGACACTGGCATTTATGTCACCGCTTTTCATTCCGTCTCAAAAGCCTTGTTTATGGTGTCTTTTCATTGCTTTTTCTGCAATTGGTCACCACAATCTGTGCACTTTACTGGGATTGTTACCACAGCTCGAAGATAGTACAGTTCTGTACTTACCTGCACGTTGTTCTGCTGTTGCTGCTGTGTGTCATTGTCACCGATCAGTTGTTCCCCTGACAGCTGACAGGTTTTCCCGGCAAACAGCGATCCTCGGCTGCAAACTATCTGCAAGTCTTCGGTGGAGGTACACTCCATCTGTCACCGCACCTGGAGATTTGGATTACGGGTCTTCCACGTTACCTGGAAAGTTGGCTTATTGACTGTTTTCCATCCAGCAGTAGCGGTAGCCACCATTAGCCTCCGCTGTTGAACATGGGGATTCTTCAGTTCTCCTCCACGGTACTCCGCGACCTCGTCAGCTACACCATTCCAAACTCCATAATGTAATTAAATCTCTTGGACTCTTGCGTCACCCCCGGTATGTTCATAGGGGCTCCCGGCGTAAGTTTATCTATTCCAATTCACAGATTCCCTACATACCATCTGTAACACGTTCCGGAACACCACGTCATCACAACAAAGCCCACGTGCGCATTAGACATCTGTGTTGACAGTATTGTTTCTCCCATTCAGTCCACCTCAGCAGCCACATTCATGCTATCAAATGTTCATTCCCTCAATAACAATGCTTATTCACGACATCATCAAGGAAAGAGAGATTGACATCTGTTGTTTCGTTGAAACCTGGCAGAAACCACAGGACTTTGTGGTGCTAAACAATGCCACCCCCCCAGGCTATGTATATACTGTATACAGAAGCCTCACTTAAAGGGTGGTGGTGGTGGGCTAGCTATCATCCACCGAGCTGACATCCTGATTAAGGAGGTGACAGTGTCCACTGTCTACTCATTTGAGTGTGTTGCATTCAAACTTGCACAACGTCAGGTTGTCCTCATTTATCGCCCACCAAAAGTCTCCAGCCAAGTCTGTTTTCTTGTCTGAGCTGTCTGAGCTCCTTACCCCTGTCTGCTCCATGTCTCCATCCACAATCCTGCTTGGGGACCTGAACATACATGTGGACTCCAGCAGCTGTACATTCGCCACTGAGTTCCTGTCACTGTTGGATTGTTTCAACTTCACCCAGTATGTCCAAGGCCCCACCCACAACAAAGGCCATACACTTGATCTGGTTTGCTCCCCCTCCAACCTGCAGTGCCTCGCCCTAGCGGTATCGGACCATCATGCCATCTTCTTCAATGTTCCTGCCTCCCTGCCCAAACAGCATCCCACACATACCATCACGTTCAGGAACATGAAGACTATGAGTCCCCCAGCCCTTTCCACCCAGATAGCTGCCCACCTGGCTGGGGTTTCCCCTGACACCGCGGCTGGTGACCTGGTAGCTCGCTACAATGCTGCCCTATCCCTCAGCCTTGACTCTCTAGCCCCTCTCAAAACCTGGACTGTGTCATTTAGCCGCCCTGCCCCCTGGTTCACCAGTGAGCTCCGCACCATGAAGGCTGCTGGTCGATGGCTGGAGAGGGTCTATAAAAAACTGGCCTCACTGTCCACCATTTGGCTTTCAAAGACCATGTGAAGGCCGACTAAGAAGCTCTCACCTGGACTATGACTCAGTATTATTCCACCCTTATGGGTGGGATCAACAAGTTGGTCACCAAGGCAAAGGCCTCCACCTGCTCCCTGGACCCAATGCCCACAGCACTTGTGAGGGCTTGTCTCCCCACCCTCTGCCCCGTCATAACGGACATTGTCAACTCCTCTCTCCAATCTGGCACAGTACCCACCAGTCTCAAAATTGCCTCTGTCACCCCAATTCTCAAAAAGCCTGGTTTGGACCCTGATGACTACCAACTACTGGCCAATCTCCAACCTGCCCTTCATCAGCAAGATCCTGGAAAGAGCAGTTGCCGCCCAGCTTCATCAGCACATGTCCAACCATGAGCTCTATGAGACCTTCCAGTCTGGCTACAGAGTCCACCACAGCACGGAGACTGCCCTGATCAAGATCACCAATGATCTCCTCAGGGCTGCTGACTCAGGTCGCATCAGCATCCTGATGCTGCTCGATCTCTATGCAGCCTTTGACACAATCTCCCACTCCATCCTCCTCGACCGCCTTTCCACTCACCTGGACTCACTGACAGAGCTCTCTCCTGGTTCCACTCATACATATCCAACCGGCAACAGTTTGTCTCCATCAATGGCTCCAGTTCCCACCCAGCCCCAGTAAACCATGGCGTGCCTCAGGGTTCTGTGCTTGGTCCCCTCCTCTTCACCATTTACATGCTCCCCCTGGGTCAGATCATCCATAAACAGGGTCTGACTTTTAATTGTTACGCTGATGATCCCAACTATATCTCAGCTCTACACCATCCACCCCGCTCCCTCCTCAGTCCATAGTCAACTGCCTACTTGCAATAAAAACCTGGATGACCACCAACTTACTCAAACAGCAAGAAAACTGAGCTCTTGGTTGTGGTTCCCAAGGCGCTACTTCAAAAAGGGGGGAATGTTACCTCTATGTGGATGGCTGCTCCATCTCCCCATCCCCTGAGGTTCGCAACTTGGGTGTCATCCTGGTCTCCACCCTCTCCTACGAATCCTACATAAAATCTGTTGGTAAATCTGCCTTCTTTCACCTCAAAAACATCTCCAGACTCCGGTCTTCACTCTCAGATGCTGTTGCTGAGACCCTAATCCATGCATTTATCACCTCACCTGGACTACTGTAATAGAGTCCTGTTCGGGCTACCCAACAAAGCCTTGGACAGACTGCAGTATGTGCAGAACTCAGCTGCAAGGGTTCTCACCCGGACCAAGCCTTGGCAGCACATCACCCCCACCCTCAAACACCTACACTGGCTTCCAGTCAAGTTCCGAATCACTTACAAATTCCTCTTTGCCTACAAAGCTCGTCATGACCTTGCCCCACGGTATCTATCGGACCTCCTCACTGATTACACCCCCTCACGGAACCTGCGGTCTGCTGACTTAGGTCTCCTCAACGTCCCTCACACCAGTAGGTGAACATTTGGGGATAGAGCCTTCAGTGTGGCAGCACCAACCCTCTGGAACTCTCTCCCTGTGGAGATTTGCCAGGTGCCAACATTGGACATTTTTAAATCTGCACTGAACAGACACCTGTTCACCATGGCTTTTGTTTGCTAGATTGTTAATTTTGTTGTTGTAATGCCTCCTTGGGTCTTTTGAAAGGGGCTATATAAGTCTAAGCTATTATTATTATTATTATCATTATCATTATTATTATTATTATTGTTATTGTTATTATTATTATTATTTTGAAAGGCTGTGATCACATGGCCAATGCGCTGACAGCAGTAAACAAGGAGACACTTTTGAGCACTTGTAAAGAGGCAAGTTGGGGTGGTGGATGGGTCACAAAAAACTGGACTGTCACCCTGGAGTTCCATGTTCAGATTAGTGTGAACTTCGAATGAACGTTGAGTCATTTTAAGGTACATCCTCACCATGATTCTTTTACTAAGCCTAACAACAGTAATTTGTATTGCCTAAACCTAATCTCTGCAACTTTACATTAATAATGTAACTGTACATTAAGGAAGTAACGCCATTTGTTGGGTGCACATTTCTATGATATAATACAAACTGTTGTGCATGCATTTTTCATGGGATATCATATGAACCGGTCAATGACAATACGTTGATTTAATGTTTTGTGAGTGTGAGAGCTTTTTCCAAACAACATGTGTCATTTTAGTCAGAGACTTTTACTTCTGTTTGAACTGCTTCAAAAATGTAACTTCTGAATTGATAAACGCATTTAAGCAAATGAGAAAAACTAGAAAACATCACCAACATGTATAGCATAATCAGTCATACTGGACAGGACTGTAAGGGCTGTAGTCCTCCTTCTCTTCTGCATTTGGTCACAAGTTCATCAACATCACATCTTATGTCTTTTCTTGCAATGCATCTCAGAAAATATCTTCTGGAATGTCTAAAGCCCAGTATAAACTGTGTGATTTTGGGCTGTCCCAGATGAAAAGAAACGCGGTGATATCTTTGGTTGTGGCTCTAAAACGGTGGTCCTACATTGCACAGTGAGAGAGGTTCAAGGATGGCCATTGTTGTAGTCTTGCAATCAAAGCCAGCCTGGAATGAAATTTTGACAGTATCAGAAATTTGGGATGACCATCTCACTGTATGACTGCTGTTACTACCTATGTTAACTAACCAACCGATAGAAATGCAGCATGAAATGATACACTGATGCTAAACCCAGACAATCAGACAGATAGCAGCTCGCCATGGAGGCAAAACATGCTAAAAGAAATGTGTGGGATTCCAGAAAAAAAGGAAAACCTTGTGGAGATGTGGCAGCAGAAGCCTTGCCTGTATGATGTGTTCTCCAGCTCTTCACATGATTGCGTAAAGAAGGATGAAGCATGGAAGGAAATAGTGGCAGAGTTGCAGCTGCCAGCAACCTAACAACCTAGCAGCTAGCAAACACACACAGACTCACTGCAGCATATAATGCCCACATAACTTTAGGTGATTTAATAATGTGACCCTCTGTGCTGTGCCTCACAGTTAGAGAAGTCATAACCCATACAGCATTGCTGCACACTCAGAAAGGAAGCTATTGCATCGTATGTCATAGCCTGTGATGCAGTAGGCGCTTCATTGTATAGTCTACATGTATAACACTTGATGTCACCAAGGTTTATTAGATCCATGTTGCACAATGTAGCTGTACTAAACTCATAAGACTGCTAAAATTGCTAGGAGGCTTAACTTGTTTTATTGTAAATATTTTGCGAAGATTTTCTTTATATTTCAATATGGTTACTTCAGAAATGCATAAAATTTGCTGTCATTAAGTTTTGAATGTGTTTATTTTCTTTCAGTTTTTCCCTATTTACACACTATAACTGGACGTTTTGCCCAAACATCCCAAACCAGGTTGCCATCTACCAATGGACGGACTCATATCCTAAAACTGTAAAAGCTATTCCCCCCTTTCCACGTTTAATTTAAAACTCTTTCTGCAAAACACACACACAAAAGTTGTAAAAGAAATTGGTCATTGCACTGTGTGTTCATTCAGTAACCATATGCTCTCTACGTCATTAACTAAAGTTATCACAACCTAAACTCAAGTATCACACCTGTCTCTGGGTTCACACACTAATTCTCAGATCACACTAATCACAACTTCACAGGTCAATAAACACATCCTGGAGACATAAGCCTTGGAACAATGGATCATAACTGTTGAATCTGCAAGACAGAAGAAAGAGGAAAATGACAACAACAAAGCCAAGTTATCTGAGATTTCTGTAACTTTGTGCAACCCTAGTTCATCATATGCTCATACATGGGAAGACTATGAGAGAATTTGGACAGCCAGTGCAAAACCAACCTAAGCTGTCACACAGTTGCATTCATTGTCTGTACTTTCAAAAGGGAAAAAGAGGGAACAAGTAATGTTGTATATAAAGACTGAATCTCCACCCTCAGTGTAGTTTTTACCACTGTGATGGATGACCAAAGGTCAGTAACCGAAACGGTCCATCTATCAGAGGAAGGCAGAGAGGTCTCACAGCTGAGCAGGAGACTGCCACGTTGCATATGGTGATTACGGTAGCAGTAAAGATATGCATCTGAGGGAAATTCAAACCCCAATAATCAGACAGAGGGTAATTTTCCAATGAACTGACGACATCAGCATTTCCACAAATGGTGGACACCTGTGGTGATGGGAGTGAATAAAACATACAAGGACATTTTACTGACACTACTTGTTGAGATCAAACATAATGTGAAATGTTGATGAGACATTATGGCCTGACCCAGACCTGAGAAGAGATAATTAGAACACTAATGCTAAGGAATCTGTATTTTTGCTGCATTTGGAATGGCTAAAGCTTGTGGAAATTGGGTATTTTTCTGTGAATTGACTCCTCCTACATGTTTTGTCAGTGTGACATTGTAGAGGTCAGCAAGATACAGGAGTATTCCCTTATCCACTGTATGAGGCACACACACTGTAAACCCTAATTCACTCACTCAACCTATTTTTTTTTTTTTGGAAAAAGCTTGCACTCAAAATGTTTAGGTCAGTACAATACAGTAACATAAAAGTTTTGAGTAAACCTGACACAAAATAAATGTGTAACTATCTGTTATCGTTATCTTCGTTATCTGGACTGTCAGTGCTGTTACAAAGTTCTAAATTATTTCTCTGAAAACCTTCTAAACATTTTGTTAGCTGTGTTTTGAATTGATCCCTCCAGCATGGAACAAACAGTCATGTAGTTTGTATTTATGATAGCTTGTATGTTGCAAAATTTGAATTGGATATTACATTCTCTTTCCATGTAGTTCAATCCCTTTATTTGTCACCTGAAATCATAAAATATGATTCCAGGAGAATGTAGTCTTCAATTCCATCAATTTGTATATTCAGAACAGTGTAACAATAAATAAATGTCTATGGGGATTAGGTTTTGGATGAGGCAGTGTCTTCATTAAGGATCCTTGTGGCCTGAGGGTAGAAGCTCTTTCTGAGCCTCTGAGTGCTGCCTGATGTATACGGTACTGTCTTCCTGATCTCAATAGGGTGAGGCAGTTTTCCGGGTGACAGGGCTCTTTTATGATTCCTTATTATTTTTTTTGGCCTTATTTTTGCAGCACCTGGTGTAAACATCCTTTATGTAGGGTAGTGCAGCACCTATAGTGTGTTCAGCTGAACAAACCACTCTTTGCAGCACCAGCAGTGATGTTCCCCATCAAGGGTGCAGGAGTAGAAATTCCTAAGTATTTCCTCAGATGTTTCAGGTAAAACAGTCTCTGCCTTGCCTTTCTCACCACTGAGTCAGTGTGCAGCGTCCAGGTTAGGCTCTCAGTGATGTGGACACCAAAGTATTTGAAGCTATCCACTGGACTTCTCACAGCACGTGGGTACGACAGACTGAGCCAGTGACAGGTTACATATCACTGTGAACACCTGTGCTAGTTGGACAAAACATAGTTTGAAGACCTGTTTATACTGTCAGGTCCTGCCGCTGCCTTGGTGTTCACATGCTTAAAAGCTCTCTTGACATCATGCTCAGAAAAGGAGACAGATCTGTCTTATCTTGCCACATGCTCCTAGGATTAGCCTCCTGAAATTGTAGTTCTACTTTCTTTGCGCAGTCCCTGTTTGCCTATTTTACTGCTCCTGTTACATTGTAGGTTGCTGCTTTATAATCAATGTTTCCAGACTGCAGTCCTAATTTGTAAGCTGCAGTGCGTTTGTTTATGGTATCCCGGATGGTTTCTGGTAATCCATGGTTTCCGGTTGTGGAATAATTTGATTGTGCTTTTTGGTATAGTTGCTTCTGTAGTTTTACAGATTAAAACTACCACAGACTTAGTGAGTTCATTTACATCATCAGTGATGTTGATCGTGGTGTCCTGGAACTTGTTCCAGACTGCATCATGTAGTGCAGACCGCAGGGCAGCCTCTGATTGGCCTGAACATTTCCAGACCTCTCCTGTCACTGGTAGCATGTGCTGAAGTTTGTTTTCATACTTTGATCTCAACAGGATGGCTGCATGGTCCATCTTACCAAAAGTCAGCTCTGCAGCTGCCTAACACTCACTGTGCTACAGTTGTGGCCCGACTAGGCCATTTAATTGGACTACTGTCCTTGTCCCAGTATACAAGCACGAGAAAGGAGTTGATTTATTGACCTAAATATGTCCGACTCTGCTACGATAGGTGGCAATATGTCCCCTTTGAGCTTGTTAGTATTGGGCCTTTGCCTGGTTGACCTATTACTTCGCAAACCAAACAATTGATAAACAAGTTAGCTATGTTTAGCTAGCAGCAGACTTGTACCATGGTGGACAACTCTAAGGCTCTGTATGAGGAGACACAGCATGAACTGTGTCTCCTTGTCAATCCAAAAATGCACGGCTCTGAATGTAGATTTCGCCATGTTGTTACCAGCTTCTTCTTCTGTTACACATTTAATGCTATTCAAGTTCTAGGTTTAAAGGAGCAGGGCACCTAGGCCAGTTTGGGCCCAATTGACTGTATACACGCAGGTGTAATTCAACTCCTAATCATCATCGTCATCATTCAGTTTAGTACAATTTCAGTTGGACTAACATGTTTAAATGTCGTTTACAAGGCTGGTTTTAGTCGGACCAACACAATAAATCGATTTTTTTTAATGTCATGTAAACATACTGAGTGATCCGGTGTCCATACTTCCCTTGTGGTACAGCCGATATGTTGACGAATGTCAGGCATAATCTTCTTAAGGTTAGTCTGACTCTAGCAACAGTGAGAGCAGAATAAGGATTACCAATTTGTGAGCAGTTGAGTTGCAGAGATCCAACAAGGCAGCCTCTGTGTTTGCTTGTGGTGAAATGTAGACCGCTGTGATAATTATTGATGTAAATTCCTACAGTAAAAACTGTGGCCTGCATTTGACTGACAGTAACTCCAGATCAGATGAGCAGGAACAGCATCGCACTTTAGTCTCTATTCTCTATTAGTCTATTCTGTCACATCGATAAATGGAAAAGGAGTTACCTTGTTGAATGGCGCTGTCTAGTGTTTCAGGTTTTAGCCAAGGTTTGGTGAAATAAAGCACATTACGGTTCCCGATATTTCACTGGAAATGGATGTTGGCACAGATATCATTCAATTTATTATCCAACACCTGCAAATTGGCTAGCAGGATGCTTGGTGGAGAACTTCTATGTGGCCAGGGTCTGTGCTTCTTCCAGTGCTGAGATGGATGTAGAGATGGTCTTGCTTGTCCATGCTGTTGGGATTGTAGCTGGGGCTCATTTTTTCCACTTTTTCTTTGATGTTTTCTCTAATGTTAACATTCAAAAACCTCCATCAGCCACTTAGCAGAGTCAGCGAGAGGAGAGTTTACAAAGTGGTGACTTGATTTTCCTATTTTGTTGAGTAACTCAAAGTCTTATGTTATCATTGTTGTCCAGTATCAATCACAACAGGAAAAGCTGTTATTTGTAAAAAAATAAAAAAAATAAAAAAACTTAAACAGCATAGGTTAGCATACATTTTGCAGCGCTGACAGAGAGGCATATGGAGAGGTCCACACACAGCAACAAAGCACCTAGGTATTGAGTGGAACTGATTTTGACGAAGTGTGCAGTTATGTGCTTGTGTTTAGATTTTTGTAAAATGGAGCATCATTTCAAGAAATGTGTTTTAGCAGTTGAAAACAGCATGCTGGCATTTGAAAAATGTGCTGCAAAATATGATGTTTTGCAGGTGGCATTTGAGTGAGAATGAAAGGTGTGGTCATTGAGTGCATTTTGTGTGAAAGCAATGAAAAAATATTTACAGTTTGGTCCACGTGGACTTCTGTTAAGCTGTTATGATAGCTTTATTGGTAGGTCGGATAAGAAAACCTAAAATTTTGCTCGGGTTCGGCCCACTTCACTGCTATGTTGTGCTATGGTCTATTCAAGTGTTGGAATTTGTTATTTACTTTACAACGCCGAAATGCAACACAGGCTCCCTCCAACTGTGTGTGTACAGTGCCGTGCTGCTGTGCGAGCGGCGTGTTTCACTGTGAGTAACAGCAGTCTTTTGATGGTCATTTACACACTGACATAACAATAACTATGTCAGGTAACAAACTGCGTTGAGTTTGGGTCGGGCTCGCTTATAATTGTCTCGGACTCGGGTCGGGTTCGGTCGGGAAAATGCGGCCCGAGCTGCGCTCTAGTGTGCTCACTTGTTTGTGCGCACGTGTTTGTTTGTGTGTGTGTTTGGGGCGGAACTCCGCCGTGCACGATACAGAGAGCAGAAGGGAATTGAAAATGCGCGACCATGTAGAGACAGAAATGACGCGCGGTGTAAATAAGATAAATAACACGAGGTTATTTAGTTAGTTTAATAAAAGGACAAGGTATAGACCTGTTCTATAAGAAAGGTAACCTTAAATGACTTCTGTTGTGATCTGGCGCCCCCCCCTAATATAATGGTAGGGGAAACACTGAGCCTACATGTAAGAAATCATTTAAAAAAAAGTTCATTAGGGCATTTCTGTTTGGCCTTTTGTAGCGCTACTGTATTGGACTGCAATATTATATCAGGAGCTCCTGTATTTTTGCCCTATTTATGATAACCATGGAAAACATTTAGTCAGAGGAGGATTACAGTGGTAGAAAGTTAAACTTTAAGAAATTATGTAACATTGTATTTTGTGTTACTTATTCATGTGTTTTTCCAAGTTATTTATTTAGTTTGAGAGGGACTCTCTGAAGGGTTCTTACCCCAGACGCATACTATTGCATCTTAAAATCATCCTATTTACTGGAGGCTAAGACCCACTGCATTTGTGCGTGTGTGTGTGTGTGTGTGTGTGTGTGTGTGTGTGTGTGTGTGTGTGTTTATACACTGTACAGTATGTCTCTGCAGTATTAACTTTCTTAGACCTGATGTGATATCTGTTTGTGTTCATATGAATATGTGTGTTATGTATGCCAAGAGAGCACAATGTCTGTCTTTCTCATTTATACAATAAAATAAATAAATAATTTCAAAACCAGCTGTCCATGCATTATACCTCGTACTCCTGCTTATCTGGTATTCATATTTAACTAGGTTTGTAGGATTAGGGTTATCACCTGAAATATAATTTGAGGTCTTTAGGACAATCTGAGTTTGAAAAACTGTGTTTCAATTGGACGTCTAGGGACAACATGCTTCTGCTGTGCCATAATGTTTATACATTATATTGACCCTTTTTAGATGGTAAAAGAGAATGAGGTACCTTTGATCATGACCATAAGGGTGATTGCCAGTTTATGCATAAAATTCAGCTCAGTCATAACTGTAAGGGCTCATAGACATGTGAAGTGCTTTTTGCTACTCACCCATTATTAGCTTTATCACCTTTACATTGCATAAATTAGCCTAGTGGCTGCCGGACTTTTGGTCTACTCATAGCTGAACAAATTATATGTATTATCTATACATTTTCTAACTCACTGATGGTTTAAGTCAACACAGTTGAATTTCAGCCTGCATGCAGTTTTGTAGTCTGACAGTATTAAAAGAGAGGAGCTAATGTTGTTGCTGTGTTGCTGCAAGGAGTTAGCAGAGTGCCCGGCCAGACAGTTAGCATTACTTTGTGTTTTAGCTCTAAGGCATTTTTACATACAGCATGTGCTTCGTCTGTTGACCTGTATTTTCTGTGAAATCAAAAGTATTTTCACACTGCTGATTTAGTCATCGTCTTTTTCTTGGCTGCTTGCCATTTGCCTGCTGCTGTTTGAGGGTGACACAGAATTTCAAAATAAAGGGGTAACTTAAAGATGATGATATGGATCAATGTTTTCACTTTGCATAAATTATATTGGATTGCTGATTGCTATTATGTGAGGGCTAGTATACTACTTTTTACATCCTTCACTGGTTTTCTTTTATTCATAACAGGAAGCAGGTGGGTAAGAACTTGTTGCTTTTAGTTGCTCTGAAAATGCCCTATAGTCATCTTTCAATGTCCTGTACTCTGTTGTTGTTCTTCTGTTTCTGTTGGCCAGTTTGAGAAAATTTAGTGTTTGATGCCTTGGATATAGATATTCTAAAAGGCCTGAAAAACAAAATGGTCAAAAATGACAGCTAGAATAAGTGTGTCTGCTCAAAAAGCACAGCCACATTCAACAACCATACACACAAACACTCAGGACAGAGGGCAGTGGGCGGATCGCACCGTACCCTTCATATCAGCATATTCACTCTCTCACACATCTCTTCACAGCAGGATACCACTTTATACTCCACTGGATGCTCACTTTCGAAGATTCCACACATAGTACACACTCACTGAGTACACATACTGTATCTACACCAGCATACGGTTCTCACAGCAGTTGGCCACTTTTCTTTCAGTCCCCCTGCACTCAGTCATTCTATGCAATCACACACATACATCCTCACACACACACACACACACACACATACACACACACACACACACACACACACACACACACACACACACACACACACACACACACACACACTTCCCCCTGGTAGACTTGATTTATTTATGCATTTCCCAGATAAATAATGTACATTAGCATTCCATATGGGGCTTGAGAAAACTCTCATTGCATTCCTGATACTGCTACATTACCTAAATAGAATATTTCAGCATCAGCCAAACATGAGAATAACACGAACTGCATTAAAAATGTCAAGAAACTTCATTATCAACTTCACTGATTAAAATCTCTATCTTTGTTTTCCTTTGACTTGATGTGAAGTGTTTTAACAGTACACATGTAAATCATTAAAAGTGCTCCCTGTTGTAACGTGTACTTACCAATCAATAATGTCTAGTCAATTAATAATGATCGAAGTAGTACTGATTTCCTGTTTAAGCCTGACATGTCTAATATATTTGATGGATCTGTGTTATGTAACTGCATTCATGCGTCATACTGGCATCACTGTGTGCAAGCGTATAATGTCTAAAATTAACTTTGGCTTGCTGTCAGGGCTTGGTGAACTCGAAGAATTGTCTTGCTAAGAGCAGTTTTTTGGCAAAATGATCAGTATGAATATTTCAAGTCTTTAAAGTCTGTCTGGCTTGCTGATTTTCAGGCTTTTGTGCTGTGTGTTCCTGTAATATTGGGCTAGTTAACTGTGTTCCGGATGGCAGATTTACTGTATATAAGAAGCAAAACGCAGCCAATATAAAGTGATAGTTTAGTTTACGTGACAGGCTAATGGTCAGAAGAGGCTGCGCAGTAGACAGCAGGGACAGCCTTTGAGAACAGACATGGACGAAAGACTGTTTAGAAAATAATCTTAGAAATTATGTGTGCAAATAAGAAAGAGAGTCATGTTGCTGTTCACAAATTAGGCATACATCTATACTTGTACACCTTTGGTATACTCCTTTACTTAACTTTTGTCTCTCCCTTTCATTCTGTCTTTTTCTGCCTCTGTTCCTCATCACTTTACAGTCACTGTCGCTTTCATCTGATCTCTGCTGTCTCCCTTTCCTCTTGACCTCCTGAGGCCGATTGTAAATCACAGAATGGGACTAACGGGAGAAGGAGAGGTGAGAGCTCATTCAAAATCTTTAATATTACTTTTAACTCTCCTATTACCTTTAAGTCTTTAATCTTTAAATCATTTTTCTTCTTCTGTCTTCCTCCTCTCTCTGTATCTTTTTTTTTGTGTCTTTGTGGGAGGCAGGGACTAGTGAAGCATCACTTTTAAAACACATCAGATTCATCATCAGCCAGGTTTCTTTTTCCTGCTGACTGAAACCTGCTTTCATATTAGAATCAACTTCAAAGGTTGGCTTGAACAATAACAGTCAGAACAAGTTCTTTGGAAGTAAATGGCATTTACTTAAATTGGAGGTAATCTGAGGCACCTAAGATACAATTTAAGGAAGTTTTTTTTTTTTCAGAAAGAGATGGGCAGTTGAAATATTTGATAAGAATAAATGGATTCATAATAATAATAATAATTTTATTTGTATGGCACAGTTCATACAGCAAGTGCAACTCAAAGTGCTTTACATAATAAAATGAGAAAATACACACAAAAGACAGGATAACATAGAGTGAATAAGATTCAATCTCACACACACATTGAAATATGAATTAGATTTCATACCCAATAATTAAATAACAGCTACAAAAATGCAAGTCCTGACAAGTCTGACGTCTTCTGGAACAGACACATGGGCCAATGACACAGAGTGCAGCATTACCGTACTTTTAAG
This sequence comes from Cephalopholis sonnerati, assembly GCA_019142605.1. Classification (NCBI taxonomy): domain Eukaryota; kingdom Metazoa; phylum Chordata; class Actinopteri; order Perciformes; family Serranidae; genus Cephalopholis; species Cephalopholis sonnerati. The sequence goes on along the minus strand of JAGQAX010000004.1, from coordinate 4,549,076 downwards.
TTCTTCTCTGGGGGACATTTAATAGACCAGAGGTGGAGGATCTTAGGGATCTGGAGGGAATGTATTTGACTAACATGTCAGATAAATAGTCAGGAGCCAGTCCATTAAGAAATTTAAAAACTAAAAGCAAAATTTAAAAATGAATGGGAAGCAAATGAAGACTCTTTAAAACTAGAGTAATGTGTTCTTGATGTTTTGTCTTGGTGAGTAGATGTGCTGCTGCATTTTGGATCATCTGCAGTTTGTTCTGAGAGGCCTGAAAACAAGGCATTACAGTAGTCAAGTCTGCTGGAGATAAAAGCATGAACAAGTTTTTCACTATCTTCTCCAGATAAAAGAGGTTGCACATGAGCAATGTCTCTAAGATGAAAAAAAAAGAAGCATTTTTGGTGATGTTTTTCACTCGGGGTTCAAACCACAGGTTACAATCAAAGATGACACCAAGGTTCTTTACTTCATGCTTTTTGTTCACAGCCAACTTTTGTAAATGGCTATTACATTGAAATTACTTTTCCTTTGAGCCAGGATTAGAACCTCGGTTTTGTCCCTGTTGAGTTGTAAGAAATTTTGGGACAGTTTTTCAATTGGGCTCGTATCATCTGAAGAGAATGAGATGTACAGCTGAGTATCATCAGCATAGGAATGGAAATCAATTTCATGCTCTCTGGTAATTTTTCAGCAAGCAACATATACTGATTAAAAAGAATGGGTCCAAGAATGGACCCACAGGGAACACCACAGTTGACCTCAATTTTGGAAGACAGTTACTTACCCAGGGACACTACATAGTCTCTTCCTGTCAAATAAGATTTGAACCAGTTTTGTATGGAGCTGGTTTAGTAGGATGCTGTGATCAATGGTATCAATAACTGCACTTAAGTTGAGAAAGACAAGAACTGAGGTCTTTCCTTTATTGACCTAATCTGAATGATGTTAAGAAAGAATAGGTTTTTTTGGGGGGGAGTTTTTCCTTATCCGCTGTGAGGGTCCAAAGAACAGAGGGATGTCATATACTGTAAAGCCCTCTGAGGCAAATTGTGATTTGTGATATTGGGCTTTATAAATAAAATTGATTGATTGATTGACTGATTGAGCTCCATTTTAAGATCATTTAAAACTTCTACTAGTGATGTTTCAGTACTGTGATATGAACGAAAACCTGATTGTTTCTCAGAGATGCAGTGTGAATTCAAATAACTAAAGGGACACCAGCTTTTCAATGATCTTACTCATAAAAGGTAGATTAGAAATGGGCCTGAAGTTGCCTAAAACCAGAGGGTCTGCGCCAGAATTCTGTAGAAGGGGTTTGACAATAGTTGTTTTTAGAGTCGTGGGAAAAGTACCTGTGAGCAGAGTTTGATTTACATTTTCAAGAACAACATCCTCAAGACAATCAAATGCTTGTTTGAAAAAAAGAGTGGGGATTGGGTCAAGATCAGTTGAGGTTTTGAGATCACTGACTTCTTTCCTGAGGTGATATTTGTTGAGAGTAGAAAATGTGTTCTAGCTTCAAGGGAGAGGGGAGAGTTGTTTGTCATAACCAGGCCAGGGAATACATTTTTGTTCAATACCCTGTCTGATGTTTCTTATCTTATCCTTGAAGAAGAAGATGAAATCCGCACACCTCAATGTAAGGTTGATCAGGTTGGGCTCTGGGTTAAGAAGGTGGCTGATAGTGGAGAAAAGAGGGTGTGGGTTGTTTTTTTTTTGATCAGTTGTAAGTTTAGAAAAGTAGATTTGACAAGCGTTATGGGTTTCTTTGTTCAGTAAAGCTAGTTGTAGACTTTCTCCACTGTCGCTCTGCCCTTTACAAGCTCTTTTAACTTGAGAGATAGCTGGTGTTTTTTTTTCAAGGTGGTGGTGCTAAGATGTCTAAAGATTCCTTTAGTACAATGTTAAAATTGGTCACCAGTTCCTCATTGGGGGTAGCTGTGGGACATGTAAAAGACTTATTCATTTGAGCTATAAATGTACAGGCTATTTCTGAGGTGAGATGTGGTTTCTTTACCAACTTTTTTTCCAGTGGAATTTGGAATTAATTTGATAGATAGTGAAGAAAATGCAAATAGTGGTCTGAGATAGTTAGATCAGTAATTAAGGTGATGGCAATATTTAGTGCATGTGAGCTGATGAGGTCTAGTGAGTGACCACGGTTGTGAGTTGGTGCCTGAACATGCTGGGCATAATTTAGTGCATAAAGTGTGCTGAGAAATTCTGCAGCTTTAGAGTTAGCGGAGTTATCAGTGTGAAGGTTAAAATCCCCAACAATTAAAAGCTGATCATGATTAGTACTCAGTATTGATAATAGGTCAGAGAACTCATCTGAAAAAGCAGAACACTGTTGAGGAGGTCTATAGACAACAATAACTATAGAAGGTAAGAGACTGTTTAAATGGAGGCTTGATGCTCGAAGGAACTGAAATTACATATACAAATATTTTGACCCCCCCTAACTGTCAAAATATATGGCAGCCGTTCCACCACCTATTTTGCCTGACTGTTAAGAATAAGTGAAAATAAAACCAGGGGGAGATGCTTCAATTAAGGTAGCTGCTCCATCATCCTTAGGCCATATGTTTTCTGTTATAAACATCCATCCATCCATTTCCGTAACCGCTTATCCTCTTGAGGGTCGCAGGGGGGCTGGAGCCTATCCCAGCTGAAATTGGGCGAGAGGCAGGGTACACCCTGGACAGGTCGCCAAAGCTAACACAGAGACAGACAACCATTCACACTCACATTCACACTATGGCCAATTTAGAGTCACCAATTGACATATCCCCAACCTGCATGTCTTTGGACTGTGGGAGGAAGCTGGAGTACCCGAAGAAAACCCATGCTGACACGGGGAGAACATGCAAACCCTGTACAGGGTCCAGGGTTCGAGCCAGGAACCCTATTACTGTGAGGCGACAGTGCTAACCACTACCCTGTCATAGACATACAATCAAGATTATGTTCATCTATGAGATAGTGAATGATGTGTGACTTATTACTGAGTGACCGCACATAAGACAGGGATAGCTGATGAAAGAGTAATTAATGGGAGATCAGATTATCTGACCTCGTCAGATAAGGTCAGTTTTGACCTACTTTCGCTGGTTGCAGACATTGACCAAAACACAGGGGGGAGCTAATGAGCCACAGTCTGAGTAGGATATTTGTACATGTGCAGAGAAGGAGAGGGCTTGTTGACCTGCGTTGTGCTTCTTGACTGTCTAGACATGTGTCAGGGGATATTCACACAGAGGGAGTATTAAAGACCGTGTAAAATAAATTCTGTGCTAGAATACGTGCACCCAGTCTGCTGGGATGGATACCGTCTCTCAGATAAAAGGATGGACGATTCCACAAGAGGATAAAATTATCAATTAAAATCAACTTTTCAATCGGCCAAGTGTAGGTATGGGACCGGAGATGAAAATTTGCTTGCCGCAGTCGATAAGTGAGTGGAGCAGCCTGCTAAAATCCTGTTTTAATATTTTGGATGTCTGGTCAGAAATGTCTTTGCAGCCCACATGGATTATAACATTATGAACACAGGGGTGTTCCTCCAGGAGGCCGGGCATTTTGTCCATGATATTAGCCATGTTAGCCTCTGGGAAACAGTATGTCACTGCTGATTGTCTCCTGACCGGCCTCACAATAGAGTCACCGATGACCAGGGTGTTGGGAGAAGCAGTCAGTGACAGCTCGGGTTGTGCTTGCGGTGAGAAAGCAGATGGAGGACAGTCAGAGAAGCGAGCATGAAGGCCCAGTGGAGCCGAAGTAAAGTTTGGCTTTGGGCGGGTAGTAGAGCACCTTGGAGCCAGAGTGAAGTTTGGCTTTGAGCAGGCAGTAGAGTCCCTTGGAGCTGGAGTGCAAATCAACTTTGAGCGCTGGTGAGAGGGCTACCCAGGAGAGTTCGCTGGGTGGGCTGGGGACAATGTGGAGCCGCTTTGACATTGTGGATGGTGGAGGAGACCTTGGACTCTTAGTCAAAGAAGGGAAATCGTGTAAATCAAGGATATTGTGCTGATTCTCCAACTGGATGTTGCAGGCTGAGGAAGCATTCACCCTTCATTTTGCGTTCGCTGACCACAGTGGAGGACTCTGGATGTGATGTAGAGCTGACTGGAGCTTTGGGTTTAGGTCCGAGCCTGACCCAGGTTCTTCAGAGCCAGCAGCTGGAGCAGGAACAGGAGTAGCAGCTGAGGTAATAGCAGCAACGGGCGAAGTAGAAGCACCCGGCATGGCAGCAGCAGAAACAGCGACAGCAGAGTGGAGAATAGTCGAGTCCAACTCTCCACTATCAGTGGGGATGGTTTGTGCAGATGGTGAAGATGATAGTGTCCATCTGCCTCTCAGCTTCTTGGATTTCATAGAGTTTGGAAATTCTTTCTTTCAACTCACTGATCTTTTCACTGAGGAAGGTGCAGCTCTTGCACCCAGATTATGAGGTAAGCGGAGCCATAAAGTAAGTTACAGCAGAGCTTTGTGCTGACAAACACAATGCCAGCCTACTCGAAATCTAGCATTATAGTTTAGTAAAGCACTAGGGATTACAGTGTAGCCTTGAAGCCTACAAATGTAACAATCTTAGCTATGCCATATGTGGCCGTATGATGTAGTGGCTCTCCATGCCAGCATATGGCACTGTGCCAGTTTCTAGTGCGCTGTTGCTGGGCGGCACCATGCGCACCTACATAAGCAGGTGCCTAACCACGCCTCTTCCTCTCTCTCTCCTTCCTGGGATCATCTCAGTGTGTGGCTGCGGCCTGGCGTGGCGGAGCAGTGTGTGCATTTTGGCGTGACTGCGTGGCCGCCAACGTGCTTCACTGCTATCTAAAAGGTAATGCCGGGATTTATATCCTTCCCATTCAGGGGCACAATTGGCGCTGTGTGCACACTCGTGACGCCAGTGTCCATGTGTGTGTGTGTGTGTGCGCAGCTGGCTGTTGGTGCGGAGGGACTGCTTGCCCGCTTGGAGCCCGGTGTGGTTGCTTCTCGTTTCCCTTGGTGAGTCGGCATTGTCTGCCTGTCTTTAACAACTGGTGCTTGGCTCTCAGCTGACTGACATTTTGGTCGCTTTTCCTGCAGTAAATTAAAGCCGCAGACCAACTTCACCCTCCTATCGTCGGGAAGGCTGTGCCGATGCCCGCTGGTAGGTATTAATCATGAGTGAAACTCACCTTAAAATAGTTAATAGTTCACCAAATTGTTAATGAAAATCATTTGTGCCTTTTTTTGTAAAGGCCGTAGAGGTGCGTGGCCTGTCACTGGCCACCGCTCCCTAGATACGGCTGCTGCTTTGGTTGCTGTTTCAGTTACGGCTGTTTCAGTTACTGCTGCTTTGGTTGCTGCTTCAGTTACGGCTGTTTCAGTTACTACTGCTCTGGCTGCGTATCACGAATTCTGTTTTAATGGGTCTTCTTATTGTTGTGTGCACTTTGTTTTGTTATTCTCCTTAGTCATCTAGTTATTTTCAATCTTGATTTGTGTTGAAAATTCAAACAGTTTGATTATTTCGTATTTCATTATTTGGGAATTTTAATCTGGTGCCCGTGTAATTTTGTTTGACTTTATTGTCACCACCAGGGTTTTTGAATCATTTCTGATTATAGACGTGTTAATTTTCTTTTCTTTTTTTGGACAGGTACTGTGGGCCCAGGCAGCAGATGGCGGCGCGTGTAGACGCAGCGACCCGGTGCTCTTCTTCAGTTAGCAGCAACACACTGAGAAGGACTAACACCCGAACTGAACTTTTAAGCCTGAAACAACACTGGACCGGCTGGACCCCCCCCAGAAGGGTTCGACTCATTCCCGGAGAGGATACGTCAGCGAGAGCGGACAGAAAGGAGGCGACGGCGGCGCTGCGAAAGACGCCGGAAACGAGGCAAACGAGCCGGCATCAGAGCTAGGCTAACAGCGGCTCCGCATAAACCAGCGGTTCCAAGCGTCTTTCTCGCCAACATCCGCTCCCTGGTTAACAAGATGGACGAGATGAAACTATGAGACGTTAACAACCGGATAGACAGCTGTATCATGGTGATAACAGAGACCTGGCTGCATGAAAACATCACGGACCTAGCCGTGGAGCTAGCAGGACGTACAGTCTTCCGGGCGGATCGCACATCGGACTCCGGTAAGAGGAGAGGAGGTGTGTGCTTCTATATTAACAACAGTTGGTGCACGGACACTGCCGTTATTGAGAAACACTGCTGTACAGACCTGGAGTTTGTAATGTTGAGGTGCAGACCTTTTTATTTGCCCAGGGAAATAACCCAAGTGTTTGTAACTGCCGTGTATATCCACCCGCGAGCTAATGCTAACGTAGCTATGAGCAGGCTGCATGACAGCATCACCAGGCAACAAAACAAACACCCAGAGGGCTTCTTCATCATGGCTGGAGACTTTAATCACACCAACTTAAAGACTGTGCTCCCCAGATTTTACAAGAATGTTGACATTCAAACAAGGAAGGGCAGAACACTAGGCCAGGTCTACACCAACATCTCTGGAGCCTACATAACGCCAATATCAGATTACTACTCCAGGCCAGGGATTCAGCACTGAGGTCAAGGGACAGGGAAGCCTGCAGGAAGGCTAGAGCGGACCTGAACAGAGGCAACAAGGCTGCTAAAACAAAGTACAGAGAGCAGATAGAGGCCAACTTCAGGGAGAACAACCCCCGCTCCATGTGGAAAGGCATACAGAATATAACTGACTACAAACAATGCCACAACAGCCCCCCCTCCACCGACACTTCTCTCCCAGACCAGCTTAACACCTTTTTCTCCCACTTTGAAGAGGACAACAGACAGGCAGGGGACACAAAGCTGACATCATCAGAGCACAACCAGCCCCCCACCATCCAGCAACATCAGGTACTGCGAGTCCGTGGCATCGACACCAGGAAAGCACCAGGACCGGATGGAGTACCAGGGAGGGTGCTGAAATCATGTGCTCACCAGCTTGCTGCAGTATTCACTAATATCTTCAACCATTCACTGCAGCAAGCTACAGTCCCCACCTGCCTGAAAACTGCCACCATAATCCCTGTGCCCAAATCCTCTGCCATCACAGGGTTGAATGATTACCGGCCTGTGGCCCTGACACCGGTGATCATGAAATGTATGGAGAGACTGGTGTTACAGCATGTCAAGGCCCACATCCCACCTGGCTTTGATCAACATCAGTTTGCCTACAGGTCCAACAGATCCACAGACAACGCCATCTCCATCGCCCTCCACACCGCTCTCAGCCACATTGAAAGCCCCAACACATATATCAGGATGCTGTTTGTTGACTTCAGCTCGGCATTTAACTCCATCAGCCCCAGCAGACTCATCAACAAACAGCAGACACTACAACTTGGAACCTCCCTCTGTCTGTGGATCAAGGACTTCCTGACTAACAGACCCCAGCATGTCAGAATGGGTACCTCCACATCCTCCACCATTGTCCTCAATACTGGTGTTCCTCAGGGCTGTGTGCTGAGTCCAGTGTTGTACACACTGTACACTTATGACTGTGTCGCTACTCACGGCTCCAACACCCTCATCAAATTTGCGGATGATACAACCGCTGTGGGGCTCATCAACAACGGTTATGAGACACCATACAGGGAGGAGGTCCAAGCACTGGCTTGCCTGGTGCAGTGACAACCACCTCAACCTCAACACCAAGAAGACAAAAGAAGTCATTATTGACTTCCAGAAGTCGAGGAGCACACTGCACTCAGGCCTAAGCATCAATGAGGAGGAAGTGGAACAGGTCACCAGCTTTAAGTTTCTTGGCCTGCACATCTCGGAGGACCTGGGCTGGACTGTGAACACCACCCACATCATCAACAAGGCCCAGAGTGTCCTCACCTATGGCTGTACGGTGTAGTACGCCAGCTGCACTGCATCTGAAAAGAAACAACTGCAGCGGGTCATTAAGATGGCTGAGTGGATCTTCGGCTCCCCACTTCCACGCTTCGAGGAGATCTATTCCAGCCGTCTCCTCCGACGGGCTACAAAGATTCGGAATGACCCCGCCCACCTAGGACACTCACTATTCACCAGCCTTCCCGCTGGCAGACTCAGAGTCATGAGAGCCCGCACACCAACACACTGAAACACAGCTTCTTCCCCATGGCTGTGAAGAGACTGCTGCAAGAACCATGACCCCCCCCAGTATATTTCATGACAAGGACATTGTAGCTGCTACAGTGACAATAAAGCCTCTTCTTCTACTCCCTCGGTGGTGGGTTTTCTTCACACTCCCGATTTTGTTTTTAGGTTTGCTGTGTCACGGGTGGTTTTCTTTTGTCGTGAGCTTCCTTCCCCTGGTTTGATCTCTGCTGCCCTGGTAAGCCCCAGCCCTGTCTGCAACCTTCTTTTTGGTTTGCTTTATTGTGTTAATAGTTTTCAGTTTTCGCCCTGGTGACTGACGTTTGTGGCTAATTACCTTTTTTTGGGGTTTCTTATTTTCATATTTTGTCTAATAAATTATTTTTAACGGGACACACTCTCTGCCCAAGTGGAATTTATTATAGAACCTGTGTCTGGCATAATTGCTTGTTGATCTAAAATAGTAAACTCTCAATTTAATAATTTCTGGGGGTGAAATTCACCCAGTGGCATTGTCGAGGCAACTTACTCTTACACTCTGCCACACATAGTTTCTACAATTCATATCAGGCTGCAGTGGCTAAGGATGTGAATATGTGAACATGTTTTACGTCTAGTTCCTGCCAGGCTTGAACTCTGTAGAGATGCCTGTCATGTTGATGCTCAGCTGCAGACCCTGGTAATCACAGCTGTGGTTACCAGGCCAGTGAAACCTGTGGTCCTAACACTGGGATGCATGGATCCAGGTGTCCCTCTCAGCTATCCGGATGCAGTCATCAACAGCACCTGGTCTGGCCCGATCCACTGTGTCCACCGTCAGTGTTGTCTTCTGAGGTCCTTGATCACCACCCAATCTCCTGGCTGGAAGTTGTGGAGTTGCATCACTGAGGCTCAGGAAAGGCAGCTTTGACCTTAGAAAAGATGAACTTAAAAACATGGTTAATTGCACAGTGTCAAACAATGCATCATGTGGATTTGATGCCGTGTCAACCAGTTTCAGACAGGGATGTGGTTATCCATCTTCAGCTGTGGGGAGTAATGTTGATTAGTTTAAGAAATTTCACTGCTTCAGCGTAACAGTCGACATGGTCAGTAATACAGTTTCCAGTGTAGAAGTCTTGCTGGAGTCAGGTGAGCAGTTTTTGTCGGTCAAAGTCAATATGTCAGACATGGCCAAATGACTTTCCCCCTGACAGATGTCATACAGGGTTGGGAGATCTCCACAAAATCACTAATCCATGGACGGCAATAGCCTACTAAGCCCAAAAAGGACATCATTTGTTTTTTAGTGCACGGTTTTGAAACATCCGAGATCGACTGGATGCAGTCTGGACCCAAATTACAACTCTCCGGAGTGATGATATGGCCAAGATAACATGCTGGTTGGTACACTAGCTGCAGCTTGTCTTTTGAAACATTGTGACCATTTCCAGCCAAAAAGCAAAACAGCAACACTGTGTCAGCTTTACAATTTTCTTGTGTGGTGGAACACACCAAGAGATCATCATCATACTGCACAAGTGTGCTGCCATGCATTGGCTGCCAGTGCAACAGGTTTTCTGCCACAGCCATAGGAGGAGGCAAAACCCTGTGGCATTCTGGTTCAGAAAACAGAAAACCAACAGGAGTCTGCTGGCACCTGTGAAAGCAGTACAGTGGGGGCTGGGTGTTGCACAGCCTCATTTGTTGCCCTGAGGTCTCAGACTGGACTCCAACCCCCATTTGGTTTCTTTAGAGGTAGGATGGGGATGTTACATGATGAATTAGCACATTCCACAATGGCACCTTGATCTATTAGTGACTGAATGACAGGGTCAGTGCCTTGAATAGCATCTAGGCTGAGTGGATACTGTCTTTTACAGGATCTTAAAGTTGACTTTGGCTCAACAATCACAGAAGTTACACCCTTTATATTCCCCAAATCAAACTTGCTTCCAGCACACAAGATCTCAGGCACTGTTGCTATCAATGCTTCCTCTTCATCAGTCAATAACATAAATGTAATTGTGTAAATGCATGTGTGTGTCTGTGTGTCTTTGTTTATGTCTGTGTGCTGCTCAATGCTCTGACCTGCCTCCACTGTCTCCTATGGCTGTGTCAACAGTAGTCCTGCAGAATCAACATAGCCCCTGAGGTGTTGCATATGGCCAAGTGTCACCCTGATGTTGTCCTTCTTGTTTCTCAGTCCAAGGAGTAGCACAATTATGTGAAATGTGCCAGAAGCCTTCACATCTGAAGCACCTCAACATGTGGCCATCAGTGACCCATTTCTCACCTGTGATGGAATTTTTACGTGCTTTGTAGAAACATTGAAACAGCCTTATACTTTGATGTAGTTAGTCTGTAGTCTTAGCTGTACCCTGCTGTATTGATCAAAGGATGACCTGGTGAACCCTGCTGTTATAACCCCACTGTAAATAACTTCATGAGATGGCAAGATGAGATCTTTATCCCCACAGGGGGTTACACCTAGTTGTAAAATCCTGAGGTGGGTCATTATCTGTTTTATTGTACCCCAATTGTTTTCTTTCCTCTGTTGAGGAAGTTTTGTGGAATTTCCATCAAAGAGCCAGAGGCATATCAGAAAGTATAAGAATGAACTGAAGCATTTGGTCGGAAAACACAATGCTGAGCTGCTTTCTGCCGTGTTCTGCTTTCTGTTCAGTGTTGTTGCTTCCTCTCTATAGAGAATAAAACACTTGGTGCATGCTACCTTTTCAGTCTTGTTTTTTTCTTTTTGACTCTCCGTAGGCAGACCGGAAAATTTCCGCAACACACCTCCAGTCTTTTGTGGATTAGGCAGCTCCTCTGCAACCTCCTTCAGCTCATCTGGCTGCCATGGTCTGTACACAAGCATTTCTGGATCCCAGTGGCTGTGTGCTTGGTCTTCTGTTGGTCATACCTGGGGGATGGGAAAGATCATCATGGGCACTTGGTGGACACCCCCTTTGGCTCCGCGACCAATAGTCAAAAGATGGTGCTAGTGGAGAAACATACTGTCTGGAGGGAGCAAGGTTAGTTTTTGTTTCCTGGAGGTCAGGTGAAGAGCAGAAAGGTCAGGGTACAATGACACCTCTTCCCCCTCCCTTTCAGAGTCTCTTTGAAGTTGCTCATCATCAGGGCCATGTGAATCTTGAAAATGGGGGGCTGCAGCAGTGGAGACAGCATATGGAGGAGTAGAGCCCTATCTCTTGCCCTATGTTTCTGTTTTTCCTTCTTTTTACACTTACTCTTGTCTTTCAATTCTTGTTTCAACATCGAGCCTGCCAAGGATTTAGCTTCCCCCACTTCGGGTACCCTTTCCCACTTTTGGAAAGCTTGCCAATCCACTTTCTGTTTCTTCCCTACTTTCTTTCCCTGCTCATTTTCCTCTAACAATACTCTGCACCTTCCTAAACAATCTGTACTCAGTGTACCCATTATTTGAAATAACCCCCGAGGTGATATAATGCCAAAGTGGAATATCTTCAACCACATATTTTCCCCATTTATCTACCATTAATTTAGGAGGCCCTGACAGTAGGTCAGGTAAAGGTGTTGATTCCCCGCTTTGTTCCCCATGTTTAAACTGACTCACTGGGACAGTTGTGCTTACATCGTCAATGGGCTTATCAGGCACACAAAATTCACACTCACACTGATCTTTCCATACAGGTATGGTCGGATCTTATCAGGCATACACTACCTTTGAGCAGCTTATTCAGCTGCGTTCCGAGCAACACACTGACACTGAATGAGACACTACAAAGTTTATTATTCATACAATTATTTCATACTATTCATGCATGTGCCCATTTTATTATGGTGCACTATGATGTATTCTATATATACTTCGATTCAGAGGCGATTTCTCTAAGACTGCAAGGGAAGCTCAGCTTCCCCTAAAATGTCAAAAATTAAATGGTCAGATATGTACGGTTGTGTTAACATTTCATGGACTACAGATGCGTTAAAACACGTTTATCTCGAAGACGAGTTCGTTCAGAATCAGCTACTTATCGATGTTGTTAACTTCTCATACATTCCTGTAGCGCTGTTTTCTTATGCAGTCTATGGTCAATGCATTTGCCCGTAGAAGCTGAGTGTCCATGGACTTCAATGGGGCTGCAGGGAACAGTTTTTTTCACTGCCTCGAAATTCGACGGTCATTGGATAAATGCCACGATTTTGTCCCGCCCCCGGACGCTCAGCCTCTCTGGGGGTGAATGGAGCTGTGGGCGGGCCTTGGCCGGGCTGGATGCTGAGCTTCCGCATGATGATTGGAGGATCAGTCGAAAGGCTGAATCTCGTTTTGATTGACAGCTATTTGGAGATATACACTGTCACTTGACAGCTCAGCTTAGTCCCATCACGGATTTTGCAAGTGGAGTCTTCTGACAGAGTCATAGCTGTCAAGTCTCCCGTTTTGGCCGGGAAACTACCGTAGTCTACCCCTCTTGCCCGCCGTCCTCCCGTATTAGTATTGTCCCGCAAATCTCCCGTATTATAATAAAAAAACATTCCTCTGCCTCTCCAAACTGAACTCTGTCACTAGCCTTGCGAGAGCTGCCACCTGCAGTAGCCTGGGTGGCAGTTGCGAGGTAAGTGCCGACAACGGGAACAAACCCGGAACAACAAAAGAGAGAGATGGATGGATGTGACGAAGGAGAAGGCATTCCTGCCAAAAAAAACAAAGAAGTCCTGTAAATATCTCGAAAAATGGGACAGCGAATTTACTTTCCTAAAGAGGAGCAGGATGGGGCACATTATGAACTGAAAATATGTTTAAGCAATAAGCCCCTTGAAGCCGTGGGTTACAGTGATTTTACAACGGCTGAGGGGCGTTCAGTGCCTAGGAGACTGTGACGTTAACTCACGGCTTCAAGGGCTTAATTGAGCATAGCGTTAGTTCAGGCAGGACACGGTGTCAAGCTCAGCTCACATCCCAGCTACATCAGTTGATCTCAAACAGCAAATCAACTGATGCAGCAGCTCATCCATGGAAGGCAGTCAGCTGATAGATCACATGATTCCTTTCTATGCAACCAATTGGTGAATCTCATTCAGGATGCCCTATTTAAACTGCTCTGGCCTGCCTACTGTTGCTGCTTCCTCTGCAAGCCGCTTTGCAACCCACCTCCACCCCAGCTCCTCCTTTTCATGCTGTGTCTGACTTATCAATGTAATCTTTGTTTGTCATTGATGTTGCTCTGTTCTGTTCCCGGGGGGTCTTTGCTGCTGCCCTCCCTGCCTTAGGCTTTCCATGTAGGCGCATGGAAGGGCAGGGAGGTTTGTCTCTCTGCCTCAGGCTTTCCTCATTTGCACGTGGAAGGGTAGAGAGGTGTGCTCTCTCTGCCTTATGACTTTCACACAGGCGTGTGGAAGGCTTTCCACGTAGGCATGCAGAAGGGCGGAGAGGTGTGCTCTCTCTGCCTTATGCTTTCCACGTAGGCGCGTGGAAGAGTCTTCTGCATAGGCTTTAAGAGAGGCGGAGGGGCCCCGGAACAGAGCCATACCGCCAAATATAATACTGCAAATGGAAATAAAGTTTTCTTTGACAAAAGTGTTCCTGACTGAATTGCTTTTATAAAATGGTTACCCTACATATAGCCCATAAAATAAACACACACGAAAAAGAATCAACAATTTATTGGTAATAACGCAACAATAAAACTGAGAACTATTCATTCTTCCACCAAGCAAGATCGAGTGGACAGAATGGTTGCCAAGCAACACAGACGCTGCAGTCTACCAGTGGGTTGCACTGATTTTACAACGGCATGGAACGCGGCTCAGCCAATCACATTTAAGGATGGGAAGCACCCGTTTTATAAACAATAAATAAATGTGCTTCATATACCCTTTGTGTTTTCATTTAGGCTGTATTATTACGTAGGAATGTTCACAGCATTTCAGTGTCAACAAAGGTTGGCCTATCAGATTCTCATCACCTAATTGTAGTTAGTAAGTGGTTGACAAGTTGTTTTTAGATATCTTGTACACCTGTCTTAAAATGTAAGGGATACTGGAGCTTGGTTGGGGTGGTGGGACGGCTCGCAGCGAGCGCCGGAAAATTTCCGTTATTTTCAAATCCAAAACTTGACAGGTATGGTTCTATGGCATGAGTGTGGTTAAAAAACGGCTTCAATTAAATGTTCCTTTTATAAGTTACTGCCTTGCTAAAATATGACAAATTTTATGATGTAAATTTAAAGTGAGCTTCCCCTGTTTGAAAGACCAGCAGCCGCCACTGCTTAGATTATTCTATATATTCTTATTCTGTTCTAGTATTTGTTCTGAAACAAATACTTATTCTATGAGGATTATCTAGAACTCCTCCGCCCTCTTTCAAACTCCTTTTTTTTTCTTTTTGCTTTCCCTAAGTCAGTTCTAAAAACCTTTTTTACCGGAATTACATAGAAGTGGTCTACAATACCACAAAGGATTTTTATGCCAATGAGCTCCACTCTCACAAAGGGAATACCATGGAGATAGGCCTACACACACGCTCATGAGTTGAGTTTCACTACCGTTTTGGTGGATTTACATGTAAACACCACGCTCAAAGGATTCACATTGAAACAGGTACCCAACTACAAAATGACTACCTGAGAAAATGATTCATAACACCGTACTCACTTCTTAAAAAAGTAGATGGAGTGTCCGCTGTCTGCCACCCGCTGCTGACTGCAGGCCGGATCCTGTCCTCTGTTTGTCGGAGTGGAACTTTTCCTGAGCCTTCTAGAGACTCCTGCCAGCAGTTCAACCCTCAGTCAGGGCTCAGGCGTCGATCAGCAGAATGTCCATCCCATCCTCGTCGCCAAATGTGAGGGAAATTCTCCTCTCTGAAGAAGTGATGGGCTTGGTGTGAGGAATTAAGTCTCTTTAATACATTCAGCATGGAGAGAAGACCCAAAGTGTTCTCTGACAATCTGTTACAGCCGTGGCTGTACCTCCCTCTTCCCCTGTGTTTCCATGTGTTTTCCCCTCCCTCGTGTTTCCTTGTGTCTCTCCCTGTGTTTTGTTTTGTGTGCTGGCGTGGGTGTGGTCATCTCCTGTCACTCACTCTCAGCTCCTGGATTCCTCCACACCTGCCTGCCATCAGCTCATCAGTTCCCTCAGTCTCCACACCTGCCATCCATCAACTCATCTCCACTGCAGTATATCTACACTGGCTTTTCCACCACTCACTCTGTCATGCTCTGGCTGCCCAGGGGAACCTGGACAACATGACAAGCTCCTTCAGGAAGTAGTGGATTCGTTACGGGCATTAAATATCAGTCACTGCATGAAAAGTGGGATTTTCGTCCCCGTAAACGCCTGGAAATCTCACTCATTTTCGGCAGTTTCCGACAATTTACAGGCTGCGAACGTGACGTTTACGGGTGCCAGAAATTGTCGAATATGGACCCATGACGTATGTGGAGACCTCCCGGGAAGTGCTAATGGCTCTAATTAGCATATGAATAGCAGCGGAGCCGCGTCTGGCTTGAAATTCCTCACTCCAGGATTGGATGAAACCACTACTTTGAAACAAGAAAAATCACTCGTGATTGGTCGGCAGATCTGTCGCTATTGGTCACTCTGGGTCATTATAAATGTAAATCCCTCCCCTACAATAATAAAATATAAAAATAATGTAAAATAATAATAATACTCATAATATAATTATTATAATAAATGTATAATTATTATTAAAAATTAAAATAAAATTATTATTATGTTGTATATTCATGTCATTGTTATCCTATGGGCTACATTATTATTACCATCAAGGACATGAATGAATTTATTGAGTAAAGGAACATTTGCGAGGAAGATGATTATTCAGAGAAAGAGCTTTATTTATAACACACAACTATGTACAAGTACAAATAGGAGATTTCAACAACAAATCAAAATACTACAGCGCCATCAACTGTCTATTATTCGCCGCCTCGGAGCTGTACGGCATCTGACGGCGATCTGTCTGCATGTGCTCCATCTTGCAGACGTCTGTGGTGCTGCCCTGTAGTTCGGGTTCGCCTCCAATCTGACTGCAGCGTTGCACAGAGTTCAGTCAGCTCCTGCTGCGGAACGACGGAGGTCGCACAATCCACCCAGTCTTCCTCATCATCGTCCTCTGCCAGGACACTCCGTCTCGCTTCCAGCAGCTGTAAAAACAATCAGTAAAGACAATAAGTACTGCGCAGTGTACTGCATATTGACACAACACATCTATTAATGCACCTGAAAAATAGTCACACTGACCAACAACGAGTCTGATCTAAAAGTCACAGTAAAAAGTAAAAAAGAAACAGTAAAAGTCACTTACACACAATGGCGTCATTATCTGCATCAAGTGAATCCGGACTTGCAGACAGAGCTCTCAGTAAATAAGAGGTCACGGCCTCGTTATGAGGCGAGGTCAGTCTGTGAAAAACAAAATGGACGGTTAAGTTTGGTCAAGAACGCGTCTGAACGTTTCCTCATACAGCAGAATGAAAGCAAATTCTTTAAATTTACCCTCGCTCCGGTTCGTAGTGCATACAATTTGTCTCCGAGTTGTGGAGACAGCGTACTGCTTCCTGTAAATTACAAGACCAAAAAATACACTTTAATAACCAAACTTAGACTGGCTCTGCTTCTTCATTTGTTCTTTTACTTTTAGCTTAGCTAGTAGTCACTGAATATATTCTTACCGCCGTTTGGGGATTGTGCACCCGTCTTCTCTTGTTAGTTAGTCTCCTCCACACGAGTTTACTGCAGTGAACTGCTGATTCATATCGGCAGCAAACACAGCAAGCTGGCAGACAGCCCACTGATAGCGTTCAGCCGTTTCTTCGTCCATGCTGAGGAGTTTCCGGGTGTTGAAGGAGAAACGCTGTCCAGACATTGTAGTTCACGAAACAGCAAAGCAGCGAAAAACACATGAAACGGAGGAGACTGTCTGAATATAGAAGAGTAAAAACAGGACTGTTGATATGCTTGTCATGCGAGGTCTTCCGTTTGAATCATGCCGAGCTCGCACATGATTGGACGAAGGCTAGACGGCTCGTCGGGCTCCTCCAATCACATGATCATTGTTTACGGAAGAGGTCACTGCAGTCATGCCACTATGCACAGTGGCTGAGCTCTAGGAGACTGTGACGTTTTTGTATGGAGTGCACATTTGACCTTTGTGGCAAAGCCTGGTTAAAACTAATTGTTGAAATAAATTGTTCTGTGTATCTTTTTTATTGAACATTGAACATTGCTAATGACCATACACAGTAATTAATCTAGCATACTTTCATGAAATAAATCAATTCAAGCTAAAATTTTAGAGTCTATAATTAGGCTATACTAAGCCTCATCTATTTATACCAGAGATGAATGAAGTTAATACCTTTTAGAGAAATGTCACCTCTGTGTGGGGAGTGAAACTCCCCCTGCTCCCCTGGTTTGCATTTCTATAGCTCACAGCATGTTCATTTACATGTTAAAGCCTCCCCTAGAATTAGGGCAAGGGGGGACAACTGCCAAGCAAGGCCCACGACAATTTACGACAGTTTCCGGCAGTTTTCTGTGTTGCCTGTAAATTGCCGCGCGCAGCCGTAAACCTGAAATTCCACGGCAATCTACAGTGCCACATACTGACGGAAATCCCTCTTTTCATGCAGTGAATGTTTCCCAACTCACTGCTTCATCAGCCACCGCTCCTTCCGACGCTGCTCCTCCAGACGCTGCTTGCCCTGCTTCACCCCAAGCTCAGGGCACTCCAGCTCCGCCTCCCTGGGAACCTCACATCCCGACCCCGGAGCAATACTCTTGTGTTTCAGCAGCAACCAAAAACCTATAGCTTAGGTCAGTCACGTATTGCCTTTATTATGGGTTTGCTTTCCAGAAGAGCAGCTCAGTGGGTTAAAGCACTGTGGGATAGAGCCTCCCCCATGCTCTCTTCCTACCCTCAGTTTGTGGCAGAGTTAAAGAAGGTTTTTGACTATCCTATCCAAAGCAAAGAGGCTTCTGGCAAGCTTTTCTCCTTCCGTCAAGGGTCCAGGTCGGTCGCGGACTATTCCATTGAGTTCAGGATACTGGCAGCAGAAAGTGGGTGGGGAGAGATAAGTTTGCAGGGAACATACATGAATGGATTGGCGAATTACATCAAGGATGAGCTAGCGGCGAGGGATGAAACAGAGGATTTGGACTCCCTTATTTCCCTGGCTACTCGTCTTGACAATCGCCTGCGGCAGCGCCGCAAGGGGAAAGCAGGCCGTCCACAAACTCCCATATCACACCCCCTGCCTCTACCTGTGCCTCAACCTAGCTTAGCTCCCGGAGCCATCCCCCGTGCCAGGTCCCTCTCCAGTGACTCCTCCAGCTCCTCCTCCCCTCTACCCCCTGAAGAACCCATGCAGCTGGGTCAGGCTCGTCTTTCCCCAACAGAGCGTCAGAGGAGAATGCAAGCTGGAGAGTGCATTTATTGCTGCCAAAAGGGCCACTACCTTACCTCTTGTCCCCATCGCCCAAAAGAAGAGGCTCGTCAGTAGCAGTGGGGGTTCTGTTGAGCCAAACTCCTTCCTCTTCTATCCCCCGACCCAGAATGCAGTTCAGTGCCACATTGTGTTGGAACCAATTGTCCCTGCCTCTACTCTCTGGTGCGGACGAGAGCTTCATGGATGCCACTCTGGCTGCTCAAACAGGCATCACCAGTGAGCCCCTGGACGTTCCCCTGAAGGCTAATGCCCTCAGTGGCCATCTCCTTGCCCATGTGACACACCGTACCAAACCTGTACATCTCATCCTGTCTGGTAATCATCGTGAACCAGAACCAAAACACACAAATCCTAACTAACTATATACAAGCATGTGTGTGTGTGTGTATACATGTGTAGGTGTGTGTCTGTGTGTGTGTGCAAGAGAGAGAGAGATAGAGAGAAAGACAAAGGTAGGTGTGGTAATCAAAGGGCTGTTTGGCCTACAAAACAAAATGGTTAACAACAGAAAACTACAAGATGGCCGAATCAAAGCTGGCTTCAGATCGGGGGAGGTGTTTGTCTGACTGTGTGGTCAGGACAAAGATAAAGGAAAAAAAGCGCGAACTTTGAGCTGCCTGTTTGGGTGTAGCTCTGTTGAAAGCCAATTTGTAAGTGAGTATGTGAGTGCGATTTATGTTGCAAAGGGTCTAAATTAGTGCAGAAGATGTTTAGTTGCATGCAAGACCTTGTCTGTGAACAGCATTAGCAAACTAAACATGACTTAGCTTTGGTCAATCAATCAATCAATCAATTTTATTTATAAAGCCCAATATCACAAATCACAATTTGCCTCAGAGGGCTTTACAGCATACGACATCCCTCTGTCCTTTGGACCCTCACAGCGGCTAAGGAAAAACTCCCCAAAAAAACCCCTTTAACGGGGAGAAAAAATGGTAGAAACCTCAGGAAGAGCGACTGAAGGAGGGACCCCTCTTCCAGGACGGACAGACGAGCAATAGATGTTGTACAGAACAGATCAATATAATGAATTAACAGTAATCCATATGACACAATGAGACATAAGGAGAAACAGATATTATATTAATAATATGATTATATATGTATGTGACAATAATGTTATGTGTATAATAGTCCAGGTATGACTAATAGTAGCAGCAGCAGTGGGAGGCATCAGGCAGGACCACGGCAGCAGCACAACACCACACACCATCCAGGCACAGCTGCGACACAAGTTAACCTGAGAGACAGTGGAGCACAAAGGCTCCGGAGAACAAGCCGAGTTAGTGACATGCAGTAGGCCCGGGTTAGAGAGATGCATTAACAGGACATGAATACTAGCAAGGGAGAGAGAGAAGGAGAGAAGGGGCTCGGTGTATTATAGAGGGTCCCCCGGCAGACTAGGCCTATGTCAGCCTAACTAGGGGCTGGTCCAAGACAAGCCTGAGCCAGCCCTAACTATAAGCTATATCAAAAAGGAAAGTCTTAAGTCTAGTCTTAAAAGTGGAGACGGTGTCTGCCTCCCGGACCGAAACAGGAAGCTGATTCCACAAAAGAGGAGCCTGATAGCTGAAGGCTCTGGCTCCTGTTCTACTTTTGGAGACTTTAGGGACCACGAGTAACCCTGCATTCTCAGAGCGCAGTGTTCTGGTGGGATAATAGGGCACTATGAGCTCTCTGAGATATGATGGAGCCTGATCATGTAGAGCTTTGTAAGTTAAGAGAAGGATCTTAAATTCAATTCTGGATTTTATAGGGAGCCAGTGCAGAGAAGCTAAAACAGGAGAAATATGATCTCGTTTCTTAGTTCCTGTCAGTACACGTGCCGCCGCGTTCTGGATTAGCTGGAGATTTTTCAGGCACTTATTAGAGCTACCTGATAATAGGGAATTACAGTAATCCAGCCTCGAGGTAACAAACGCATGGACCAATTTTTCTGCATCTTTTAGTGACAGGATAGGCCTAATTTTCGCAATATTACGCAGATGAAAAAATGCAGTCCGAGACGTTTGTTTTAAATGGGAGTTAAAAGACAAATCTTGATCAAATATTACGCCGAGGTTTCTTACGGTGGTGCTAGAGCCCAGAGCAATGCCATCCAGAGAAACTATGTCATCAGATAAAGAGTTTCTGAGCTGTTTGGGACCAAGAACAATAACTTCAGTTTTGTCTGAATTTAACATCAGGAAATTGGTGCTCATCCAGGTCTTTATATCTTTAAGGCATTTCTGAAGTTTAGTTAATTGATCCGTTTCTTCTGGCTTTATCGATAAATACAACTGTGTATCATCCGCATAGCAATGGAAATTTATAGAGTGATTTCTAATGATGTTACCTAAGGGAAGCATATATAGCGTGAATAGAATTGGGCCGAGCACTGAACCTTGAGGTACTCCAAAACAAACTTTAGTACGTGAAGATGATTCATTATGAACGTGAACAAACTGAAAGCGATCGGATAAATAAGATTTAAACCAGCTTAGTGCAGAACCTTTAAGGCCAATTGAATGTTCCAGTCTCTGTAGCAGAATTTGATGGTCAATTGTGTCAAATGCGGCACTAAGATCTAGTAAAACAAGTACAGAGACGAGTCCTTGGTCTGAAGCAATCAGAAGATCATTTGTAATTTTAACTAGTGCTGTCTCGGTGCTATGATGCACTCTAAATCCTGACTGAAATTCCTCAAATAAATTATTATCATGGAGAAAGTCACACAGCTGGTCTGCGACTATTTTCTCAAGGATCTTTGAGAGAAAGGGAAGGTTGGATATTGGTCTATAGTTGGCTAACACCTCTGGATCCAATGTGGGCTTTTTTAACAGAGGTTTAATTACAGCTACCTTAAAAGACTGTGGTACATAGCCCGTTAATAAAGATATATTGATCATGTCTAATATGCAAGTGTTAACTAAAGGTAAGACTTCCTTAAGTAGCCTAGTTGGGATGGGGTCCAATAGACACGTTGATGACTTGGATGAAGAAATGATCGAGGTCAATTGTTGAATAGAAATCAGGGAGAAGCAATCTAAATACGTATCAGCACTTATAGCTGTATCTGAAGGCAGATTAGTACTGTTAGACGGCAGGAGGTCATGAATTTTGTCTCTAATAGTTACAATTTTGTCATTAAAAAAGCTCATAAAATCATTACTGCTAAGGGCTAAAGGAATACAAGGCTCAATAGAGCTGTGACTCTCTGTCAGCCTGGCTACAGTGCTGAAAAGATACCTGGGGTTGTTCTTATTTTCTTCAATTAATGACGAGTAATAGTTTGCTCTGGCATTGCGGAGGGCTCTCCTATATGTTTTTAGACTGTCTAACCAGATTAAACGAGAATCTTCCAGTTTGGTTAATCGCCAATTCCTTTCAAATTTTCGCGACATTTGCTTTAATTTTCTAGTTTGGGAGTTATACCAGGGAGCAAACTTTCTTTGCTTTGCGAACTTCTTTTTAAGAGGTGCTACAGAGTCAAGAGTTGTTCGCAGTGAGCCTGCAGTGCTGTCGACGAGATGATCAATTTGGGAGACTTTAAAGTCAGTACGGGAAACCTCACTTACAGAGGGTATTAAATTTAACGCCGACGGAATCACTTCCTTAAATTTTGCTACCGCACTATCTGATAAACACCTAGTATAGTAACTGTTACTGAGTGGCGCGTAGTCAAGTAGACAGAAATCAAAAGTTATTAAGTAATGGTCTGATAGAGAGGGATTCTCTGGAAAGACCATTAAGTTATTAATCTCAACTCCATACGCCAGAACTAGATCGAGGGTGTGGTTAAAACGGTGAGTGGGCTTATGTACACTTTGACTGAAGCCAATGGAGTCTAGTAAAGTGATAAACGCAGTAGCGAGGGAGTCATTATCAACGTCTACGTGAATATTGAAATCGCCTACAATAATAACTTTATCTGATTTCAGGACTAAACTGGATAAAAACTCGGAGAATTCAGATAAGAATTCTGAATACGGGCCAGGAGCACGGTACACAATAACAAATAGAAGAGGCTGCGAGGTTTTCCAGGTCGGATGTAAAAGACTAAGGACAAGGCTTTCAAAGGATTTATAATCTAGTTTAGGTTTAGCACTGATTAATAGACTAGAGTTAAAAATGGCTGCAACTCCTCCTCCTCGGCCGCTGCCTCGAGGAACGTGGGTATTATTATGACTGGGAGGAGTGGATTCATTTAGACTAACATATTCATCGTGACACAGCCAGGTTTCGGTGAGGCTGAGTAAATCAATATGATTATCTGATATTAATTCGTTTACTAACACTGCTTTGGAAGATAACGATCTGACATTTAACAGTCCACATTTAATTCTCCTGTTTTGTCTTTCTGTCACAGAAGAGGTTTTAATTTTAATCAGGTTATTATGTACAACTCCTCTTTGTTTGACTTTATATTTAAATAATTTAGGAGGTCGGGGGACAGACACCGTTGGTATGACACTATGGGTGGGTGACTGCTCTAGAAGCTCAGAGAAGCGTTTTACACTGCGACTCTGATTCCTGGTCTCAACTCTGTGTTGTCACGGTTTTAGATCACTAATAAACTTGTCCAGGTTTCTAGATATGAGAGCGGCTCCATCCAAAGTGGGATGAATGCCATCTCTCCTAATAAGACCAGGTTTTCCCCAAAAGGTTTTCCAATTATTAACGAAGCCCACATCGTTTGCTGGACACCACCTCGACAGCCAGCGATTGAATGATGACATGCGGCTAAACATATCATCAGTGGTCAGATTTGGCAGGGGTCCAGAGAAAACTACGGAGTCCGACATAGTTTTGGCATACTGACACACCGAGGCAACATTAATTTTAGTGACCTCCGATTGGCGTAACCGGGTGTCATTAACGCCGACGTGAATAACAATCTTACTGAATCTACGTTTAGCCTTAGCCAGCAGTTTTAAATTTGACTCAATGTCGCCCGCTCTGGCCCCAGGGATACATTTGACTATGGTCGCTGGTGTCGCTAACTTCACGTTTCTCAAAATAGAGCTGCCAATTACCAGAGTTTTCTCCTCAGCGGGTGTGTCACTGAGTGGGGAAAAACGGTTAGAAACGTGAACGGGTTGGTGGTGAGCCGTGGACTTCGGCCTGGTACTACGCTTCCCTCGGACAGTCACCCAGCCTCCTGGCTGCACAGGAGTTACCGGAGAACCGCTAGCAGAGGCTATGATAAGTGGCTCCGCGCCGGCTACAGGGGACGGGCTAACTACCGCAGCTAAAGTTTGACTCTCCATGGTGCAGAGCCGAGCTTCTAATTGACTAAGCCTCGCCTCCAACGCAGAAAATAAACTACATTTCTCACATGTACCATTATCGCTAAAGGAGGCAGAGGAGTAACTAAACATGTGGCACACCGAGCAAGAGAGTGCAGGAGAGGAAGCCATCGCTAGGTGCTAAGCTAAGGTAGCTAACAAGGCCGAGGGTGTGTGAGCAAGCAAAGATGAATAAGACAGTCGTTTAAAGAAGCAGAGTGATTAACACTACAACTAGTGAGGTTTAAGGAGTGAAGTGGATGTTTAACAGCTAAAGTGAGGAGAAAAAGCAGAAAAGTAGCTGGTGAGAGATCGCTGCAGCAGCTGAGAGACACCAACACAGAAACACCGGAAATGACACAACACGCTTACCGCAGTACGTCAGGTACGTAGCTTGGTAAAACCATCTAATCAATAACCTAATTGCAGACAATCACAACAATAACTCAATAAATAGCATTAAATCACATACAACAAGTTAAACAGTCTTGCTTAGCCTATACAGCTGTGATAAAGCTATGCCCGGTTGTTACATTACCAAATCCTAAATGGATGGAGGGAAGACTTGGTTTGAGGCGTGCTTTTTAGCTGGCGAAGAAGGCTGGAAAGAGCTGTGGCTCTAGAAGCAGTCCTTGTTGCGTCCTTGTTCCAAAGGTGCAGATCCGAGGAAGCCGGTCGCTCGGGGTCCTTGCGGAGTTAGACGTTGGAGTGCTAACTCAACTTCATTCTCCTTATTGCTGGGAGGTTAGTTGCAAACCTTGTGTTTGCCCTTCTAACCTCTCTGGTTTCAGTTATGCTGCTGCTTTGAGCGAGGGCATGCGAGTCTTAGGAGAAAAGGAACAAAAGTGTGTAGAGCAATTGTTCCCCCCCTTGATGGCTCGGGGGCAGGGGTCTCTGAGCTGGTCCAGGGACCAGAAGGAAAAAAAGTATGAGCGGCTTGCCTGCCCAAGAGCTAGAGAGAGACTGTAGTGAATGGAGAAGAACTTCTACAGTGTGCCTGGTGACATTACAGAGTCACATGTTGAAGAACAAAGAACATGAGGTCTCTCCATCTCAGGAGGAAAAGCCTCCACATGTCCAGTTTAGATTTTAATAAATGACAAATCATCTGTGGTCCAGTGAATCCCAACAGTACTCACGTGTTTATTGTCACATAATTTAAAAACTATAACCATGCATTGACAGCACGACTTAATTATTCATTCATTGATCACCACACTTGATGGAGTTGGTCGAAAGAGTAATAGCGTTTAAATATCTCCTTTGTAATTGATCAATTAGTATGCATTACTCAAGATTACCTGAAACCAACAAAATATAAAGTATATCTAATCTGATGGTCATTTTGTTCAATGTAGGATTTACAAACACAGACTGGACAAGAAAGTTTGGAGCATAGTTTTGAGCAAGATGTCAGCATGACCTCAGTTGATGTCCTTTTAGAACTAAGCTTTGTTCCACCTAGGTCAACATCAACATCAACTCCATCTTCAGAGTAAAACAAAGAATTGGGGACCTGGCATGAAAAGAAATGGCTGGTCAACAAGCCCAAGTTGATGCACCTTTTCAAGATTTGACATCAATATGGATGGGGAATACTGGAGCCAAATGTCACCATTACTGGGGGCCTCATCCTGACTCATTGGGCTGACCTGCTCAACCTCTCATTGCCAAGAAAAACAGTGTTGTATTCTATCCTGTCATCATATCTAATCCCTGACATTGACACTGTATATAACAGCAACACAAAGCCATCATGGAACAGCTGCTGCAGACACAATATATGCTCGAGAAGGGAGTGCATGTATCTGGAGATGGGAGATCAGACAGGTAAATATGTTTTATTTATTAGTTTACGAGCGGTTGTCTCTCTAGATTGTAGCATGTTATAGAGATATTTGCTGTAATGTTGGTTTGATAAATACTTGATCCTTGACTCTTTGCAGCCCAGGCTTCTCCACTAAATACAATACCTATAGCTTCATGGATGACACAACTAATCAGATTATCCTCTTCGAGTTAGTTCAAGCAAATGTAGCAGTAGATCATTATATCATGTAATCACACTAAAGTTATTGGGCATGCATGTTTAATGTGTGCTAATTTTTTTGTGTAAATCTCTACCTGACTGCAACATGCATTGCACATGCTGAGTAATCAATGTCCAGAATACGGTCAGATGACTCTGGACCTCATCCCCAACACTCAGTTCAATATTCATCTTCTTCTCTTAAATGTATCTTGGAGTCAAAAGGATAGTACTCAAGAAGTCACTGGAAACACTTGAAGTTAGGTGCAATTGAGTTCAATGTGTTCACAAGCAACAAAACATACAACTCATGAGTCAAGCTCTGGAACAAGACTGAAGATTCACTTTCGATGCTCTCTCTTTTATGCTCGTGGCGATTCTACTGAATCTCCACCTCTTCTTCTTAAACCTTCCCTCTTGACCTAAAACCTAATGGGACATGGTCTAGGCTTGTTCAAACATGACTTCTCTTACATAATGGTGTAATGTTCCAGACAGTCTGAACATCAGTCTGAACATGCAAGGTCATTGCCCTAACTTTATTTACCAATATGTTTGGGGAGAGGCACAGTCTGACCTTTCCTCCCAATATGTTTGGGCCTAATCCTACTCTGTTTTTTAAAAACATTTAATCATAGTGTTTCTATTAAATTGTGATCAGATCAAAGGTGGCATACATTCAGTACAAACATTAAATGTGATCAAATCAGTTGTATGGATGAGTGCATTGATTTGTACTAACTAGGTATATGGATAAATGCACACTGATTACTATATTGACTAATACATTCCATTACATTTTCACTCTGCCACCACTCATTTTACACTACACACATTAAATATTTATGTTACTTATGGAATGTTTACTGAGAGTATTTTATGATATATTTGATGGAGGTGATCAGCTCTTCTGCTATGGAGCCAATAGGATTTCATAGAGGACTGGATTATCTCCTGAAGCAAGTTGTGGACATAGAGGTGGTGACTACTAACACATCATCATCTGTTAGAAAGATCATGCGGGAAGATTACCCTGGCATTCATCATGTTTGACATTTGGCATGTGGTCAAGGATGAGTCAACGGTAGACTAATTCTAACTTTTTAAAACAATGGAATGGAAAAGAATGACTATCCACAATGCCATACTGATAACAACATCTAAAAGGTGTCATTGATCTTGTGCTGCTTGTTGTTTATTGCAGGGCTCACGAAGAAATTACTTGCACTGTCCAACTGAAATGGCAACGGAGACCTTCGACCTTGGATCAAATCCATCTGCAACCACTTGTTTGCGCAACTTGTGGAGGTGACCCAGATGTGAGTAACAGTACATGCTTACAATTTTGAAACGAGTGCTGTAACAAATCGAGAAATGAAGAAGTTGTGCCACCAAATTACTGTATTTGCTTGTGTCATTCTGTCTGTCTAACATTCTGGTTTTGTATCATAGGTTTTGATTAAAAAAAAAAGGCAATCATTGTGATGTACACCATTGGAAGGAAAATGGAGATGAGAAGAAATGTCAGCATGATGACCTCAGTCTAGAGCAACAGAGGCAAAAGAGGTGGCTT
The DNA here is from genome assembly GCA_019142605.1 of Cephalopholis sonnerati. Taxonomy (NCBI): domain Eukaryota; kingdom Metazoa; phylum Chordata; class Actinopteri; order Perciformes; family Serranidae; genus Cephalopholis; species Cephalopholis sonnerati. Next base: position 4,521,675 of record JAGQAX010000004.1, on the reverse strand, counting down.
TGGAAGACTCTCCTGCCTTCAAAACCCTGTCAGCTATTGCCCTGGATAAAGGCCTTATGAAGCACCTGAATCACATGGCCCTCTTTAAACACACAGGTTTGCAATATATAAGCCAAATGTTCTTACAGCCTTATTCCACATAAAAAATATAATTCGTATGACAACTACCTGTTCACAAGTATTCAATGAATTAATCAATATTCTGTGTTCTCAGGCAAGCTTAAAGCGTTCCATTCATTGCTGCTGAAGTACACACAAGAAAAGACTGCACTTCATCTACCCCTCCATGAGAGCTCGCACCCAGCTCGCCATCATGGACCACAATGAAAATGTTAAGCGTGAACTGGCCTCTGGTGAAATAGCAAAACAGTTGCAAGATTTCCTGAAAAACACACCAAAAGTTGACACGTCATGTTATGTTGATAATAAATATTTTGTTTTTGGAATGTCTTTGAAAAACTTTAGGGCTCTTGTAAAGTACTCACAAAAATCAATGATCGATAATATGTATATATTATATTTTCATTACAGCTTTGTCTGTGACCAATTCTTATTGTTGGTGTTTTGTTTTTGTTTTCCTAGATTCAATGTGGTTTACCCAAAACAGACAAAAGAGTGGGTAGCCTGAAAGATCCACGTACAGTTTACTGAGACTGCAGTATGGAGTCATTGTGTGTGTGTGTGTGTGTGTGTGTGTGTGGGGGGGGGGGGGGTCACCATTCACTTCAGTTGTACTGGATTCGGTTGCAACTTGTTTGTTGATTGTTTGGTCTGTGACGTAATAGGTCAACCACAAAAAGGTCTAAAAATAACAAGCTGCAAGGGGCATATCGCCACCTGTCATAGTAGAGTCGGACATACTTCGGTCAAGAAATTGATTTCTCTTCTGTGCTTGTATACTGGGACAAGGACAAGGACAGTAGTCCAATTAAATGGCCTTGTTGAGCTAGTTGAGCTGTAGCTGTTGCTCAACTTAAATGTGCCTGTAAAAATACCAACTGCATTCATTCTGACTGATTTCTGTGTGGGGGAGGGGGATTTGATTTTCTCTAACCCATCACTAGAGGCCAATATTTCAGCTTGAATGGGTCCCCACCATTAGCACGCCGACGCACGCCTGTGGTTTGCCAGATAGGTGTCGTCTGCAAACCATTTGATAGTTGTCATAGCTGGCAGATCGGCTGCTACATTTCATCAATGAAAGTGCCGTACACATCACCACAACCACATGGCCCATACAAACACAAACAAATAAAGGGAGACTGATAAGACAGAGACAGATGTCATTTGGGCTTAAATAAAGTCACATTATGAACACCACTGTCCATGCAGGCAATTATTCATCAAGGACTGTCAACTGGGAAAACCACCATGGATTTTGCCCGGTAAGCTGTTGTTATTGTTTTGTTTGTTTTGTCAGCTGACAATAACGTAGTTGCTGGTGCTGGCTGACAGATTAAACTGTGTTTAAACAGTTCTCCTGGCCCTCGCCTTTTTGTGTTTAAGTGGTGCACTGGCAATCTAACGTCATTTTAAGTCCACACTGGTGCATAGCCATACCGACATACCTGCTTTTAAGAGTGGAGTGGAGCGAAGTAAAAACAAAAATGCAAAATAGGAGCAGCCTTGAGAGCAGTGTTTGCCATGTCTATGGCGCCACTGTTAATATTACTCCTCATTGGTTTTGATGCACCACTTGACAGCAGTTTGACAACAGCTTAACAGCTAGACAGTGTCATCAGTTCTGCCCATGGCACTGATTTACTAATTGAGCCTAACAGTGGCTCTCATTGTTTTGTTTTTTTTTGTTTGTTTGTTTGTTTTTATAGAGAAATCCCTGTTTCATGTCATGATGCCAGACAATTCAGTCAGTGGAGTGGGTGGATTTAAAGGTCTGGACCGTCACAGGTCTGGTATGGTATGTGTGTATGTCCTTCACTTAATTCCCCCTTTGCTTATGTTATTAAATTTTTGACTTTCTAAGGTTTTGTTGTATGTAACAAAGTTGTTAAAACAGCCAGGTTGCAGATGCATTTTTCCCTCTTTAAGAATTTTTCAAAGATAAATGTTGCTTGAAAATGAAAAACACAAGAATCTACTGATAATAGTACAAGGTCATGTTATGGCACTAAATATGACATTACCCATGAGATTCAGGAGTCATTGCCATGGAGAACATGAATGCCAGATTTCTATCAATGAATCAGTCATTTGTATTCATTACATGTAATCATATAAGGTACAATTTATGTGAAATAAATTGTAGTGCAGTGTCTCCATGATCTTGGAGTGAGATTGGATGTAATCCCATGGATCTGCAGTTTCAGAAATCTCTCTGAGTGAGAATATCGTACAGGTGGAGTTGCACCATAGACGCTGCTGGAATGGAAAGAGAAAAATGAAAACAAGCATGAGTAGAGCCCTTATCTATCTGTATTTACCTGTGTTGAAAAAGTCTTTAGAGGAGGAGAATGTGGACACGGTCGAGGCTGAGGAAAAGAGGCCAACTTGGCCAATTTGCAACAAGAGCTTGAAATGTATTTATTGGCATCTACTAGCATTTAAAGTTGCCATGCTGATCAGTGCATTATTTTATTCTGCATTTCTATCGGTTAGTTAGTGGACGTACATGGTAAAAACTGTCACAGTGAGATGGCCCTCCCAGATTTCTGACACTATCAGAATTTTATCCCAGGCTCTCTTTGATTGCAAGACCGTGGCAATGACCATCCTTGAACCTCTGTCACTGTGCAATGTAGGACCACTGTTTTAGAGCCACAACCAAGGATACTGCCACATTTCTTTCAGGTTGGTCATCTTTTGTCTGGGACAGCCCAAAATCGCACAGCATATACACTATTTAACGGTGGATGACATAACTGGCCGAGACATGAGCACTCCAATTACCCTGTACCTTGAAAAGTCTAGACATCTGTGTATAGAAATACAAAATCAAACTCAACCCAAGAAAACATAAAGCTATACATGGTACTAACATGAGACATACATCAGCTTTGCTGAGTCTCTCCATTGGCCAGAACATAGTGGAGGTCTGTGACACAATCAAAGTCCTGGGGGTAACCATCCAGGGTAACTTGCAGTGGGTCAGTCAGGTGGACCACATCAGTATGACTGATGCTTATATCAGTGAATAGGAAGCTTTTTGCTCTGCATCATGTAATGCAATTTAGTGTTCGTGACCCTGAAATGTGTTCTATCTACACAGGCTGCATGCATCCAGTGTTGGAGTATGCAGTCCCTGTCTGGCATAGTTCTTTGACTATAGAGCATGGTAATAGGCCGGAAAGTACACAAAAATGGGCTCTGTGAAATCATACTTGGCCAGAGATATTCAGGGTACCAAGAAGCTTTCTGCACTCTTGGATTTGTACTTTACCACAGAGATGCATTCAACTGTGCCTTGACTTTGCTACAATGCTGCTTGAGTCCAACTTCAGTGATTGGCTAACCCCCCCGCCAGGAGGAGGTATGCCAGACAAGGAGGACGAACTCACTTACGATACCAAGATGTTGAACTGAGAGATATGAGATCCCAAATCCCTGTGCAGACCTCTAAATGACAGTTGATTTTAGAATATATCTTTGTGAAAAGAGTTATTAGTTACTAAGCTTGGACACTGCACTTTTAAATTTGGGTCTATTTGTAACTCTTAACTTATTTTAAATGTTGTGGTCCACTTAGTGTTATGCTGAAAACACACCAGTGCCACTGCAGCATGGCACGCCGTGTCATGTGTGTCAGGTGCCACCCCTAGCCACACTGGACATATCGTGCTGCAGCTCATCAACAGACATCCACGCAAAGTTATTACTACTTTTACTGAAAGATCTGTACTTCTGCCATCTATGCATTAGCTTAAAATTATGTGTGGAGAGCTCCTAATTAAACTTGATTTCTCACATGAAGAGCCGTTCCCAAGAGGTATGACTCGCCAGGCAATATGTTTTTTGCCATTGCCTTTATAATGACAGGATTGTGGCTCATTTAGATTGGGATATTTTTTTATCTGTCTGTCGATATGATCTGATCAAGTCTGTCCTCATCCATCCTTTGTAACACACGAGCCACAGCAACAGCTACAGAATTCTCTTTACTCACTGCCATATGAACAGAGAAAAAGAGCTGCTACAGGAACTGGTATGTACAAGCAGAAAGTGAGTGGCTGAAAATGCATCTAATTCTGGCATAAAGTGCCATGGGGCGGCGTGTCCAGGAGCACTGATGCACATCTAGCCACTGCAGTTGTGGGGTTGTTTTAAAACTGAATCAAATAGGGGCATATTTACATGCCGCCAGTATATTTTGGTGTGGATTTATAGTAACAGCAAAATGTTAGTGTCTTTTAAATTTTCTTGTCTATGAAGTATTTAATGACATCATATTGTGAAAGCAAAATATGTCCATGTTTTCAATGACAATTGTCTTTATAAACCTGTGATAATGTTGTGTTATGTCCCCCCAAGGCGGTCTAGGTGTGAGGAAAGGAACATAATCAATCAATCAATCAATCAATCAATCAATCAATTTTATTTATAAAGCCCAATATCACAAATCACAATTTGCCTCAGAGGGCTTTACAGCATACAACATCCCTCTGTCCTTAGGACCCTCACAGCGGCAAAGGAAAAACTCCCCAAAAAAAACCCCTTTAACGGGGAGAAAAAAATGGTAGAAACCTCAGGAAGAGCGACTGAAGGAGGGATCCCTCTTCCAGGATGGACAGACGAGCAATAGATGTTGTACAGAACAGATCAATATAATGAATTAACAGTAATCCATATGACACAATGAGACATAAGGAGAAACAGATATTATATTAATAATATGACCACGTATGTATGTGACAATAATGATATGTGTATAATAGTCCAGGTATGACTAATAGTAACAGCAGCAGTGGGAGGCATCAGGCAGGACCACGGCAGCAGCACAACCACGACACATCATCCAGGCACAGCTGCGGTACGAGTTAACCTGCGAGACAGTGGAGCACAAAGGCTCCAGAGAACAAGCCGAGTTAGTGACATGCAGTAGGCCTGGGTTAGAGAGATGCATTAACAGGACATGAATACTAGCAAGGGAGAGAGAGAGAGAGAGAGAGAGAAGGAGAGAAGGGGCTCGGTGTATTATAGGAGGTCCCCCGGCAGACTAGGCCTATGTCAGCCTAACTAGGGGCTGGTCCAAGACAAGCCCGAGCCAGCCCTAACTATAAGCTTTATCAAAAAGGAAAGTCTTAAGTCTAGTCTTGAAAGTGGAGACGGTGTCTGCCTCCCGGACCGAAACAGGAAGCTGATTCCACAAAAGAGGAGCCTGATAGCTGAAGGCTCTGGCTCCTATTCTACTTTTGGAGACTTTAGGGACCACAAGTAACCCTGCATTCTCAGAGCGCAGTGTTCTGGTGGGATAATAGGGCACTATGAGCTCTCTAAGATATGATGGAGCCTGATCATTTAGAGCTTTGTAAGTTAAGAGTAGGATTTTAAATTCAATTCTGGATTTTACAGGGAGCCAGTGCAGAGAAGCTAAAACAGGAGAAATATGATCTCGTTTCTTAGTTCCTGTCAGTAGACGTGCCGCCGCGTTCTGGATTAGCTGGAGAGTTTTCAGGCACTTATTAGAGCTACCTGATAATAGGGAATTACAGTAATCCAGCCTCGAGGTAACAAACACGTGGACCAATTTTTCGGCATCATTTAGTGACAGGATAGGCCTAATTTTCGCAATATTACGCAGATGAAAAAACGCAGTCTGAGAGGTTTGTTTTAAATGGGAATTAAAAGACAAATCTTGATCAAATATTACACCGAGGTTTCTTACGGTGGTGCTAGAGGCCAGAGCAATGCCATCCAGAGAAACTATATCATCAGATAAAGAGTTTCTGAGCTGTTCAGTTCAGTTCAGTTCTTTATTGTCCCTCAAGGGGAAATTTGGTTTGCAGTGCAATTCAACATACAAGGGACAGTCAAGGCACTTAACACAATGCCAACAACAATCACAACCACAATAACCATACATAAGATAGATAAAATCAAGCTGTCCATAGAAAAAATAAATCTATAAGGAATAAAAAACAATATTAAAAAGTTGAAAGTTGAGTTTCAGGACCATGGAGTGCTTATAGACAGTGCAGGCAATTTAAATCCATCAACACTCAGTGCAAATTAAGAACATTTATTGCACTTGGAATAAAAGAAAATTTAAACCTATTACTTCTAACCCTGGGGAACCTGTAACGCCGACCAGAAGGAAGAAGAACAAGTTCTCCTAAAAGTGGGTGGTCAGTGCTGGCCAAGATCGACTGTGCCTTCCTGTATACTTGTCGGTTGTAGATGTCTGACAGAGAAAGCTGCTGTGTGCCAATTATCTTGCTGGCTACCTTGACAATGTCAGAAAGGCGTTTTTTGTTCTGCACAGTGAGGTTTCCATACCAGCTAATAATGCAGAATGTTAAAATAGACTCGATAAAAGATTTGTAAAATAAAACCATCAGAGTCTTGTCCACATTAAAAGTGTTCAGTCTGCGCAGAAAATAAAGTCTCTGCAGGCCCTTTTTGCAGATTGCAGACGTGTTGAGGTCATGATTCAGGTTTTTATCAATGACTGTACCCAGATATTTATAGTGCTCTACTGTCTCTACTTGTGAGCCTTTAATGATGGTTGGGAGAGAAGAGGAGGAGTTTTTCCTGAAGTCAATGGCCATGTCTTTAGTTTTTAGGACATTTAACTTCAGAAAGTGGTTGTCACACCACTCTACAAAGTCCTCCAAGACTGGACCATGATCGACCTCTCCTTCCTGGAGCAGGCTGATGAGGACTGTATCATCCGTGAATTTCAGAGGATGCCTGTCAGTGTGTTTGCTCTTGCAATCATTTGTATAAAGAATATACAATAAAGGAGACAGGACACACCCCTGTGGTGAGCCTGTGGATGACAGCCGCTTCTGGGAGAAAACATCATTAGCCTTTACTACCTGCGGCCTACAAGTTAAAAAATCTAGCACCCATTTCACCAGTCCAGCATCAAGATTGAAATCTGACAATAATTTATTAACTAGAATATGTGGCTGGATTGTATTAAAAGCTGAAGAAAAATCTACAAATAAAAGCCTAGCATGTGTTTTTGTACCCTCAAGATGCTTGTACAGGTAGTTGAATAGAGTGATGGTTGCATCATCTACCCCTCTGCTGGCCCGATAAGCAAATTGCATTGGGTCAAGCTGGCTCTGAACCTTTTCAATAAAAATTTGTTTGACCAGCCGCTCAAAAGTCTTCATCACTATTGAAGTCAAGGCCACAGGCCTCAGATCATTAAGCTCTTTTGGAGACTTGATTTTAGCCACCGGGACTACAATAGACTCCTTCCATGGCAATGGGACCTTATGCTGGGAGAGTGACAAATTAAAAAGATCAGAGTAAATGTCACATAATTGATCTGCACAGACTTTTAGCAGTTTTCCAGTAATCATATCAGGCCCAGGGCTCTTTCTGACGTTACATTTGGAGAACATGTGTCTAACAGAAATGGCACTGATCGTGGGCTGGGGGTAGACAGTAATGTCATTAAAAGAATCAAAGATATCACAATGATCTTTGGTAAAATCATGTTCATCGTTAAAACGTAAGTAAAAATCGTTCAAAGCATTTGCAAGTTCTGAATTTGATTCGAAACCATCTATCGTGACTGACACAGAATTCTTCTTCTTATCTTGGCCTGTCATGGCCTTCATACCATCCCATACAGCCCTCAGGTCATTACTGTGAAACTTCCCTTCTATTTTACTTTTCTATTGTAGTTTTGCCCTCTTAATTTCATATCTGACTTCTTTTTTGGCTTCAGTCTTATCTTTGTCGTCACCATGGAGAAAAGCATTGTGTTTCCTATGCAATGCATCCTTTACTGCTTTGTTCAGCCAGGGTTTATTATTCGGAAACACCTTGACCTGTTTGGTAGGGATGATTAAGTTTTTCAAATAGAGAGTATAGGATGATATCACCTCAGTCATTTCATCAAGAGATGAAGAAGAATTCTTAAAAACGTCCCATTCCGTGCACTCGAGGGCTCCCCTTAGTTCCTCAATAGCATCCTCAGTCCACATCTCCACCTCTTTAGTGACAATTTTCCCTCTCTTCAGAAGTGGTTTGTAGGTTGGGATAAGGAGGATAATGTAATGGTCAGAAGAGCCAAGAGGGGGCAGAGCTATGGACTTGTAGGCACCCTTTACTGTACCATAGCATAAGTCAATGGTTTTTTCAAGTCTGGTAGGGCAAGAGACATACTGATAAAAAGTGTTCATCGATTTCAGATTACAGTGGTTAAAATCACCAAGGACAAAGCAAGGAGCGTCCGGAGAGAGGGACTGGAGCTTTTGTGTAACCTTTTGTATGGTTGCTACAGCATTTTTTGCGTTAGCTTTGGGGTGTATATATACAACAGTAAGAAATATTTGAGGAAATTCACGAGGGAGATAATGGGGCCGCAGAGACACAGACAACAGCTCTATGTCTTCTGTGCACACAGTCTCTCTAACAGTGATGTTCTTGCACCACCGCTGATTGACGTAGATGCAGACCCTGCCCCCTTGGGATTTCCCTGTGATGACAGTATCCCTGTCAAGCCTCACCGGCACTCCAAAGCCGGTGAGAGTTAGGTCGGTGTTCAGATCCTCAGGAGTGAGCCATGTTTCTGTGAAAGCCATGACACATGCGTCCCTAAATTTCTCCAGATGAGTGACGCTGGCTTGGATCTCGTCCATCTTATTCCTTATGGACTGAGCGTTGCAGAGTAACATCGAGGGGAGGGGTATACGGCGGAGAGTCAGCCGCTTCAGTCTCTGCCTGACGCCGCCCCGTCGTCCGTGTTTCCGCATTTTATATCTCTTTTCTCCCCATGTAGTCTTATTAAAGTTCTCATGTTGGCGGAAGATCTCCGCAAGTGAATGATCTCCCGTAGCCAAGTCCGAACGGGTGTGTGGCTGCTGTTGATCCCTTAGATTCAGTAAAAATCCCCGAGAGTACTGAATCCTGCCCGTGTGCGGGTGGCGTGGTTCAGCCAGACTCTGAGCCACAACAAACAATGTCCATACAACGATCAAAAATGACAGCTCCATTATAAAATAAGTAAAATGATCAGTGAACAAGCGTAGATTCTACCCAGCTTATTGGTTATTCGCAAACGGCACCCCGTAACACTCAAACTCTCAACAAACTCTCAACATCCAGACGGACTGCAACTGCATGTCGCTACTCGCGCAGCGCCAGACATCCAACATCTTTACGATATGCCTTTATTCTTGCTGTTTGGGGCCCAGAACAATAACTTCAGTTTTGTCTGAATTTAACATCAGGAAATTGGTGCTCATCCAGGTTTTTATATCTTTAAGGCATTTCTGAAGTTTAGTTAATTGATCCGTTTCTTCTGGTTTTATCGATAAATACAACTGTGTATCATCCGCATAGCAATTGAAATTTACAGAGTGATTTCTAATGATGTTACCTAAGGGAAGCATATATAGCGTGAATAGAATTGGTCCGAGCACTGAACCTTGAGGTACTCCAAAACAAACTTTAGTACGTGAAGATGATTCATTATGAACGTGAACAAACTGAAAGCGATCGGATAAGTACGATTTAAACCAGCTTAGTGCAGAACCTTTACAGAACATAAGACTAGATGAGGAAAATTTAGTCAGGTAGTGTAGTTTAACCCCTTTAAAGCCAGCTATGTAGGCATACAAAAAACATCAGGGAGAGCCCAGGGGAAAAAAAACAAACAAAATAGTCCTAAATACAAACAAGACCTCCCCCCCAAAAAAGAAAAGAAAAATAAAACAAACATGAAAAAAACAGGACAAAGGAGGATAACAAGGATGGCAGCCCTACCCTACAGAGCCTCCTGGCAATGAACTTTAGGTTTGAATTAGGATGGATAAAACTCAACAGTCGACAGAGGCATCACAAAGTGAAATTTAAGAACAACAAGGCAGTAGTTGTTAACAGGTCACAGTTCAACAAGTTAACACGTTTTAGTATTTCAACACAGATTCTTAAAGCAGTCTTTGCCTTCACAAGTTTACAAAGAATCATACAGAGCTCTGGACGTACAGTACAACGTGGCTCACCAACACCCCAACAAAGCAACACATGGCAGCAAACAGAGAACCAGAGGAGCAGCTCCTCAGCCTTTATATACCCCAGATGGTCTAATTGGCTGCTGGTCCCCAGCCAATGGCGCAAGAGAGGGAAGGAAGAGGGCGAGTTGAGGCCTAAAGAGAAACACAACATAGGTTAATCACCCATTCCCCTATGGGAGGATGTAACACGCTGAAAGGTCAATAAACCAAATAAAACTTTTCAGCTGAATGAACCACTCTTTGCAGGGCGTTGTGGTCCAGTTCGGTGCTGTTTCCGTACCAGGCAGTGATGTTATCCATCAGGACACCCTCGATGGTGCAGGAGGAGAAACTCCTCAGTATTTGAGGTGATACCCAGAGTTTCCTCATGCATCTGAGATAAAACAGTCTTTGCCTTGCCTTTCTCACCACTGAGTCAGTTTGCAGCACCCATGTCAGGCTTTAAGTGATGTGGACACAAAGGTATTTGACACTCTCCACCCTCTCTGCCGAGAAACTGTTGATATTCACGGGGGCATAGTTCCTGTGCTGCTTCTTGCATTAGTCCACCATCATCTCCTTAGTCTTGCTGACATTCGGGAGTAGGTTTTTGTCCTGACATCAGCAGGTCAAGTCTTCTAGTTCTTTCAGTTAGGCCTTTTCACCACAGTTGTGTCGTCAGCAAATTAGATGATGCCGTTGGAGTCTAAAGTGGCTACACAGACAGACCTCCTACACAGACCTCGAACAGAGTTATCATTGCAATCGAGAGCAAAGCACACTGTCATTATGGGACTGAGCCACGGTCAGTAAAATTGATTCCAGCTGCTGAATGTACTCAACAGGTTCCACAAGGCTCGCCGTCAATCTTTGGTCTACAGTTAATAGCACTGGAACAGAATTTTTATTGCATTAATGAATGCTTCTCAATGCAGTGCTCCATGGCATTCATATCTTACTTCTCTTCACTTAGTGGAAAAACAATTGCACCAGTTATCCAGTATGTCTCTAGAGCAATTCATAGAGCAAAGCACACTCTTTGTATGAAGACTCAAACAAAAACCCAATTCAGTCAAGAGCACTCTAGGTTTTCTATTTCTAAAACAGGATGTACATCATCACGTTTTGTCCTTGGATGCCCTGCGATGAGTAACAAGGTTTTTGAAGCTTACAAAAGGGTATAGTAGAAACTTCTGGACAAAACAAGGGAACGTGCGCCTCTTGAATATAGTGGGTTTTTTTTCTTTTATAAGTGTTTTCAGAATGAAAGCTCTCATGTGAGGATTGGATCTCACACACTTTTGTATGATTGAGAGAATTCGTGAGGGGTTACAAGATGAATAATGAGGTTAAAAGAAAGACTGCTTTGCAAATGTATATCCATGTTTCAGACTTTTCTCTAATTTTAGCTTCTGTAAAATACTTGATAATTTTATACCTTTGGACCTCAAGAAATTGTTTAAATGGAACCATTATAAGTTCAAAGGTACAATCACACTTTAGTTGAACTGCTAACAACTCGGACATCTGTACCACAAGGTCTCTAGGTGCTCCTGTTGAATTCACCTATAACACATATCCAACACATACCCAAAGTAAATCTAAAGCTGTTTCTGTTCCATTTTTAGTACATGTACATATTTTTCTAAGGTTTTGTCCAGGCGGTTCTCGAAAAAAGAGGGTAAAACAATGTACTGAATGTGTGATAAAAAAAAAAACAAAAAAACAAAAAAACCTAATCAGCCCAGACAAAAATGTCTAAGCTTACTGTATATAAAAACACTTATAGAAAAACTAGAAAAATAGTTTCCCCCTCCTTAAAACAACATAGGAGCCATCTGTCTATTCTGTACATATAACGGGGGTGTAACCCAATCAAAATTGCACATGAGGTCAGGAATGTCATTGACTACAAGACCCATTTGTGGCATTGTGGACTGCTTTAATGGCTCTAAACCCCCAAAATCTCATTGATGCACCCCTCAAAATCTCAGTGACCCACATTCCTTCAGCTAAGGCCCTGGTTGGTTATGGAGGTCTTATCAACAGCCTTGGAAGGCTCCTGTTGGCTCAAATAAGGTGACAATCAAAAGGCCAGCAGTCCGCCTCCATCATGGTACCCTGTAGTCCTGTGTGTTGAAAGGCAGAACTAGAACGGGAGTAATTATAGATCATATGTAGGGAAATATGATGCAGCGGTAGTTGGTGGATATCTTTGGATGTAAGAATGTGTGTGGACCAATGTTAATTTTGACAGTTATTTCAGCTTTAGTCTGTCTAGAGAGGGAAATGCTTATTAGATTTAGTCACAGTTTACTCATTTTTATCCTTCATAGTTTTAGCTTTTAGTTTAGTTTTAATTCATAACATCTATGACATTTTATTCTACTTTTTGTTTTCTTAATCTTTAAACTAATCCAATTAGGCAAATTCATGTATCAGAAATTTGAATCAAGTTGACAGGGTGTAAAAAAAATTTCATTCGGACAATGTTTTTCAACATCCACAAAAAAGTTCTGCACACTTACAAACTGTCATGTCTCCAGCAGTTTGTGACAGATCAAGGAGTGATTTACTAGCACACACTTACTGATTATCATTTCATCTCTATGCTCTCAAAAACTCTGACACCACAAATACCTAATCTGAGACAACTAGGATTTGTTCATTGTAAACTCTGACTTATCCATCTCACTGTTAAGAAGCAGAAAAATACCTTAATTAAAGCCTGAATTCTTTTGTAATCTGCAGCACGTTAATCTGGAGGTTTATTGTGTCCTCTCACAGAGTTGGTGATTAAAACTAAACTTTCCGAGAAATCTGACCTGATCTGAGCTGAGCCTCCTACCTGCCTGTCAAACAGCGGCAACCCATAAGCCATCTCTAGACAACCTGGACCTGAGTGGAGTCCTGCAGGGATCAACATGTGTGAAGTCCGCGAGCGGTGGCTGCTTCCTATGCTGCCATTCAGTGGCTAACAAGTGGAGCTGGTTTACAGCCACTGCTACAACTAACAGACTCCACAAATCCATTCAACACCTCAACCATCCACAGTCAGACACATATGGCTGATTATTTACTGCTGAATTACAGCTCACAACTCACACCAGCGGCTGACACTGCTCCGGTGTGAGTTTTTGTGCTGGTTAGCAAAACATCCTGGCGCAGACTATTTACTAGAGTTTGCCAGCCTGTCGCTCATGTGGCATTTAAAGATAATTGCAAACACTGCCATTCTCGGCTCTCATTATCCAATAATCCACCATGAACCAATCCACCATTTTCGTCATGTCATGTCTAGATTTTGTCTTAGCTTTTACTATCAAGATATATTTTTAGCTTGTTATTGTTTTGTTTTCGTGGAAAAAGGTTGTTGATAAAACACTGGTTTGGACTATATATTTCACTGAATTTAGATCATCTGGATCTCAGGGTTATTCAGATACTAAATGGAAATTGTGATTCAGTAAAATATATCTGTCAATTATGATAATGCTTCATAGGTGATTTATAATTATTTGTTTATTGTTTGTCTGACAAAAGTGTTTATTGAACCTGCTGTGGTGGTTGTGTATTGAAACGATCAGCATTAATGGCACCACAAGGATTATAGCTTTCAAATGATATGTCTTATGTCTTAAAAAACAACAAATACAGCCGTTGTTTTAATAATAATAATAATAATAATAATAATAATAATAATAATAATAATAATACATTTTATTTATAGGCGCCTTTCAAGACTCTCAAGGTCGCCTTACAAAAAACAGTTAAAATACAATAAAACAGTAAAATACAAATAATAAAACAGTGCAAAAACAAATATGAGAAGAGAAGACAAAATAGAACAATGAGCGACAACAGTAAAACAACAGCAACAACAATGAACAACAACACTAAAATTAGTAATTATGAAGGGTATGCCAGTCTGAACAGATATGTTTTGAGATGTGACTTGAAGGTTGCCAGTGTTGTCAGAGTTCGGAGGTCCTGAGGTAGTGTGTTCCAGAGCTGAGGGGCAGAGCGGCTAAAGGAACGTAATCCCATTGTGGCTAGATTGGCAGAAGGGGTGAAGAGGAGGGAAGCAGAGGAGGTCCTAAGTGTACGGGAAGGTGTGTATATTTGGAGGAGTTCGGTGAGGTATGACGGTGCAAGGTTATGGAGGGCCTTGAATGTAAGGAGCAGGATCTTATAGTCAATACGGAGGTGGACTGGAAGCCAATGAAGCTGTTTGAGCACAGGAGTGATATGGTGTGTGGATGGAGTTCTAGAAATGATGCGTGCAGCCGAATTTTGGACCAATTGCAATTTATTGAGGGATTTCTGTGGCAGACCATATAGAAGAGCATTGCAGTAATCAAGGCGCGATGTGACAAGGGCGTTAACCAAAATGGAAGTGTTATTGCGGGAGAGAGATGGGCGAAGGCGATTGATATTACGAAGATGAAAATATGCAGACCGGGTGATGTTATTGATGTGGGCAGTGAAGGAGAGTGAGCTGTCAAGGATGACACCCAGACTCTTGACCTGGGGGGAGGGACAGACAGCGGTGTTATCAATGTGTACTGAGAAACTGTTGAATTTTGACAGTGTTGATTTAGTGCCAACCAAGAGTAGTTCTGTTTTATTTCCGTTGAGTTTGAGAAAGTTGTGAGAGAACCAAGTTTTGACATCTTGCAGACAGTCAAGGAGGGGGGGTGGAGGAAGAACGGAACCAGGTTTGCAGGTGAGATAGAGCTGAGTGTCGTCTGTGTAGCAGTGAAAATTGAGGCCATGATTCCTGAAGATATTGCCAAGGGGGAGTAGGTAGATGATAAAAAGGAGGGGGCCCAGGACAGAGCCCTGTGGCACACCACAAGTGATTGGGGAAGGTTTCTATATCATAATCATCAGAAATCCCTGTAGGAGGCCCGCGAGTGGGCTGTGGGATTTCTAACAGTCTAGTATATTTCTTAATTAAAGGTAATAGAATAAAAAGCACAATATTTCTTTCTGAATTGTAGCAGAGTAGAAGTGCAAGTAGCACCAAATGAAAATACTTCAGTTGAGCAGTGTGTCAACTTCATACTACAGTACAAGTATGTGAGTACATATGTTTATCTAAGTTCAGTACTTTCTACCACTGATTAATATCACCGGAAAAGATGACTACTAACTTCCACTGGTTGTGTGTGAACATTATTAGTATGGCAAAGCTGTACACTTGCTCCATGAATCCTTCACATTACCCCAGTTTGTCAAGACATCTCCTGTTTAAGTGTGTGTATGTGTGTGTCAGTGAGTGTTACTGGTGATGGATGAGGGTGAAGTGTCCAGAGTTTTCATGTTAAAACTAATCATCATACTGTCAGTCAACCTCACTGACCCTGCTTCACCTCTCCCCTTCTGCTGTCCACTGCTTCATTGTTGATCTCTGTTTTCCCGCTCTGTATCTTAAATGCATAACTTCTGCTTGACCTCTTCTGCATCCCTCTCTTCTTTCTTTGTCATGTTATGTCTCTCTTTGTACATCTCCTTTTGATAGTTTGTATGCCTCTTCCATCTCACAGTGCCCCTTCATCACTTCCTCTCTTTCCCTGTCTCATTCAATTTATCTCCTGCATACAAGCCACTTCTCCTTTTCTGTTCTTTAGCAGTAACTAACCCATAATTTCCTGTTGTTGCAGCAGTCTAATTGTCATCTTTCTCCAACTGTTTATCCCTTCTTTTAGCTGCACTCTCTTTACACGTCTCTGTCCCACCCATATCTCTGTGTCGATCTCCCTTTTGTTTTCCCTGGTGAACTGCAAATTCATAGAAATAATGGGTGTTGACCAAGTTTAGTTGTTTTTTTTTCATTGAAAATGATATGTTGCAAAGATGTATTTTACTTATTAAATGAACAAGTAGGCAAGACAAGGCAGATTTGTGTCCATTACAATACGTGTAACAGGCAGAAGTTGACACGGTGTCCCGGACCATCAACAACCATTGCACCAAGGTTCTTTGCACATTATATATCAACGTGGACGGTCCGTGAACAAACGCCAAACATGTTGATGTGAGGTCAAAGTAAGAATGTGTTGGCTGAGAGATGGAGGTGATAGACAGGTGTTGGCAAATTGTTGTTGGTGTTGTGTGTGAGGCTGTATTCATAAAATAAACAGGAAGGGGTTTAAGGGACAACTCTGCTTCTTAAGGTGTTGAAGAGCATTCCCCCTTACTCTGCCTCATTTTAACATGTGTAATGCTCTGCAGCTGCACTTTTGCTAAAGGCCCAATACTAAGGCCTAGTTTTGTTTGGACTCATTCTGTTTGTTCTACCAAAATGGCATTGACTGTATAGGTTTCTGGCTCCGAGCCCTGCAGTTGATGAAAGATACTTACATTAGAGACAACACTGCCCAGGACTATAAATTTATATAGCACTATTCCCTCAATACATTAGGAGCAGATTGAGGGGACAGAAAAAAAAGGCATGCATGAGTGGAGAGAAAGAATGAGAGAAAATGGGATTTAAAGAATAGAGAAAGAACTAAAGAGAGAGAGAGTGATGAACAATAAAACAAGGAAAAAATGAGTGAGAGTGAAACAGAAAGAGTTCTGCTAAAGTGCTGCTTTAGATTAATGACTCATCTTCCAGACGTGAGTGAGACACTTTTTGGCTCCCTGTCTAAACGAGGGTGGGTCGTTAATCACTGTGGCAACAGATGAGACAATGGGCATCGATATGACATTGAGCTTCAGAACATTTGCCCATATAGGAGCCAATCCTCGTTTCATTGAGTGGGACAAGAGCCAAGTGCCACAAAGAATCACTTCAATAGTTTAACAGTAAGCACACACAAATTACAGAGGATGGCCTCTGCTGAAAGAACGCATATGCATGTGTCTGTGTGCTCCTGAGTTTCTATATTTATGACAAGTAAGGGTGTAAGATGAGGACATGTTTTCTCTCCTTACTTCTCTACTTTATGTTTTTTTTATGCTTGGACATGTGCCTATTTGCTTTCTTATTGACAGTGAGATGAGCAGATGGATATGAATTTAATGTCATTGTGCGAAAAATATTGCAGGACATATTTAGGCTACGTTAGCATAATAAAGATTAGAAGCGTGAAAAAAAAAAAAATCTACCCACACGGCTAAAGCTTACTAATGAACACATTTCATCCCTTACATAAACAGCGGGGTAGGAATCATCAGAGGACCCACAATACGATATTATCACAATACGTAGGTTATGATATGATATTATTGCAATATGCTGAGTATTGCAATATTTTAAAAAATAACAATAATAATTTTATTTAATTTTATATACTTAATTAATCCTGCAAGGGGAAATTCGCTGTTTTTCAGTTTGTTGTCATTTTTACATATACACACAGGTCTGAATACACACACGCACAAACGGGACCTATACATGCATTAACTGGAGAGATGTCAGAGAGAGGGGGCTGCCCATGAATAGGTGCCCTGAGTGGTTGGGGGGGTTCGGTGCCTTGCTCAAGGGCACCTCGGCAGTGCCCAGGAGGTGAACTGGCACCTCCCCAGCTACCAGCCCACGCTCCATATTTTTGGTCCGGGTTGGGACTTGAACTGACGACCCTTCGGTTCCCGAGCCAAGTCCCTATGGACTGAGCCACTGCTGTCCGATATATTGTGATTTATCAACTTTTTTCCAGCTGCAAATTATTTCCCCAAAGAAAATTTTGTCAAGATCAATTTGACCTCATAAGATAAAGTTTGCCTAATCAGTCAGTCTGTTCTTCTGACTTTAATCATTTTTATTGCAGCAAAATGTGATACAAAGCAGACAGACTGACCAACACCTTTAGAAAACCTGGCAGAAATGCTGCATACACCTGACAAACTGAACTGTTGGCAGATTTAACGCCCTCTGCGAGGCCAGATTAAGCATGTGAGTGAAACACTTCACATGCAGGTATTTCGCTAAATGAATGGCAACAGCCATGTTAGATGTGTTGTCTGTTATAACCACAATCCCCCATTCTTAAGCTGCATTTTGCAGGAGGTCTGCGATGTTTGCTCAAATGTGACTTTTGTGTACTGCTCTAGTTTGTAACATGAGACAGCAGTCATTAGTTCTCTGTAAGATAATGCGCCATTATAGTCGCATATGAATCCACTGACCTTGAAGTCCAGGTGTCACAAGTTAATGCCACCTTTCCTGCTGTACTCAAAGATTCCTCAACTTTATGCTTCACTACTGACATGGCTGTGTCATTGAAAAAACGTCAGAACAGAGTCACATACCTTGGTTTCAGTGTTTTTAGCATGTAACAAAAGCCTTTGTTTTAAGCAGTGCTGTATGGACACAGATCTTTTTACATGAAGTAGGTGATGGACTGTATTATTTTCTTAGCCCTGTCAGAGTTGGATGATAGTTTTATCAAGCCAAGTGCGTCCAGTGTTGGTTGATTTTTTTGGCAGAGCAGAATTAGTGTTAGCTTGGCCATCAGCGGCTAACGCAATCTCTGGATGGTTAAGTGTGAAGTGAGCCCACATGTTCATAGTATAGTACCAGGATATTTTACTCTCATATGACACTGCTTGCAAATAGCATGTGTCATATCCAAGTCCTTCTTTCCTCCTGCATTAAAAAATCCAAAAGAAGTCCAAATGTTTGATTTCAACGTTGATAGCACATTTCTGATTTCTTTCTACTTTATCTTTGGTTTGATAAACTTCCTTCCAAATGCTGCTGACTGAGACCTCTGCTGCGCTAACCAGGGAAAAAAAATAAGCACAAAAAAGCAATTGATTTGGTTATTCTAGTACCAAAAGTTATATCATACTGTGTATTTGTAAAAATTAATAATGTATATAATAAAAGATCAATACTTGGCATCCGTGTATTGATACAATAGCGCCACACAAAATATTGCGATACTATATTATACTTTGTATCAATTTTTCCCCCACCTTTAATAAACAGATATTTAACCATGAATTTGGATGCACAGATTTATCGGCTGAACATCTGTATCAGCCAAAATTTGCTTTATTGACTGCCATCACCTTCTGCACAGGATAAATAGCAGGGCTTGAATATAATGACCACAAAATTGAATTGATGAGCAGATACAAGAGCAATACAATGACTATTCGGTAAATGGGTTCTGTGATCTTACCGTTGCGTGATGAAATGGTGAGTAGCAGTTGGCGTCCTGTTGTCCCTGGGACAATAGAAAACATTTGTGACAACCAGTGATCTTCCACAGGATGCCTTTGAGACAAAAGGATACGGTAAACTCATTGCCATTGTGTCGGACATACACTATTGTTTCCCAGGTAATGGTACATTGTATATAACAAATCTGTGTCAAAATCAGCAGGAGAGCTAGTTAGCATTAGCTCTAAGCAGCCGGTGGCTGCAACTGCTCGCAGAGGTTGCACTGAGTCAGCCTACATTATGATGCCTTAAGCTCTATAGTAAAAGTAAGTATTAGGGGTTAGGATCAGGGTTAGGTATATTATAATGTTCTCATGATGCAGTCAGTGTAATCTTGTAAAATGTAGTTTTTGGCAAGAAAATTGAATAAATACAGCTGTTTGAAGGAGAAATCTCTTTATATCCTCACAGCATTATATAGTAGATATTAGAGAGGAAATTATGATATATATATAGTAAAAATGCTTTTGAAGCAGTTATTTTATATGTAAGAGGTTATATTAGAGGTTTTTTCATGGGTGTGTATGATTGAATTTGTACTCCTTCAAAGGTCATGCAATGAAGGGCTGAATGTCTTTAAAATTGTTGTGTTAATTATCAGTGTAGATGTCTCTGTTTTCCTGGCAAAAAAGGGGGGATAAATATCGACAAAAATAAAATAAACAATAATATAAAAATATCAGCATCAGCTATTCTTATTTTAAACATCGGGATTTCAAAATTGGTGCATCCCTGGGAAGAGGGGCTTCTGGGGTACTTTGCTCAGCCTGCTGCCCCCGCGACCTGGCCTCAGAAATGCAGCTGAAAATGGATGGATGAAAGATGGACAGTTTACAATCTATGCATTGTTCTGCACCAACATTATCCACAAAGCACCTTGATTTCCTACAGTTTGGTCAGAAAGCTGGTCCGATTTTTTTTCTTCTTCTTTTTTTTCATTTTCACACTGGTGGTAATTAGCCCCAGTAGATACTGACGTCACTTGAGGACATTAATCAGACTTTGCAAAGCTCCCTCTGGAGGTACAAAGGACTGGAAACAACTTTTTTCAAATATGCCATAGAACTCTCCAACACCTGGCAGCACACTTTCACAGAAAAATCCACAAAGTTCACCTCCCTTTAGTGTTCTGCCTAACCATTTGGTAGAGCACATATTGACTATCTATATCTTAATGAAAAGTGTGCTGAACTTAACTCAGCCTGTCTCCACCATTCGGTTTGGATATGTTATGCCAAAAAAAAAAAAAAAAAATCCACTACATGTCACTGTCTTTAAATAGTCTGCCTTTTCAGTTCACCTCCTACAGGAAATTAGAAATAAAAGAGTCACTCCAGGCATGAGGGCTCTGTGTGGTGGAATTTTTTAGAGGCAGCCATGTTTTCTCGACATGTTATGGTTTCAGGGGTCTTACTGAACAGATTCGTGTAACTTTATATATCCGCTGGAAAAATTTTGTATGATTTTGTTACTGTCTAAAGTCATGCTTAACCGAATGGTTTAACTGTCCTTTTATGGTGAAGGTAGTAATGCTAAGCTAATGTACCCAACTGACTGTGGACTGTTTGCTAGGAAAAAAAGTTTCTAATAATTTGTTGTGAAATTACACTTTTATTGTTTTATAAATATAAATATAAATATAAATATAAATATAAATATAAATATATATCAGTGGCGGCTGCTGGTCTTTCAAACAGGGGAAGCTCACTTAAATTTACATCATAAAATTTGTCTTTTTTTTATTAAGGCAGTAACTTATAAAAGGAACATTTAATTGAAGCCGTTTTTCAACCACACTCATGCCATAGAACCACACCTGTCAAGTTTTGGATTTGAAAATACGGGAAATTTTCCGGCGCTTGCTGCGAGCCGTCCCACCACCCCAACCAAGCTCCAGTATCCCTGACATTTTAAGACAGGTGTACAAGATATCTAAAAACAACTTGTCAACCGCTTACTAACTACAATTAGGTGATCAGAATCTGATAGGCCTACCTTTGTTGACACTGAAATGCTGTGAACATTCCTACGTTATAATACAGCCTAAATGAAAACACAAAGGGTATATGAAGCACATTTATTTATTGTTTATAAAACGGGTGCTTCCCATCCTTAAATGTGATTGGCTGAGCCGTGTTCCATGCCGTTGTAAAATCAGTGTAACCCACTGGTAGACCGCAGCGTCTGTGTTGCTTGGCAACCATTCTGTCCACTTGGTCTTGCTTGGTGGAAGAATGAATAGTTCTCAATTTTATTCTTGCATTATTACCAATAAATTGTTGATTCTTTTTCGTGTGTGTTTATTTTATGAGCTATATGTAGGGTAACCGTTTTATAAAAGCAATAAGCCCTTGAAGCCGTGAGTTACAGCTGTTGTAAAATCACTGTAACCCACGGCTTCAAGGGGCTTATTGCTTAAACATATTTTCAGTTCATAATGTGCCCCATCCTGCTCCTCTTTAGGAAAGTAAATTCGCTGTCCCATTTTTTGAGATATTTACAGGACTTCTTTGTTTTTTTTGGCAGGAATGCCTTCTCCTTCGTCACATCCATCCATCTCTCTCTTTTGTTGTTCCGGGTTTGTTCCCGTTGTCGGCACTTACCTCGTGACAACTGCCACCCAGGCTACTGCAGGTGGCAGCTCTTGCAAGGCTAGTGACAGAGTTCAGTTTGGAGAGGCAGAGGAATGTTTTTTTATTATAATACGGGAGATTTGCGGGACAATACTAATACGGGAAGACGGCGGGAAAGAGGGGTAGACTACGGTAGTTTCCCGGCCAAAACGGGAGACTTGACAGCTATGACTCTGTCAGAAGACTCCACTTGTAAAATCCGCGATGGGACTAAGCTGAGCTGTCAAGTGACAGTGTATATCTCCAAATAGCTGTCAATTAAAACGGGATTCAGCCTTTCGACTGATCCTCCAATCATCATGCGGAAGCTTAGCGTCCAGCCCGGCCCGCCCACAGCTCCATTCACCCCCAGAGACGCTGAGGGTCCGGGAGCAGGACAAAATCGTGGCATTTATCCAATGACCGTTGAATATCGAGGCAATGAAAAAAACTGTTCCCTGCAGCCCCATTGAAGTCCATGGACACTCAGCCTCTACGGGCAAATGCATTGACCATAGACTGCATAAGAAAACAGCTCTACGGGAATGTATGAGAAGTTAACAACATCGATAAGTAGCTGATTCTGAACGAACTCGTCTTCGAGATGAACGTGTTTTAACGCATCTGTAGTCAATGAAATGTTAAAACAACCGTACATATTTGACCATTCAATTTTTGACATTTAAGGGGAAGCTGAGCTTCCCTTGCAGTCTTAGAGAAATCGCCTCTGATATATATATATATATATATATATATATATATATGCGCTGAGAAAAATGAGTTGAATTGTCCTTTTATGGTAAAGGTAGTGATGCTAGGATAATAAATTTACAATTTTTATACTATGGGGTCTGTTAGAAAAAAAAATAAACAGTTTTTGCAAGTATTGCCCCAAGGGAATAAAAAATGCAAATAACTAAATATGATAAATTAAAAAAAATAAATCAAAAATAATAATAATAATAATAATATAATAATTGCTTTGTACATATATATATATACATATATATATATATATATATATATATATATATATATATATATATATCTATATATATATTTTTTTTTTGAAAGCCTTGTCCTTAGTCTTTTGCATCCGACCTGGAAAACATCGCAGCCTCTTCTATTTGTTATAGTGTACCGTGCTCCTGGCCCGTATTCAGAATTCTTATCTGAATTCTAAGAGTTTTTATCCAGTTTAGTCCTGAAATCAGATAAAGTTATTATTGTAGGCGATTTCAATATTCACGTGGACGTTGATAATGACTCCCTCGCTACTGCGTTTATCACATTATTAGACTCCATTGGCTTCAGTCAAAGTGTACATAAGCCCACTCACCGTTTTAACCACACCCTCGATCTAGTTCTGGCTTATGGAATTGAGATTAATAACTTAATGGTCTTTCCAGAGAATCCCTCTCTATCAGACCATTACTTAATAACTTTTAATAACTACTATACTAGGTGTTTATCAGATAGTGCGGTAGCAAAATTTAAGGAAGTGATTCCATCGGCGTTAAATTCAATATCCTCTGTAACTGAGGTTTCCCGTACTGACTTTAACGTCTCCCAAATTGATCATCTCGTCGATAGCACTCAGTCAGGATTTTGGGTTCATCATAGCACCGAGACAGCACTAGTTAAAATTACAAATGATCTCCTGATTGCTTCAGACCAAGGACTCGTCTCTGTACTTGTCTTACTAGATCTTAGTGCCGCATTTGACACAATTGACCATCAAATTCTGCTACAGAGACTGGAACATTCAATTGGCCTTAAAGGTTCTGCACTAAGCTGGTTTAAATCGTACTTATCCGATCGCTTTCAGTTTGTTCACGTTCATAATGAATCATCTTCACGTACTAAAGTTTGTTTTGGAGTACCTCAAGGTTCAGTGCTCGGACCAATTCTATTCACGTTATATATGCTTCCCTTAGGTAACATCATTAGAAATCACTCTGTAAATTTCCATTGCTATGCGGATGATACACAGTTGTATTTATCGATTAAACCAGAAGAAACGGATCAATTAACTAAACTTCAGAAATGCCTTAAAGATATAAAAACCTGGATGAGCACCAATTTCCTGATGTTAAATTCAGACAAAACTGAAGTTATTGTTCTGGGTCCCAAACACCTCAGAAACTCGTTATCCGATGATATAGTTTCTCTGGATGGCATTGCTCTGGGCTCTAGCACCACCGTAAGAAACCTCGGCGTAATATTTGATCAAGATTTGTCTTTTAACTCCCATTTGAAACAAACGTCTCGGACTGCATTTTTTCATCTGCGTAATATTGCAAAAATTAGGCCTATCCTGTCACTAAAAGATGCTGAAAAATTGGTCCATGCGTTTGTTACCTCGAGGCTGGATTACTGTAATTCCCTATTATCAGGTAGCTCTAATAAGTGCCTGAAAACTCTCCAGCTAATCCAGAACGCGGCAGCACGTGTACTGACAGGAACTAAGAAACGAGATCATATTTCTCCTGTTTTAGCTTCTCTGCACTGGCTCCCTGTAAAATCCAGAATTGAATTTAAAATCCTTCTCTTAACTTACAAAGCTCTAAATGATCAGGCTCCATCATATCTCAGAGAGCTCATAGTGCCCTATTATCCCACCAGAACACTGCGCTCTGAGAATGCAGGGTTACTTGTGGTCCCTAAAGTCTCCAAAAGTAGAACAGGAGCCAGAGCCTTCAGCTATCAGGCTCCTCTTTTGTGGAATCAGCTTCCTGTTTCGGTCCGGGAGGCAGACACCGTCTCCACTTTTAAGACTAGACTTAAGACTTTCCTTTTTGATAAAGCTTATAGTTAGGGCTGGCTCAGGCTTGTCTTGGACCAGCCCCTAGTTAGGCTGACATAGGCCTAGTCTGCTGGGGGACCTCCTATAATACACCGAGCCCCTTCTCTCCTTCTCTCTCTCTCTCTCTCTCTCTCTCTCTCTCTCTCTCTCCCTTGCTAGTATTCATGTCCTGTTAATGCATCTCTCTAACCTGGGCCTACTGCATGCTTGTTCTCTGGAGCCTTTGTGCTCCACTGTCTCGCAGGTCAACTCGTACCGCAGCTGTGCCTGGATGATGTGTCGTGGTTGTGCTGCTGCCGTGGTCCTGCCTGATGCCTCCCACTGCTGCTGTTACTATTAGTCATACCTGGACTATTATACACATATCATTATTGTCACATACATATATAATCATATTATTAATATAATATCTGTTTCTCCTTATGTCTCATTGTGTCATATGGATTACTGTTAATTCATTATATTGATCTGTCCTGTACAACATCTATTGCTCGTCTGTCCGTCCTGGAAGAGGGATCCCTCCTTCAGTCGCTCTTCCTGAGGTTTCTACCATTTTTTTCTCCCCGTTAAAGGGGTTTTTTTGGGGAGTTTTTCCTTAGCCGCTGTGAGGGTCCTAAGGACAGAGGGATGTTGTATGCTGTAAAGCCCTCTGAGGCAAATTGTGATTTGTGATATTGGGCTTTATAAATAAAATTGATTGATTGATTGATTGACATTGAAAGGTTATGGTGCAGCAAATTCTGCAACACCATGTCACAGGCTGCATATGCCTGAGCTGTGAAAAGTTCAACTAATGAATGTTCATTGTTCCCTTTTCAGAGTTTGTTTCATTTTGTTATTTAGAGTTATAACTAACCAGTTTTCACCTTAAAAAATAAAAGATTAGAAAACATCTGATAAGATAAACAGTCTGTGTAGTGGAAATATGATTTTTCTCTTTCTCCTATCCTAATAATCATCTTGTGAGCCCTAAAATTAATCCTGTAACCCCAATGGATTAAACAAACTAGATGCAAAGTGTTACTTTAATTCATCAGTGCTTCAGTGTATTTAAGCAACATTCAGGTAATGGTATGTGGTTGAAAAAAATGGCTGAAAATAAATGCTGTCATGGAGGTGCTCACAAGTACAGTTATATAAGGTGTAGGAAGAGGGTGAATTCATATAGTGGATCATTTTGGGGGTGACATTTAGGACAGCACACAGGGCTTCAGCTCCCAGAAGAGAAAGATGGCAAAGTGACCCCCACATAGTAAATGATCTGGAGCCAGGCTTCAGGTGACTTCAGGTGATGTCACAAAATGGCTGCCTAGGGAAGCTTTGACACCAAATGAATGAATGCAGAGAATAACTGGCTCCACCAACAAAACTGAGAAGTCACATAACCATTCTGCCTCCCTGTTGTACTAACATACTCTTACAAAGACAACTGCAATCACATAAAGCAATAAAAACTAAAAGCTGATGATGTTTATGTTTTGAAGAGGTGTATTTGGAGAAGCAGGTTGTGTGATTATGTGATGTCAGGTTACGGCTTGAATACTTTACAGTCATTCCATCTTCAGACTCTTAATGTTAAACCCACATCATGCTGAAGAAGAAAGGGGGCATTTATTTATGATTTCCTCACATATCCAATTATCAGGTTTTGGAGTAAAGAGCCAGTGATTTGCTCCAGACTTGTACCTGCAGGCAAACTTTAAACACATTCCAACAAATCACTGAGACAGATTTGCTGCAGACCTGGTACACACAAGATATTGATTTCACACTCCATGTATACACACACACACACACACACCCACACACACACGCACACACACCTACACACACACACACACACACACACACACACACACACACACACACACACACACACAGACAAATCCATCTGATTAGAGTGTTATCAGAGCCAATGACTGAATACAAATCCACTTTCTTGCCTCAAAAACTCAACACGTGGCAGCATTGTACTTTCATAGATCTTTTTTTTCACCTCTTTTGTACAACCCATCAAGAAAGCTATGAGTCCATCAAACCAGTATTCACTCTGATTATGCAAAACATACCCATGACAAAAGTGTAGCTGTTCTTTAACCAAAACATCAGAAACTGTCCCAGAGCAAATTTAATATAATCTGCTTTTGGTTATTTACATAATGTGGCAATTCTTCACCTTATGGACTCATGAGAAAAGCATGTGTTGAAAATGCATCAGAGAGTAGGAGACAAATCATTTGTTAATGAGTGTGGATTCCTAAAACAAAGCTAGGCCTCTGTTAAAGTCCAGTAGTGGCTTATCTGTGCAAAATTTTCGGGGGGGGGGGGGGGGAGTGTAGCAAGTGTAGGGTGGAAAGAGTAGCAAGAGGACTGACAACATCACCTGGGGGAATTACACCCCAGGAAAATGCCTTTTCAAGAAACTTCAATTGAGTTCAAAATTGAGAATAGGGCACACAGGCTGGTTACTGACACAATGACAGACGTTACATCAAAATAAACCAAATGCTTTATTGAATTTAGCAAAAATTAGCACATAAGCAGGGACTGAAACTGCTGGGAGAGAGGAAAATAATAATAATTATAGCTGCAGCGATGGGTCGGGTCCGGGCATTTTTAAGCAATTCTGAGCAACAAGCAGAAGAATAAGAAGACATCAAGGAAGTTGATATTACAATCTGCATTTAGCATCAGCTGAGTCATTTTGCAGGTTGCATCATCTGGAAATTGTATTGCAGCAATTAAAAAGTAAAAGTGGTTGAATATTGGAATAAATTTGCAAAGTACACTTTTGTATCAGTGGAAATCACTACACAATAATAAATAAATAAATAAATGTTGGTGATTTGTTTTTAACAATAAGTGCTTTGCTTCACAAGAGAAAATCTGATTTAAAAATACCACTCTTAAAGTGACTGCAGTTGTTCTGAAAATATACATATTGCATCTAGACAGCATTGAGATGTTTTTTTTTTTTTTATATATTTTTGGGGCTTTTTTGCCTTTAATGGAAAGTGAGTGTTGCGAGAGTCAAGAAATGGAGAGACAGAGAGGGGGATGACACACAGGAAAGGGCCTTCCAATGCAGGATTCAATCTGCAGCCGCCTGCATTGAGGGCTGTATTTTCTGTCATGGAGCGGCTGCTCTACCAACTGAGCTAAACACCTCGCCTCCATGTTTTATTTTTAAGAATGATTGATTTGCTTCATAAATAAATAAAATACCATTCTTGCATTGATTCTGATATGTATTCGTCAAACATCATCTACCATGACTCTAAAATTTTATACATTTGTTTCTCAAAGACTCATTGTAGTTTTGATGTGTCATACTCATCCCCCTTGTTGGGTCTTGAAGTCAGAGTCCTTGGTACTGTGATCCAGCTCCTAACTCATTGAGCTAATTGTCTGGAAGTGAGATCTGGTGTGTGGCTTCTCAAATAGACTCAGGAAGTCACCGACCGGGCTGCAGTTGTTGTGGCAGATTTCAAAAATAGTCAAAATGTCACAAATTCTATCATCTAAACAAAAATCTGACAATACATAAATTGCATCTAGACAGCATGGAGATGTTGGTGATTTGTTTTTAATGATAAGTGTTTTGCTTCACAAGAGAAAATGTGATGTTTAAAAATGCCACTTTTACATTGACTCCAGTTGTTCCCATGAGAGCAGAATTCAAAATGTTCTAGAAAATTCCGTTTTGGAGATAAAATTCTGATATTTGCCAAATTTCATCAACCACAACTCCAAAATATTGTCAATTTTTTTTCAGGAAGATTGAAAATGTATTTAACAAGAATTGGATGGTATATGTTTACAGTAGTGTTTACAGTCAAACGTTTTCATGCACTGTAGGTGCAATTTTTGATTAATCAAAAATCCGAGAAATAAGTTTTGTGGAGGACAGTCTGGAGATGCTCTCTAGCAAGTTTGGTGACAATTGAGCAAAAATTGTGGGAGGAGATACATTTTATAAGTTTTACAGTTTCTGAAAAAAACAGAGTGATGGACTTCATAATTTGTAAGGAGTCTAAATGGACAAAAGTTTCTGCAGTACTGGGGCTACATTGTGGTGAAGTTTCAAAACTCTAGCATGTATCATTGGTTTGGTAGGAATTTTTAAAGTTTTTAAATTTAAACGTTTATTGTGCCCTCCCCAGGAGGGAGGGGCACATGTCCTTGGAGTTGAGTAAATCTGGCATGGGGTCGGACATTTCTGTAAAGTTTGGTGAGTTTTTGCCCATGGGAAGTATGATTTCCTTGGAAGAAGAAAGAAAGAAAGAAAGAAAGAATTCTTCCGATTACAATAGGGTCCTTGGCTGCTTAGCAGACCCTAATAAGGGGGGGATTTAAAATGCTGCTTATTACTGTTCGCTTAAAAGGGTCTTTATTCAAAATCTAAAACCACATGTTACATAAAATATCCAGTCTAACACAAACTAAATTAAACAAAACTAGAGGAAATGAGCAGAGGCCACTTCTGGAGAGGCAGACTACTCTGACAGGTGCCCAGGGGTGCCACCACCAGGTTATCCACCTCGGATATGGGGCACTAACAAGATCACTCATGGGCAGGACCACAGGGTTTCCATGTGCATTGTGTGCAGAAAATAGATTGGAGCAAAGCTAAAAATGAAAGGCAAGCAACTATGTGCACACAGGGTTAAAAGCACTGGCTTGTGTAAGAGAAATCTATTACATACCTGCTAACCACCAGCCATAACACAGAAGAAGTCAAGAGTCAAAAGAATGAGCCCAGACACCAAGGGCCTTACATAATAGGACTGCATTTACTAGCACTAAATGATTGAAACACACTGCATGAAAGGAGTACCCCACCACATACAGTGCATCCGGAAAGTATTCACAGCGCTTCACTTTTTCCACATTTTGTTATGTTACAGCCTTATTCCAAAATGGATTAAATTCATTTTTTTCCTCAAAATTCTACACACAACACCCCATAATGACAATGTGAAAAAAAGTTTTTTTGAGATTTTTGCAAATTTATTAAAAATAAAAAACTAAGAAATCACATGTACATAAGTATTCACAGCCTTTGCCATGAAGCTCAAAATTGAGCTCAGGTGCATCCTGTTTCCACTGATCATCCTTGAGATGTTTCTGCAGCTTAATTGGAGTCCACCTGTGGTAAATTCAGTTGATTGGACATGATTTGGAAAGGCACACACCTGTCTATATAAGGTCCCACAGTTGACAGTGTATGTCAGAGCACAAACCAAGCATGAAGTCAAAGGAATTGTCTGTAGACCTCCGAGACAGGATTGTCTCGAGGCACAAATCTGGGGAAGGTTACAGAAAAATTTCTGCTGCTTTGAAGGTCCCAATGAGCACAGTGGCCTCCATTATTCGTAAGTGGAAGAAGTTTGGAACCACCAGGACTCTTCCTAGAGCTGGCCAGCCATCTAAACTGAGCGATCGGGGGAGAAGGGCCTTAGTCAGGGAGGTGACCAAGAACCCGATGGTCACTCTGTCAGAGCTCCAGCGTTCCTCTGTGGAGAGAGGAGAACCTTCCAGAAGGACAACTATCTCTGCAGCAATCCACCAATCAGGCCTGTATGGTAGAGTGGCCAGACGGAAGCCACTCCTTAGTAAAAGGCACATGGCAGCCCGTCTGGAGTTTGCCAAAAGGCACCTGAAGGACTCTCAGACCATGAGAAACAAAATTCTCTGGTCTGATGAGACAAAGATTGAACTCTTTGGTGTGAATGCCAGGCGTCACGTTTGGAGGAAACCAGGCACCGCTCATCACCAGGCCAATACCATCCCTACAGTGAAGCATGGTGGTGGCAGCATCATGCTATGGGGATGTTTTTCAGCGGCAGGAACTGGGAGACTAGTCAGGATAGAGGGAAAGATGAATGCAGCAATGTACAGAGACATCCTGGATGAAAACCTGCTCCAGAGCGCTCTTG
>JAGQAX010000004.1:4281010-4486010 GCA_019142605.1 Cephalopholis sonnerati | reverse complement strand
GTTATGGACACAAATTAAGTTCACAGTTTGAACTCTGCTCTGACATTGTGTTCAAATTTCTATGAAGGTACATTGGACATTGCTCTTCTCTCAAAGCCAACATTCAACACACGGTATGATTTACTTGTTTTGTACTCACAATCGCCCATGGGTGCCTGAGCTCAGAAGCACCTACACACATCGGTGCCTATGCCCATTTTTTATTTAGAAAAACAAAATAAGGAATTTTATTTTGACTCATTGCCGATGGCACAGTGTGTCTGTGTGTGTTGCCTTAGGCCTCAAACATTTAAAATTCTAAACAGTTCAAGATACAAATTGAAGGGATATGAAGTTTGACCAAAAACTTATTGCATATATAAGGAATTGTCTTGACTTACACCATGTTTGCTCTTTTTGCAACAAAATCTGACAACATCACTACTGCCCTTTGTTTAAGATGTGCCTCATAAATTCATTCTTGAATTACAAGAATGAACAGTTATTCCATTTTGCACATTGACACACCATGTACAGCATGAGATAGATGTGATGTATATGAGACTACCAATCTATCTGTTGTGAATTTTAGCCAGGGTTACACCTGATGTGCTGTTGCAACAGTTATAGCATTAATGATAATATTTATAGCGATAGAAATATATTTATATGAAGCATGCACAATGGCTGTTTGTATTATTACTGAAGGCTGTGACTGTGAGCAAACTATTGTCACTGTAATTTATTAATCCCCTGAATCAAGGACCATACACACCTATATTTTATGTGGTTAATCCCACTTGAGAGATTAAATAAATGTGTTTTTTAAAATATATAAATCTGTAATGGCTGACAAGCCAAAAACAAGAATAACTACATTGATTTTAGAAGTTAAAGTTACATAGGAACTAGTATTTATTTAATTCCTCAAGCTGCCTAGCATATTTATCTCATCATGAGAAAAAAAGGTTGAATAAGACGCCAGTGAATTCAAAAATCTCATGATGTGCTACAATAGTGGCAAACAGGTGGCACTAATGCATCTCTATGCAAGCTGAACATATGCTCCAATCTTTCACAAATCCCATGTTTCTATTTTGCTCTTTCTATGAGGAGTTGACAGTGTTTCTGAGATTTTAGAAAGCCAGGACATAAAGAAAAACAATACCATATCCTCTGTCTTGCACAAATCTTTTATCATTTTTTTCCAGAAATACAGCCTCATAGGCCACCTGTTCTCATTCCCAACTCATCAAATACAGAGGCTTGGTCAGTGGCCTTTGGTATCAAATATTACTGCACCCACGCATCCTTTAGCACCTGTAACAGCTGATATGACACAAGTCATTTGCAAGCGGTGTCATATAAGAATGAAATACTCTGGGGATACTACAAACATGAGGACTCAACACTCCACCAATCAGAGATAATGTTAGCCCCTGATGGTCAAGCTAATGCTAAACCCACTCTAACGAAAAAACAACCAACACTGGACACGCTTAGCTTGCCAAAACTACCATCCGACTCTGAAAGAGCTAAGAAAATAACACAGTCCATTACCTACTTCATGTGCAAAGATCTGCGTCCAGACAGTGTTGTTGAAAACAAAGCCTTTTGTTACATGTTAAAAACACTGGGACCCAGGTATGTGACTCCGTCCTGACGTTTTTTCACCAACACAGCCATACCTAAGTGTAGCATGAAGTTGAGGAATCTTTGAGTACAACAGGAAGGGTGGCATTAACTTGTGATGTCTGGACTTCAAGGTCAGTGGATTCATGTGTGACTATAATGGCATATCATCTCACAGAGGACTGGCGGCTGCTGTCTCATGTTCTCCAAACTAGAGCGGTACACAAAAGTCACGGTGGATCAAACATTGTAGACCTCCTGCAAAATACAGAATAGAAGAAGAATAGGGGACTGCCCTTGTAACAAACAAAGGTGGACTACAAAAGAAAGGTGGAGAGTAAGCTGCAGCAGAACAACACCAGAGAGGTGTGGAAGGGAATGAGGAACATCACAGGCTATTCAAAGAATAGCCAGGTTATGGATGGTGATGTGGACAAAGCCAACAACTTCAACCTGTTCTTTAACAGGTTTGATGGAGGGGGCATTGTTCACCCTACCCCTGCATCCATCCCCCCTTCCACAGTGTCACCTCCTGCTGGGAAAGCTGCAGACCCAGATGGGGTGTGTCCAAGGCTGCTGAAAGACTGTGCATCCCAGCTAGTGGAGCCCCTTCAATGGATCTTCAACAGGAATCTTCAAACAGGCAATGTCCCGGTGCCCAAAGTGGGGCGCCCAGCTGAGTTAAATGACTTCCGAATGGTGGCCTTAACATCACACATTATGAAGACCCTGGAGCGCCTGGTCCTCCATTTCCTGAAGTCAGAGGAAGGGAAGGAAGGGACAGAGCCGCTTGTTATTCCTGCAGATACTGAGGTCCTTTGGTGTGTGTGTGTGTGTGTGTGTGTGTGTGTGTGTGTGTGTGTGTGTGAAGATGTTGACCATGTTCTATCACATGGTCCTGGCCAGTGCACTATTCAACACTGCAGTGTGCTGGGGAGGCAGTTTGACAGACAAAACACCAAGCGTTTGGTTAATAACTGTGGTGGAGAGGGGCACATTGAAGAAACTGGAAGCTATAATGGACAATAGCAGACACCCTCTCCACAGCCTCCTAGAGTGACAGAGAAGCAGCTGCAGCAGTTGGCTCATCTCATATATATATATATATATATATATATATATATATATATATATATATATATATAATATATATATATATATATATATATACACATAAATATATATACACATATATAGATCCTTTATTTAACCAGGTAAAAGCCTCATTGAGATTAAAAATTTTCTTTTCCAAGAGTGACTTGGCCAAGGGGCAACATAAAACACTGTTACAAGTTACAACAGGGACAAACAGACATATACTGTCACACCCAACAAATGAATAAAAACCACAGTATGCAACTGTCATGAAATACAAGGTCCAGGACAAGAACAAATATGGTGTGAGTACAATTTCAAAATTAATTAGGAACAGTCACACTGACTGACTGGAGCTAATTTACTGATCCTTTAAAATCAACCTAAATTCCCCCACAGTGATCAGCTCTGCCAATTTCAGATCCTTCTGTAAATTATTCCAGGACGAAGGGGCAGCATATTTAAAAGCTTTTTTGCCAAGTTCTGTTCTCATCCATGGAACCAGCATTTAAAGAATATTGTGAGAGTGAAGGCCATATTGATTTTAGTTTCTGCACATGTATGTAGAAAGATAAGAAGGAACCAGGCCAAGAATAGATTTTTATATAAAAACCAAACAATTCTAGAACATGCGGACATACATAGACGGCCATTTAGCGGTGGCATACAGAGTACAGTGCTGTATGCGATTGCCACATCCAGTATTAAAGCACAAAGCACAATGCTACCCAGCTTCTTTAGACACTGGGTAGTCACTGGGGGTCAGGGGCATTCATGAAAAGCAAATCACCATAATCCAGCAGAGAAGAAGGGAGAAGGGAGAAGATTTATTTCTTAAAAAGAAGATCAATTTAACCTTCAGCTTGGAGATGACCTGGCATCGCCTCTCCTGACAAACTGAAGCATAGCACCTGTAAATCACAGATAACAATGCTATTCCACCAGATTTCCTTTTATACATAAAATACTGTTTATCCTATGTCTTGTGAATTCTTGATGGTCATTATTAACAGAGTTGTGCATCCATACCACCCAGTAAGTCCTACTAATCCACAGTTAAATACATCATTTAATCAATAGTCAATGTCAATCCATTGAATTTCCATCCTGCATTAGTTCAGAGTTGTAAGTAAACTTTAACTGAGAGACTAGATCATTACTGTCTTGATTAAAAATTCTGTCCGCTTGTGACGAGTGCCATCATACTCATATTAGTCTGGACTGACCACAGAGGTTGCTACTCGAAAGCATGAGTTTAATTTCATACACGAGCATATGAACACATGTTCGCATGTGGCTGGGTTATCTTTCCTGAGCTGTAGTTTATGAACACCATTGACCACTGGCATTTATCAAATGTAATAAGTAGCTGTATTTCGCTCTTACTTTTGTTAGGCACAAAGTCACAAAACACAGCCTGGGAGTGACTGACAAACAGGCAAGATACAAACAGACTGAACAATTCACTGCCTGGCTACGATAGCAAGATGGACAGACAGGACAGGGTGAGATGCACTGCAAGCATCACTGTAATTTGCTGACATCAAACTTGCAGATGAGAGAGCACAGGTTACCTAATTACTGTTCCTTCAGTTCACTCCCTTTGGTGTTTTTTCTCTCTTTTAATGAGCAGAAGGATAGTTGTGTTTCATCCTCTCATTGAAGTTGTAAATATTGACACCCGCTTTGATACGAGGGGGAGGTGGGGGCCTTGCGTAATTTGCAGAGCGTTCGCAACTTGCCGGTGAGCGTATGGCCACATCTCATGTGCTGCTGGGGCCTGGACTCACTACTGGGCCCTAAGCAGCCGTTTAGGGTCCTAAGCAGCTGCAGATGCTGCTTCACCAACCACAGACAGTGTGCTCACCCACACAGCCCCTTCATGGCCCCTGCGCATCTCAATGTTATTTAATGCAGCTCATTTTTTTTTTTTCTCTGTGTGCAGCTCTGTGACCCTCCAACAACTAAAAACTACAAAAAATTGTAAAAAACATCAGTACCAAAGAGGGATTCAGATGAAAACCACATTGTACCAGAGGCAATGCAATGCCTTGTGGGTGTTTTTACATTTCACATTAAAATAAATCAATCAAATCAATGCATCCTTTTGTTGAAGTGATCCACTTAATTATTACAGTACCGGCTAATATATGTAGACTAGGCTTCCAAACCCTCCATAAACAATTGCTTTATCGTCTGGTAAAACTCAATAAGCTTACAGTGAAGCTGGTAGCAACCACATGAGAAAAACAGATTCTGTGTAGCAGGTAGAAAACCCTGGTCCACTCTGCTTATTTGAGGCACCACATCTGTGCCCCATGTATTTCTAGCTTTTCCTCATTCTCAACTTGTCAAATTCAGCTGCTTTGTCAGTGATTTCAGCATCAGATACTGGTGCAAAAAGACACCTTTCACTGTGATGTGGTGATGATGATAGACAATTATTACAATTATATTATATTATTATATTACAATTATGTAATATAAAGAGCTGGAAAGTTCCTCTAGGATGGGTAGGAGGGGTGGTGGATGGGTCAAGCAAACCCTGGACTTTCCGCCCTGGAGCCTTTTGTTTTACCTTCCAGTGTGAATTTTAAGCCAAACCATTATGTTTTTTTCTAAACCTCATATTTAGATGTGAAAGTCCACTGACAATGGCAGTGATTGTATTTCAGCTGTAAGAGATGTAGGCTGTGTCTTACTTGATGCTCTAAACAACAGCCATAGAATATAGAGCAGGAAAGTCCCCAAAGGGTGTGAGGGAGGGGGTAGGAATAGGTCAAACAAACCAAAACAAACAAAACTTTCACCCAGGAGAACACTGTTCATGTCCAATGTGAAACCAAAAATCAGTGTTATTGTAAGAATGTAGACTATACTGTACATTGCATGACATACTATGATACGTTACATCAGTAAGAAACCGACTTATTTTAATCCAAACCATGATGACCTCAAACCAAAGTAAAACTACATTGGAAGTTTATTTTGAAACAATATTGAATGAATTTAATTAATAAGCAGAAACTGTTCATTTTGAAAAGACACATTGCATATCACGAGCAGATATTGACAATCTGTCTTTGAGTGTCCAAAGGTGATGTTTAAGAGTAGAGAATGTTTTGTCACAGGGGATGTAATTACCCTGCCCACATCAACAAAACAAGGATCCATAATCCTAACAACAAAACAGAAGAAGACAGAAAAAATATTGTCCACCTATCCTACTTTCTAAAACAAAACAACAAAAACAACCTCAAAATAAGTTTAAGTTTTCAAATCCAACTAAATCCAAATATTTTGTGTACTCATTGCTTGTAATACTTCTGCCCATGTGATTTCACATGTAATATATTTTCAAATATACAAGCTGGTGGATTAAATTTCAATTTCAGACAGTTTTTTGATGTCTTTCTGTTATTTAACTTTATCTTGTGTACACAGTTTTTATTCTACATTGGATTAAATGCAGTTTTCATTGAGTATGCTACTTCTCGTTACATTCTAACATTCCCCCTATCTAGATTTTTTTTTTTTTTTTGAAAGATGCGCCAGTTATAGTGGCAGCAAGTCTGAGTAGCTCCTGTTTTGAGTCATGTTTTAATGTGTATTTTTTTTTTTTTTTTTAATGATTGTTAATTTTTCCAATGTGATAAGTACAGTTGTGTACACACGGGATGATCTTGTGGCTCTGAGAAGAACCACTTACAGAGTTTAACACCTGATACCGGCTGAGCTGAGGAAGCCGTTTAGAGACTGCCGAGCAGGAGCCAAGCTAAAGGCTAGGAGGTGGAGATACAAGCCTTTCCTGCTGTCAGTCCTTTTAGGGAATATCAATTCGCTCTTCAATAACTGCGGGTGCACAGGGATGCGAAGGCAAGTGGCAAAAACAGAAGTGGGGCATTGATCCTGCTTGTGAACAATAAATGGTGTCATCCTGGACATGTCACGGTGAAGGACAAGATCTGCTGTCAGGATAATGAACTGTTGGCCGTCGGTCTTAGACCGTATCATGTACCACTGGAGTTTTCACACATTGTCCCCATTATTGTTTACATTCCACCACAGGCAGCAACAGCAGTGCTGTGTGACATCATCCATGAAACTGCCACTAGAATTTGGATCCAGCACCCTAGTGCATTCATTGCAATGACAGGGATTTTAACACTACTCTCTCCCCCCATCTGACTGGGTTTGTTCAGTACGTGGACTGTCCCACGAGTGAGAATAAGACACTAGATTTGTTTTATGGAAATGCCAAGGATGCCTACAGTACCTCTGCCCTACCACCTTTTGGCAGATCAGATCATAATCTGGTCTATCTCCAGCCTACATACAAACACTTTGTATTAAAGTTGCCTGTTACCACCCGCTCAGTCAGAAAGTGGTCCTTGGAGACAAGTGAGTCTCTCAGGGACTGTTTTAAATGTACAGACTGGACTGTACTACCGGAGCTACAGGACAACAACTTGGACATGGATGTGGACAAGAGGGTGGATAGTCTGACAGAGGATATAAAGTTCTGTAGGGACAATGTGATTCCATCTTAGACTACGCTGCTTCCCCAAAAATAATCCCTGGGTGAATAATAATATCAAGCAGCTCCTCAACCAGAAAAAGCTGGTATTTAAGAAGGGGGACAAGGAGAAGCTCAGGGAGGTTCAGCATGAGCTGAAGGGGAGGCTGAGACAGGCAAAGGTGGACTACAGAAGAGAGGTGGAGGGTAAGCTGCAGCAGAACAACATCAGGGAGGTGTGGAAAGGTAATGAGGAACATCACAGGCTATTCAAAGAGGAATAGCCAGGTTATGGATGGTGATGTGGACAAAGCCAAAAAACTTCAACCTGTTCTTTAGGGCTTTTGATGGAGGGGGCATTGTTCACCCTACCCCTGTATCCATGCTCCCTTCCACAGTGTCACCTGCTGCTGCTCCTGCTTCACTGTAACCTGGAACTAGCCCCTCCCCCACTAGTGCGGCTACAGCTACAGCTACAACATCTACCACCCACAGCCAACTACCACTGTCCTTTACAGCAGACGACATGAGGGCCGAGCTCAGGAGACTGCGTACAGGGAAGACTGTTGACTATGTTCTATCACACGATGGTGGCCAGTGCACTCTTCTATGTTGCATTGTGCTGGGGAGGCAGCTTGACAGAAAAAACACCAAGTGTTTGGACAAGCTGGTTAAAAAAGCTAGCTCAGTGCTCGGCAGGAGACTGGACCCACGAAGAACTGTGGTGGAGAGGGGCACATTGAACAAAGTGAAAGCTATAATGGACAATAGCAGACACCCTCTCCACAGCCTCCTGGAGCAACAGAGGAGCAGCTGCAGCAGTCGGCTAATCTCATTGCGTTGCAGAACAGTGTTTCAGGAGGTTCTTCATCCCCATGGCAATGAGACTGTTTAACACCTCCTGAATCCAGTCACACACACACTCACACACATCACATTAGCCACAACTGGACTGAACTGTGGAATGGGCAATTTAATTTTAATTTAATTTCTATATATGCACTTATTTTAACTTGTTTTATTTTATGTCTATTTTAATACCACTGTGTTGTTGTTGATGAGGGGAAGTGTGGTTGTTGTTTTTTGTCTTTTATGAGCTGCTGGACAGCTGAATTTTCCTTTGAAGATGAATAAAGTTTGTTCTATTCTATTCTATTCTATTCTATTCTATTCTATTCTATTCTGTTCTATTCTATTCTAATTAAAGGGACAGGCCTTTAATTCCTTTCACATAAAACTGTTGCTCAGCAAAGATGGAAAAGACAATCAAATTGTTAATTAAATTAGTACCAATATTACTTGTGTAAAAATGGGCTTCAGATAATATATTAACTATGAATCATTTATCTGATCTCATTTCAACAGACAATGCATCAGAGAGAGTTATGGCAACAATACTCATAACTTGGATTAATTTTAATGAAAAATCCTTTTGATTCTTTTGATCTAACAGACTAAAGGAATATCAGTAACTTACAGGGTAATCGAGAAATGGACACATACTTTGAGGTGGCCATCAACCATGGATGTTTTAAACACACAAAGAGCCTCTAAAAAAAAAAAGAACTGCTTGGCAACTGGATCAGGCATCTAATTAAGAGAGATGTTTATTTGTCAAAATGTGTAGCCACACTGGGCGAGTAAAAGAGACTGTGTGTTTAACTGGGATCAGGCTTTTAATTGAAGTTTTATGATATACTGTATGTAAACTTTGCCAGTTAATTTATTAGTATCTTTTTCTGAATCAAATAGAATTTCCTCTAAACTGCTCCTCTTCTTGGATGTATGTAAATCAAAAGTTTGTAAACCCCCTACCCCTACAGGAATCCACTAGAGGACGTGAATTGCATAGCTTCCCATCATCAATGACATGTCATCTGGTGGATTTTGACTAATGGATTTGCACACACTCCCTTCATATGGTGACATAGAACTGGTTGAAAATTAAGTATCCCTTTAAGAGACCAGCATAATGGTAAATTTTAAAGCGCTATCAAAGGGTTGGAAAGAAGCTGATATTGGCCCACTTAAAATCCTTTCATTTTTCTCCAAGTTGCAGCTAAGTTTTTACTATACAGTTGAGAGAACTGATGTTTTTATCCTTTGAAAGTACATACGAGAAAAGTTTGACTCTATTGCTCTTCTATTGTGTTTCTAACCATATAAGGCTTAGGTGGAAGTTCATTCAGGAAGATCTCAGTCATTCTCTCCTCCAACTCAATCAGCTGACCAAGGGCATTCAGTCTTTCAGTAAACCAACCACAATTTGCCATGATCTCTGTGAGCCAATCAGTAGCCTATTTGCTAGCTTCCTACACTTGTAAAAGAAAAAATGATGTTTTATAGTGTGATATTTACTGCAAAAGACATACAGTATAGCTAACAGCATGTAGCCTAGCTTGTTAATAGCAATGGTCATTTTCCTTACTAGAAGCTTTACGCTCCCTGGTAATCTTCCTCCAGCCAGCTGCCACTTTACTTAGATTTTTGTAGTAAAACAAAGAGGTTTCACATATATATATATATATATATATATATATATAGATATAGATATATATATAGATATATATATATGTGTAGATACATGACCTCCAACTGAGGTTCAGAATGAGCTAAAATCGGCAGCGCTGCATCACCCGCACCCAGTTAGGACACCTCTTTCGTCGGCTTCAAATCCAAAATGTCTTTTGGTGCAGTTTTAGTTTTCTTGAGAGACTAATTCTGTCGTTTCTCCCCTCGTCACCCCAAAAAGCACATGAACTGTCAAATAAACAAACATGTGCACCGCTCTACCTCCTCCCACTTCTACTGAAATTTGATCTCCTTCATGTCACCATGCTTGTTCTACAGTCACTAGTAGCTCTGTTAGTTCATTTATAAAACAAACATAATTTTATGTTAATCATGCTATCATATTGCTGATAACTAATGCAATTTGGACTTAGCAACATGACAACATCAGCACATTTGATGATATAGGGTGCTTTTTAATGTGCCATAAGTGTTATAATGTAATATGCTGGATCAGCTGGTTTGCATAAAATCAAACTGGTTTAAGCGTGTACACTGGACCGTATACTGATGATATTGTAATGGCGTCTAATCACCACAGACTCACATTGCTAAACTTTATTGTGCCCCATGTGAACAAACTTTATTTCACTCTTCACTTTTCACGCTTCTCATTTATACTCCCTGTAAGTACAAAAATAGATATATCCGTTTTAAACGTTGTAAACATCACTGCCCTCATACTTCAATGTGTCCTTAATATTGGCATAGATACAGCCAATAGATGGCACTAGAGGACAATGTCAAAAGTGTCACACAACAACAAACGAGGTGACGGTGGGGGAGATTGTGATATTGTGGTAGTCTGTCCCTTATATCTACATCCTGACATGGACGGAGAATCCTTTTCACTATAT
The DNA here is from genome assembly GCA_019142605.1 of Cephalopholis sonnerati. Taxonomy (NCBI): domain Eukaryota; kingdom Metazoa; phylum Chordata; class Actinopteri; order Perciformes; family Serranidae; genus Cephalopholis; species Cephalopholis sonnerati. Next base: position 4,475,360 of record JAGQAX010000004.1, on the reverse strand, counting down.
TACAGATTTGCTCTGTTTCGCCATTATTTAAATTTCTTTGTTGTTCCCTGTTGTTGTATCTCACTTGAAACATGCTACACTGCCTCCATGATCTCGGGTGGCAGTGCTGCATTTTTTCCGTATCCATAAGCTTTCAGAAAACATGCACAAAGACAGAAGAAATGAACGCAGAGTGCAGGCAGAAGGCTCCATCTGTCACTGACTACATATCTAACGTTGAGCATAAATTAGCCCTTAAATTAAGTCACTCGTGATTGAAATTGGGTAGGTTAAATGCTTGAGTGGCAAACTGATAGATATAGCACACTAAACCCCCCCTCCAACTTTGGAAGAGGTAAAGCATTACTCATAATTCCAAAGTTTTTTTTTGTTTTGTTTTGTTTTGTTTTTTTTTCTTTTTTAGATATAAAGTCTGTAGTAGTAGAATATGTATGGATAGGAAGTGTGTGTGTGTGTGTGTGTGTGTGTGTGTGTGTGTGTGTGTGTGTATGTGTGGTGGTGGCACTGTAGAAAATAGAACCAAGAACTTTGGAAGCCACATCATTTTAGATTGATTTTCCTTGTAAAGTTTATGGGAAGATTCATTTATATAATTAAGTAAGAGTCATTTATTACACATGATATTTAATCTTGGTTGTCGACTTTAATGATTGTTGTTAAGTTTTGTGTTTCCCTGCTGCCATTATTTCTGGTTTCTCCATATTAATTTTATAACCTGAGATCATAAATATGGTTTTACTGCCCAGTAGCACAAAATGAAAATAACATACTATTCTGTGGTTGTGTGGTAAGAATTACTGATCAATAGGTGACCTGGTGACTTTGTATGTTTCACTGAGAGAGACTGCTCAATAATTTTATGCTCATATTCCACACCAATCTGAGAAAACTGCACAGCCTCTACTAGAGGATGCAAGGACCAGAAAATAACTTTTACTGGAAAATGTTCAATAGAAACACCATGCATCACACTAATGGGTAAAACAATAGAGCCAACCTTATAGGAGGATTCTGTTTAAGTAATAGTCAGTGAGAAGAGCTTTTTATAAGGCAACTGTGACATGCAGTTAGTCTAATTATCTGCTGTTTTGTCAAGCAATCCTCTCAACCTTTGGATTACACCTATTTTCACTTTAAAGCCCCCAGTTTGCTCTTCTGGAGAGACAAACACAAATATTAGTATTTCTTTTCCATAACCATGTTAACAATATAATCAGCATATTAAGGTTGTCAGTTGCATGTGTAAATATAATCCCGTAATTACTTATAATCTATTACTTTGTTTATTTCATCATTTTCCATCGACTGACTTTCAAGTCTTGTGTTCTTAAATAACATTTTCGTTCCAGCTGAATCATATTCTGTTTTAGCTTCACCATGGTGACTAAAAGTTTTCAGTATTAATGTCAATTCAAGAATTAAATTTTAACATAAATTATGCAACAAACTGCTCAAAAATGTACTTGCCAAGATAGGTTTGTTCTTAATGACTGGATGTTAATTGAAAAAGCATTTCTACAAATACATGTTTTTGTAACACTTTATCTGTGTGTAATTTTTATTTTTTACTTTTTACTGACCTGCCCAGATGTTACCGAGCAAATAAGGATGTACTACTTATACAGTACAGGCCAAAAGTTTGGACACACCTTCTCATTCAATGCGTTTTCTTTATTTTCATGACTATTTACATTGTAGATTCTCACTGAAGGCATCAAAACTATGAATGAACACATGTGGAGTTATGTACTTAACAAAAAAAGGTGAAATAACTGAAAACATGTTTTATATTCTAGTTTCTTCAAAATAGCCACCCTTTGCTCTGATTACTGCTTTGCACACTCTTGGCATTCTCTCCATGAGCTTCAAGAGGTAGTCACCTGAAATGGTTTTCACTTATCAGGGTTAATTAGTGGAATTTCTTGCTTTATCAATGGGATTGGGACCATCAGTTGTGTTGTGCAGAAGTCAGGTTAATACACAGCCGACAGCCCTATTGGACAACTGTTAAAATTCATATTATGGCAAGAACCAATCAGCTAACTAAAGAAAAACGAGTGGCCATCATTACTTTAAGAAATGAAGGTCTGTCAGTCCGGAAAATTGCAAAAACTTTAAATGTGTCCCAAAGTGGAGTCGCAAAAACCATCAAGTGCTACAACGAAACTGGCACACATGAGGACCGACCCAGGAAAGGAAGACCAAGAGTCACCTCTGCTTCTGAGGATAAGTTCATCCGAGTCACCAGCCTCAGAAATCGCAAGTTAATAGCAGCTCAGATCAGAGACCAGATGAATGCCACACAGAGTTCTAGCAGCAGACCCATCTCTAGAACAACTGTTAAGAGGAGACTGCGCGAATCAGGCCTTCATGGTCAAATAGCTGCTAGGAAACCACTGCTAAGGAGAGGCAACAAGCAGAAGAGATTTGTTTGGGCCAAGAAACACAAGGAATGGACATTAGACCAGTGGAAATCTGTGCTTTGGTCTGATGAGTCCAAATTTGAGATCTTTGGTTCCAACCGCCGTGTCTTTGTGAGACGCAGAAAAGGTGAACGGATGGATTCCACATGCCTGGTTCCCACTGTGAAGCATGGAGGAGGAGGTGTGATGGTGTGGGGGTGTTTTGCTGGTGACACTGTTGGGGATTTATTCAAAATTGAAGGCACACTGAACCAGCATGGCTACCACAGCATCCTGCAGCGACATGCCATTCCATCCGGTTTGCGTTTAGTTGGACGATCATTTATTTTTCTACAGGACAATGACCCCAAACACACCTCCAGGCTGTGTAAGGGCTATTTGACCAAGAAGGAGAGTGATGGAGTGCTGCAGCAGATGACCTGGCCTCCACAGTCACCGGACCTGAAGCCAATTGAGATGGTTTGGGGTGAGCTGGACAGCAGAGTGAAGGCAAAGGGGCCAACAAGTGCTAAACGCCTCTGGGAACTCCTTCAAGACTGTTGGAAAACCATTTCAGGTGACTACCTCTTGAAGCTCATGGAGAGAATGCCAAGAGTGTGCAAAGCAGTAATCAGAGCAAAGGGTGGCTATTTTGAAGAAACTAGAATATAAAACATGTTTTCAGTTATTTCACCTTTATTTGTTAAGTACATAACTCCACATGTGTTCATTCATACACTGAAAAAAATTTGGAGTGATATTTACTTAAGAAAACTTAGGAAAGTTTTTGCACTTAGAAATTGCAAGTAAATTCTACAAGGGCGATCATCAAGTAAACTTTACTTGCGGATATCAGTTTATTTTACTCGCAAACCTCAGGTAATTTACTGTTGATTATTAATATGGTCATTGAATTTTACTCTCTCCTTCTTTGTAAGTTTTACTTAGACTCTGACTGCTTCAAACTGAAAAATCTCACCTAAAATCAATGGCTTTTTAAGGTAATTTTAAAATACTTGTTTAAACTTTTATTTATGAACTATAAATAAGTAACATTTACACAACATTTTACATAGTTTTTCTGCAGTTGTAATTGCCTAAATTTGTTCATAATATTTTGTTTATTGAAACAATGACTTTAAAAAAATGAGGCAACTGTTTTAATTTAAAACCTTTATTTTTCTTAAGTGAAAAAATATTTTTTCTCAATAAAACATTGTCCAACAGGGTTTGCATTGCAAAACAAGGTATATTTCACCTTGAAAAAAAAAACATTTGACATGCTTCAGGAATCTTCAGTGTATCTTAAAAGACATGCTAGAACGTTTCATTTTAAAGAACAGTGTTTGCTTTTTGTAGGTTATGATACAGAAACAGATGTTTAGAACCTCAGGGCAGAGCATCTTGACACCAAAAAGTGCCATATTTCCTCCTCCTTTTCAAGCCCACACTCACATCTGTGACCCATTAAAAATGGTTCCACAATCAGATGAGAACCTCTGGTTTAACTTTGTTTGTTACAGTGGAACAAGTTGAAATACAAATTACATCTTTAAAACAGGAGAAAAAGAAGAACATAGACAAATAGCCACATAAACAACTGTGACCTTTTTTTTCTTTTAGTACCCTCTTTGAAGGGACAACTCTTGGGTCAAACGTGGACTCAAGCTATAAGTTTGTTTCGCAGAGACAGGATTTTCGGGGACAGCTTAAGGACATCAAGCTCTAGAAGAAGCTTTTGAAACACTTCAAAAGTGTACTTCATTTTTGGTGGGTAACTCAAGTTCATGGCATAAATGATGCCCATCAGCAGGAGACAGGCCTTTGCAACACTTCCACAGTTGTCAAGTACCTCAGTCCCCTCAACGACAATTGACACATCTGCGTTGGATGCACCTTCATCTTCTTCGCATGTGTGGAAGACACAGATCCTCAGGACTTGCTCAGCCTGGTCCTCTTGAGCTGCCTCTCTGCTGATATCCTGTAAAATATATGTGAATCCATATTCAGGTGCATAGTACAGCTCAATTTCTTATATAAGTTATAGACTAGTGTCAAAAATATCAATATTTCAATACCTATGGATCCTAAACATTTCAAATAATTTCACTAAGTTTAGGAAAGTTAGAAAATGTCTTTGAATCATACAAAAGGAGGAGACTGCCAACTAACGAGGAGAGGGGGTAGCAGGGAACTAAAGAGTGCATCCTACATAATGTTGTTATTTGTCTCTTTTGTGTATGCATTTTTGTTGTTAGGGTCTGGAAACATAAACACTTTGATTATTCCAAGCCCCCATTTTCAAACTGTTGTAGTACTGTGTACTGTCTGCTGCAGAATTTGGTGTCAGTTTGAAATACTTTTTTCTGATTCTGAAAATATTCCACAGTACCAATAATAGCTGAAGTTTGCACTCACTTTTACACACACAAACAACAAATCAGGCCTTATGGATCTTTTGCACAACTCTAGCGATTCCTGAACTTCATTTACTGTCTCTCATTATTGGAAAAACTGAATAATACAGATGTGTATGTATCTTATCACGCAGAGAGGAGAGGACAGAGGAGAGGGGAAGAGAGAAGGGGGAGGAAAGAAGACAGAAGAGAAGAGAGAAAATGGGAGAGAAGAGAGATACAAGAGTGTAAGAAAGAGGAGAGGAAAGACAAAAGAACACAGGAAAAGGTTGGAGAGAGGATATTACATTTTTGTTTGTTTAAATAAAAACAGAAATATGAAGCATTTTCTAATTTGGAAAATTTCCAAAAAAAAAAAAAGGTTCAATTTTCAAAAATTAGAATTTTTTTAAATTATTTGATGGTTCAAGCTAGTTGTATTTTAAGGGGAAGTGAATAAGAATTCAATATATTGTACTCAAGTGAACTTTGTGATCTGAAAATGTTTGAATTTACCTTGTAGTCCTTGATGAGTTCCCCTGAAGATTCCCCCAGGAATTCCATCAGGGCGCGGATAATGGCCTCCCGTCTTGCTTCAACGTGTCGCTGTTTTAATAGACAGAAGATACTTGTGTAGGAAGTACCATAAATTCACTAATCTATACATGTCAATAGAAGCAAAAACAAAATTCATACAAGACATCCTGGACCTGCATTTGCTGGTCCTCTGAGGGCATTACTCTTAACTGCTCTAGGTAAATCCATTTCAAAGTAACTGTATGCACTTGAAACTTTACCTCAGCCTTTCACAAACTATGGGTCAGGACCCAAAGTGAGCCACTGACCGATTTTGCCTAGGTTGCCAGTTAGCAGAGTGAAATGTCAAATGCCAAATTAAAGTAGACTGAAATCATGATTTGAGTCTGTTCAGCTCAGGTGCGTCTCTCTCTGCCTCTATGTTTTGCCCTCCATTTCTCTCCCTGTCTTTCTCTCTCTCTTCCTGTACACACCTCCCCCTTTTCTCTCCCTGTGTGTGTGTGTGTGTGTGTGTGTGTGTGTGTGTGTGTGTTCCTCGTCTGCTGTACATTTAAAAAGTGTCCCATGCACATGTGACAAAGTCAGGTTTGGGTCCCAGCAAGACTCCTGCTTTACCTGGCTTAAGGAATCCAGAAGCGGTCGTATTTTGGTCCCAGCTACTCCGCCTTTTTTGCTGAATATTTCCTGCATTTTTGGAGTGTAGAAGTCCAGCTTCGTGAGAAAAGTTCTTTCCAAGGGAACTGTTGTGATTCTTTTGAATTCCTCCTTGATCTGAAAAAAGGTGGTAAGATTATGCCATTTACATTTTTCTTTTTAACAAACACTATTTCTTAATGGATTTATAAAAGCAACATAGACAGTTTTACCTGAGCTTCAGAGAAAAGAGCAGGCCATCTCTCCCTGAAATCTTGAATAGCGGGGCACTGCTTTACAACTTCCTGTCTTCGGATGGAGAAAGATCTTTCCATTTTCTCTGATATTATTATTGTTTTTCTTCTTAATTTCTTGCAGCATATCTACCCTCTCCTTCTCTAAAGTGGCTTCTGTGTCCCCAATTGGCAGTGGAGGCAGGTAGTTTACTTCTGCTTTCTTGGGCTTTTTGATGCCTTTCTTTGAACCACTCTCATTTGACCTCTGTCTTTTCAGCGAGTTCACTTCCAGCTCTGGACAGGCAAGTTGACGGCCTCTCAATTTTGCACGGTAATTCCCCATTTTCCATTTCATCCTCTGCTGCCACCCATAAAGGCCATTAAAAGAGCCTGGTTCCCTGAGACATGGTAACTTTTCGATTAAGGCTTCGACCACTGTCAAAATTTGAATCCCTGTGGGGTATGCCGTGTAACCAAAAACCACCTCTGCAAGCTTCTCCAGTATGCTGCTTATCAAACTTGGATTGTTGAGGAGGGCACCATCCTTCAGGAATGCTTGGTTTCCAGCCTGCAAATGTTGCTCTACATCAAAGGAAAATGTTGGTATTTCAAATCTGGCTGGCCATGGTTGAGATCGTCGAGAAGTTGTGCCTTCATCAGGGGAGGAGAGAATGATGGTGTCTGATGATGAGTGGGTGGAGACAGTATCAGAGGATTCTTGTGGTGGAGACGAGTCAAACGCCATTTCTTCCACTGGACTGACATTGAGGACAACTGGCTTTAATGGCACAACTTTTAATGTTGACTTATCCTCCACATCTCCAATGCTGGTTAAAGTGAAAAATTGACCATTGAAATCAATGTCCTGGTAGAGCACAGAAAAATCCCCTGGAATATCAAAAGAATCTCTGAGAGCACAAATAAGGTCTGTGAGGCTGCTTGGTATGCCTGAAGGTAGAATGAGTTTGCGAATATCATCATCTCCAAAAATGATGCGGAGCTTTGCTGGGGTGCCCATCCTGGCAGAGAAATCTGCAACAGAAACACAAAAAATGTTTGTTAATCTTTACATTCATTCAGATGTGAAGTTGCAACTATATACAGTGTGCTGATGTTCGCTTAACTCATTAGAATATGATCATTATCTGCAGTTTTTCATTTAAGTCCAGAAAAAGTGCTCATTTGTGACCAGAAATAAATGGTGGTTGTTACAAATATGTTTAGATGTGATGAACAATCTGTGCAGCACCTAAGGCTGTTGACTTTAAAACCCCTGTGAATGCACTTGTGAATGGAGACAGGATAGGGATGCTTAATGTCCAGACAAAAATTTGTGACCTCTAATAAGGGAGGCAAATGTGGTGCTTCAAGGTTACCAGACATCTTCCTGCCAGAGTGTATGCCGCCAAAGGATAAAAATCTGGAAGATCCTTTTGCTCAATTACTTGTTCATTGCTTGTGTTCTCCAACTCATAACTTCTAAGGTGCTCATTGTACCATGTCATTTTTAGTCTGACGACAAACACTGGTTTGTTATGAACTATCATAATTTGTAGCACCTCGGCAAAGTCTGGCAACCCAGCAGTAGAACCATGGCACACCACCATTCCAGCAGCATAGGTTGTCCCTGAACAGTTCACAGAGTTGGCAATATGTACTCTTGTGACACCTGGAAATCTGCACTTCAATGCATCTTTAATGTCATTCTTCAGAACATCCAAAGACACCTCTGTTGTTTTTGTAACCAAGAGTGATGGTTTGACTGCATTTGATTCGTGGAGATGGTTTGCAATCATGAGCTGGTGCTTGTTTGCAAGAGAAAGCAAGATATTCTTGAAACATCCTGTGTGTCTGACAACTCTCTTAAAAAAGCGGTGTTTCGCTTCGAATCTCATGGTCCAAAGAGCAGCTACAAGACCAAATGCTCGGATAAGCTGAGGATAGTGTTCAAGAAAATGATGCTTGGGGATGATCTTCTGTTGAGGAAAAGCTTCAAGAAGTCTGCTGCGATGTTCAGATATCAAACTGTCGAGATAGCAAATGCTTTCCTCTGTATGACTTGGTGACATAACAAGCTCCACAATGCTTTTCAAAGTCATTAGCATCTGCCACACAGGCTCATCTTCAGGTACTTTCAAACCTATCATCAGAGGCAGCAGACGTAGCAGGCACCAATTTTCATGAGCATTGCCTCCCACCGATTTACGGTTTGAAAAGTTGCCGGGGACAAGATGAGGGCGATTTGTCTTATCACTCCACTTGTATGGGAACTGATGGATGACATCATTTAGTTCAGTGAGAGAAAAATACTTCTTCTTGATGAAGACATCAAAAGACAATGCCAATTCCAATGGAATGATGCTTTCAAGAAGGTCATGTAAAACATCTGGGGGGTACCCAGATATAACATGGAAGTGCTCAAGCTGTTCAGACAGTGCACAATGGTTTTTCACACCATAGCACAGGGAATTATTCAGACTGGACAAAGCAGTCTGGACATGTCCTGCATGTTGCTCCTCAGTTCTCTGTTGAAAAAAACCAGATCTCACTTCTCTTGACTGATAGTCAGACCGCTCAGCAAGACAAAAACGGCAATGATAAGAAGAAGAAAAGCTTTCAACAAAGCCTGCAACCGAGTGAGCGCCTAAGTTGTCTGCTACCACACACACAACGGTTCCTTTGAGAACCTTTCCCAGAACTGGAACAAATAAGCCATCTCTTTCTAAAGTCCTCAGATCCATTAGCAATGGCTCTAACACTTTCTGGTATCCAAATGTCTTGGTGTCCACTGCCTTACACAAAACAGCTAAATTAATGGATGTTAATGCTGATTGAGACTGTGCTGGAATGTTTCCCAAGATCCAATACACAGCTGTGACTTTGTGTTTTTTCTTTGAGGTTCCCAATGGATTACACACCTCAAAGTCATCAATGTACAGGATAAGACTAAGCCTGTCCTCAGAGAAAAAATCATTCTTCTGGAAGTTGGATCCATCATGAAAAGATTGGTACTGTAAGGCTGTGGCTGAATGTCTAGCAGTATCCAATAGTTTTTCTTGGTTATGTTTGTTGTTCACAATCTGTGATAGCGATTGCAATATTGGCACATACTGGAATGTTTTGCCCTCTGTTTCATCGAGTATATACTCTTTTGGTTCAACAACTGAAAAGTGTTCTTTCATGAACTCCCTTCTCTTGTAGGATGTTGAAAAGGGGCCATCGCTTGCCAAAGCTGAGTTTACTGGGTGTGCCGCACTGAGAATTTTAACCAAATCAGAAATTACAGCTGTGTCCAACTCACAGCTATGGGTCCTTAAAGTAGACTCAATCAACTCTCTTATAACAGGAACTGATGCTGTGCATGATATGAATTGAAGCTCATTAACAATTTCATCAATGCACTTGTTTGACACATTAAAGGTACTCTCTAGCTTTAGAAAAAGGCTGCCAAACCTCTCCTTTATGATCTGAGAGAGATCATTGTCTTCCTCAATCAAAGGTTGAGGATCCTCCTCCTCAGTGTCAACCAATGGCTCCTCCTGAGCAACAACTGGATCTGAGTACTTTTTCAGTACTTCTTCTTTAAAGTCTTCAAGGCCATGTGGAGAATGTTTCCTATGTCTGTGTGAAGCGAAGGTTGAATATATGTTTGAGCTGAAGGTGCAGTTTTTGAATACACATGCAACTACTTCGAATTTCCTCAAATGGCTTCCAAGATGTTCAAAATACTGCCTCTCTGAATCAAAACAAGCGGAACTGCACAGGACACAACTAAAAGATAGAATCTCTTTTGTTGTCACTGCCTCGGGGTGCTGCCTAGATAAATGAATATTAAGGGCATTGAAAGTCTTAAATGAACAAGGGCAATCCTTATAAAGGCAAGGCACTGTCTGGCCACGGCTAACCATTCCATGTCTTAGTCTGTAGTGTTTCAAAAGTTCTGTCCGTGCGTCAGCCTCGAATTGACACGTTTTACAAGACCATTTCATCTTTTTTTTTTAATCTGGAAAAAAACAGACAGAAAAAAATCAAACCTCATCTGAACTAGATTTTCATATCAGTATAAAAGTCAACTTAAAACAAAGAATGAGAGGTAACTAGGGTTTAAGATTTACCTTACATTAGCCGTTCAAATCAAATGCTGTAGCAGGAGAACTTTCCCAGCGGATGCTGTAAAATACAAAGAAATATAATCATTAAAGCATCATACTCAAAGCTACTTTAATGCCAGGGATAATGGAGAAGCCACATTTTTGGGATATATTCATATCACTAGAATAACATAAGATTGTCCTTTCAACTTTGTATACATTCAATTTTATGCATCACAATACATAACTTCAAAATTCTAAATATATTCTGCTTCATTTCAATTTGGAATGGTACCTATACATTCTGTGATGAGGGTAAACCTCCTATAACTTATGAAGTGCAGAGAACTAAACAATTCTTTTTACCTGAATACCCAGATGGCTTTGCTTGTGACACTGCTTGCTGTAGTTGCTGCTTGAGAGGGCACCATGTCAGCTGCAGAAAGGTGTTGCTCTGGGGAGGATAAAAAACAAAGACAAAATAATACATTAAAGAGGACATGAAACAGTCCAATAAGTAATGATGGTTTACTAAATGGACATCGGCTCTAATCAACCATTATATAGTTTTAGATTTCGTAGCGAGGGCGCCGCCATATTGCCTGACCCTAGCATGTGACGTCATGTGGTTTGTTCGCTCGGCTGCGCTCATACAGTACAATGCATTTACAGTAAAAATAAAAGATATCTAGACAGGTAATGACTAAAACAGTGATGGGAGGAGACATACAAAGCACATGAGAGAAGAAGATAAGGAGGAGACCACTATTGTATTGTATTATGTTTTTACAGTGTTTAAAACTTCGAGCTAACAGCCCGTTTTAATCCACTGCTGCTGCTGCGCCGGCTAGCAGCGCTGAAAAGAGCCAACACATGTCTCCTAACCGACAGATTTCAACTGCAGCACAAGAATAATCTGATGTGAGCTTTCTTAAACAGTATAGCAGCCATTTGACTGTCAGAAATTCAAAATGAACCACAACCACTATTATCACCCGGACCTCAAAGTATTCAGCTAAAGCTCACATCAGTCCACAGCAGCAGACACCGTCTGACTCCTCAGAGCTCATCACAGCTGAAATATCCACAGAAATATTTCTTACCTTACTCCACGTTTTCCACAGCGTTCAGTCTGGCTCAAAATTCAGATTTAAAACGTTATAATCCACAGGTGTTATTATTCCCAAATCTGTAATCGTCCCCTTACTTCGTCTGACAATTTGTGCAATAAAGTTTTTTTTTAACTCCGTAAATAAGACATGTCCCCTGATAAATTAAAATGACACCATAGTCATCACAAACCAGTGTGAGGCATAATAACTTTCCCTTTGAAACAATAACTGTGTGACTGTCAACCCTCTCTCATTTAGGAAACCGCTGAGAAAAAAAAAAAACTTGCACAAAAATTGCACAAATTGTCAGACGAAGTAAAGGGACGATGAGGAAAATTACAGATTTGGGAATAATAACACCTGTGGATTATAACGTTTTAAATCTGAACTTTGAGCCTGACTGAATGCTGTGGAAAACGTGGAGTAAGGTAAGAAATATTTCTGTGGATATTTCAGCTGTGATGAGCTCTGAGGAGTCAGAATCGGTGTCTGCTGCTGTGGACTGATGTGAGCTTTAGCTGAATACTTTGAGGTCTGGGTGGTAATAGTGATTGTGGTTCGTTTTGAATTTCTGACAGTCATATGGCTGCTATACTGTTTAAGAAAGCTCACATCAGATCATTCTTGTGCTGCAGCTGAAATCTGTCGGTTAGGAGACGTGTGTCGACTCTTTTCAGTGCCGCAAGCCAGCGCTGCTAGCCGGCGCAGAAGCAGATTAAAACGGGCTGTTAGCTCGTTGCTTTAAACACTGTAAACACTTATTTTTGCATCCATAAGAAATACAATAGTGGTCTCCTCCTCATCTTCTTCTCTCATGTGCTTTGTATGTCTCCTCCAATCACTGTTTTAGTCGTTACCTGTCTAGATATCTTTTATTATTTTTACTGTAAATGCATTGTACTGTATGAGCGCAGCCGAGCAAACAAACCACATGACGTCACATGCTAGGGTCAGGCAATATGGCGGCGCCCTTGCTACGAAATCTAAAATGGAGCTTCTTTTTTCTCCTAAATGCTTACATTTATCATGTTTAATATATGATGGTTGATTAGAGGCGATGTCCATTTAGCAAACCATCATTACTTATTGGACTGTTTCATGTCGTCTTTAAAACTACAGAACATTACAAGAAATACTACATTAAAACTACAGAATCATGTACTGTAACCAAAATAAACTGTACCACTGTCACCATATTTTAAAATATCACTGATGAACTTATGAAATACAAAGCACTACACATTTATTTTTACCTGAATAGCCAGATGGCTCTGCTTGTGACACTGCTTGATGTAGTTGCTGCTTGAGAGGGCACCTCAGCTGCAGAAAGTTGTTGCTTTGGGGAGGACAAGAAACAAAGACAAAAATATACATTAAAACTACAGAATCATGTAACCAAAATAAACTGCACCACTTTCAAACTAATGTACTTGTGATGATATGCTGTAAAAATATTTTTAAAATATGACCAGCGTTTTTCATTAATTAACTCGTATTTTTTTTTTTTAACGGCGCTTCACCGTCTCTCATCCCTGTCAGTCAGCCCCTCCACCTGCCATCTCTCTCGCACACGCACCTGTGCGCAAACACCCACAAACACGGGTGCACTGCATGGACAAGATGTGCTTGGCGGCTAATACATGGTAAATGGGCTAAATCGCGCAAATTGTACAGTGTGGCCTGCAGTCTAACTCGCGGTCTGACTCTGGAACACGCCGGACCCGAGGTTGTCTGTAACATGCACAGACACCACGCGGGAGAGCCTGACCAGGTATACCGTCGGCGACAGCCCCGATAGAAACTGACTCGGCGCGCCGAGGGCAAAGTTGTACATTCGGTGCTCACTGGCCACGTTGTATCAAAAAATAAATAAAGCCAGCGTCAACTTTACATTAAAGAACGTACTCGACCGTTAATAAACCACAAAACGATGGTGGAACTTATGGCCTGTGCACTTACCAAGGGGACAGCAAGTTCCGACATATCCCAGGGGTTCACCACCCAAGTCCACAGGGACGTTTCGTTTAGTGACCGTAGTAAAATTAAGCTTCAGTGATACGTGATGTGCGATAATGGCAAATAACAGTTTATATTATCATATTATTACATTTAACTCCGTTACGTTACATATGCAGAAAAAATCCTGAATGTCTTACCTTAAACCTGACCGCTGCAGTTGTCCTCTCGTGTTTTGGCGGACAACGAAGCGCATGCGTCTTGTATGCACGTCACAAGGCGCATGTGCGGGTTCAAAGCACCCAGCACAATTAAAACCTACTTGGTATTTAAAAGTTCATTACAAAGACTATGAAAGCTTTGAATATTATGTGAAAATACTTAATAAAAATTACTCTTCCCACAGAGTTTACTTATTACATTGATGACATATATAGGATTTACTTAAATAATTCCAGTTCTCACAGATATTTACAATTAGAAAATAAAAATTGTGACAGTTAACCTAATAAATATTACTACACCACAAAATCATTTTTTTCAGTGTAGTTTTGATGCCTTCAGTGAGAATCTACAATGTAAATAGTCATGAAAATAAAGAAAACGCATTGAATGAGAAGGTGTGTCCAAACTTTTTTTGCCTGTACTGTAAATGGAACATAGAGAGAGTGTTCTACTGGCACATGTCTAACTGATTAATCCGAAGTAACTGTTAATGCAGCCTTGAGATTCCTTAAGGCAGAGAACAGCCAAGAACAAGCAAACATAACTTTGAATTAATAATGACCCAAGTTCAAATTGAGCTTTTATTTCAAAGACATTCCCCCCTATACTTCCAGAGCTGTTGCCTTTAAACTTGAGACTTGGAGTTGCAAAAGAGAACTCGTGATTTCACTTGTACTTGCCCTCTGTGCAACTACATTTAGTTAAGACTTAAATAAACAAACTGAGGACTTGGTAACATGACAACATCTCAAAAACCACTTCCAGTCACAACTGCTGACACCAGAATAAAATTGAGTTGGCTCAAAATTAAAAATGTGTACTTTAATATGCACTTCAGTTTACTACTTGCATCTGGGCGTTCAATGCGCCACATCCATCGAAAAGTTATTGAGAGGATTTTGCCCACTGTGCTTTTTGTAATTGACATAGACAGGCTTGGGGAACTTGTTTACTGACTTACTACATCTAAAAGTTGGACTGTGTCCAAAACACTTGAGACTTGACTGTGACTTGCCCTCAAATATTTAGGACTACAATTAGAGTTATACTCTCAGGACTTTGTACTTGACCTGGACTTGCCTCAGTAACTTGACATGTAGCTTTGACCAGCCCTCAAAGTGTTGGAACTTGAATTTGACTTTGGCCCCGAGACCTGAATTGGACTTACACTCAAACACTTGGGACTTCAACTTATCTTCAGACTTGAAATCTGACTTGAACCAAACATCAAACACTTGAGGTTATACATGGACTTGCCCTTCAGACTTGACTTGGACTAACCTTTTAAAGACTTGACTCTTCACTTGAACATGACCTCAGAGACGTGAGACTTGGCTAGGACTTGCCTACGAAGACTTGACTTCACGTGGATTTACTTCCAAAGACTTGGGACAATACTTGGACTTGCCCTCGAGAGACTTGGGACTTGACTTGGACTTGCCTATGAAGATGAGATTTGAATTGGACTTGCCCTCGAGAGACTTGTGATTTTAATTGGACTAACCTTTTAAAGACTTGACTCTTCACTTGAACCAGAGATTTGAGGCTTGACTTGGACTTGCCAACAACGACTTAACTTGACCTTACTCTTGAAGACTTAGGACTATGCTTGGACTTGTCCTCTAAAGAATTGAGACTTGACTTCAAGTTGCCCTCTAGAGACTTGTGATTTGAAATGGACTTGCCATCGAAGACTTTAGACTTGGACTTATCTTGAAAAACTTGGGATTATACATGGACTTGCCCTCTAAAGACTTGAGACTTGACTTTGACTTGCCCTCTTAAGACTTGGACTTGTTCCAAACCTAAAAACAGCCATTTTGTCAGAAACCTTTTGAAATCACGTCCATCCATCCATTTTCATTTGCTTATCCATGTTGGGGGGCAGAGGGCAAGCAAAGTGCCCCAGACATCCCTTTGCCCAGCAACACTTTCCAGCTCCTCCTGGCGGACCCAGGCCAGATGATATGTAATCAGTTCAGCATGTTCTGGGTCTGCCCCAGGGCCTCCTACCAGTGGGACATTCCCGAAACACCTCCAGCGGGAGTCGCCCTGGAGGCATCCTGATCAGATGCCCGAAACCACCTCACTTGACCCCTTTTGACACAAAGGAGCAGTGGCTCTACTCCGAGCTTCTTCCTTGCCCTATCTCAAAGGATGAGCCCATCCACCTCACAGTGGAAACTCATTTTGGCCACTTGTATCCCCAATGTCATTCTTTCATGACCACAGGTAAGGGTTGAGACGTAGATGAACCAGTAAATCACAAGCATTACCTTCTGGCTCAGCTCCCTCTTCACCATGATGTGCCAGCACATTGCCTGCATCACTGCAGAAGCTGCCCCAAAACGCTGATCCATCTCAGTCTCCATTCTACCCTCACTCGTGAACAAGACTTTGAGATACTTGAGCTCCCTTGCTTGAGGCAGTAAATCTTCCCCAATCCAGAAGGACCAATCCACCAGCAGGGGCAGAGAATCATGGCCTCAGACTTGGAGGTGCTGACTCTCATCCCGACTGCTTCACACTCGGCTGCAAACCACCTCAGTGCATGCTGGAGATCATGATGAGATTAAACCAGCAGAGCCACATCATCTGTGAAAAGCAGAGATGCAATTCTGAGGTCCCCAAACTGGACCCCTTCCTCTCCCTGGCTGCGCCTCGAGATCCTGTCTATGAAAATCACAAACAGGATCAGTGACAAGGGACAACCCTGGCAGAGGCCAACACCCACCGGGAATGGGTTTGACTTTATGCTGAGTATGCTGGCACAGCTTTCACTTTGGTCATACAGGGACTGGATGGCTCGTAGCAGTGAGCCTGCTACCCCATACTACGCAGTACCCACCACAAGACCCCCTGAGGGATGCGGTTTTAAGCCCTCTCCAAGTCCACAAAGCACATGTAGACTGATGGGCTATGACCCCTCCAGCAGTCTCACAAGGGTAAAGAGCTGGTCCAATGTTCCATCCGAAGTTCGACAATCGATCACTGCCTCCTTTCCAGCACCCTGCAGTAAACTTTACCCGGGAGACTGAGCAGTGTGCTACCCCAGTAGTTGAAGCACACCCTCCAGTCCCCTTTTTTGAAAATGGGAACCACCACCCCGGTCTGCCACTCCTCAGGCGCCATACCCGACCTCCATGCGAAACTGAAAAGGTGTGTCAGCCAAGACAGCACAACAGTGTCCAGAGCCTTCAGCATCTCAGGGCAAATCTCATCCACACCCAACGCCTTGCCGCTTGGGAGCTTTTTGACTACCTCAGCAACCTCTGCCAGGGATATGGGCAAGAGTTCCCTCCAGTCGTCAGGCTGTGCCTCCTGCACGTTGAACGTGATGGCTGGGTTCAGGAGTTCCTCAAAGTGCTCCTTCCACCACTTGACGATGTCCCCAGTTCGGGTCAGCAGTTCTCTTTCTCTGCTGAGCCCTTCTGAGGCATCTAATGGTCTGCCAGAACTTCCTTGAGGCCAACCGAAAGCCTCCCAAACTCCTCCCCCACCCAGATTTTTGCTTCAGCGACCGCTGCAGCCGGAGCCCTTCTGGTCAACTGGTACCTGTCTGCTGCTTCAGGAGACCCCTGGGCCAGCCAGACCCGAAAGACCTCCTTCTTGAGCCTGACGGTCTCCCTCACCACTGGTGTCTACCAGCGGGTTCTTATGTTGCCACCCAAACAGACATTGACAACCTTCTGACCACAGCTCCAAGCAGGTGCCTCCACAATGGAGGCTTTGAACATGGACCACTCAGATTCCATATCCCCAACCTCCCCCAGGATGCATGAGAAATTCTTCCGGAGGTGGAAGTTGAACGGACAGGGGCATCAGCCAGTTCACCCTTACTACATGTTTGGGTTTACCAGGTCTGTCCGGCAACCTCCCCTGCCATCTGATCCAACTAACTACCAGGTGGTGATCAGTTGACAGCTCTGCTTCTCTCTTCATCTGAGTGTTTAAGATACAGCCGCAGATCTAATGATCTAACAATAATTGATCTTTGGCCTAAAGTGTTCTGGTACCAGGTACACTTATGGTAAATGGATCTGCATTTATATAGCGCCTTTCTAGTCATCTGACCGCTCAAAGCACTTTTTACACTATGAGTCACATTCACCCATTCACACATACATTCACACACTGGTGGCTGAGGTTACCATACATGGTGCCACCTGCTACTCAGTTTTTAACACACACACACACACACACACACACACACACACACACACACACACACACACACACACACGCACACACACCAATGGAAGCATCATCGGGAGCAGCATCTTGCTCAAGGATACTTCCACATGCAGAGTGGAGGAGCCGGGGATCGAACCGCTGATCTTCCGATTAGTGGATGACCCGCTCTAACTCTGAGCCACAGCCGCCCTTCTGAACCTCCCTGTGCTCAGGTTTCTTCATCACTGTCCACGTGAGCATTGAAGTCCCTGAAGAATTAAGGCAGGGCACTCCATACTGCTGTTCGGTGCGTGCGCACAAACAACAGTCAGAGACCTTCTCTTAGTGACCTGCAGTTGCATCAAGATGACCCTTTAGTTCTCTGGGGAGAACCCCAATACAGCAGGGCTCATATCTATATATATCTATATCTAGTCGGTACAGCTCCACCTCCTGCACAGCTCAGACTCCTTCCCCACCAGAGTGGTGACATTCCACGTCTTCAGAGCCAGTCCACGATGCCAGGGATCAGCACACCAGGGGCCCCACCCCTGCCTGCCGCCTGGCACACAATACACCTAACCCTAATTTCTGTCCCTGCGGGTGGTGGGCCCACAGGGCAATGGCTCCATGTTATTTTTTTGGGCTGAGCCCGACCAGGCCCCATGGCCACCAGACGCCTGCTGAAATAAATTATAAATGTAATGTTGATAAATTCTGCAATTGTCAGCAAACTCAATTTCGTGATTAATATTTTAAGTAATCCAAGTTAAACTAATGTTATTTTTGTCTTGCTGTTCTGTTATATAGTTCCATCTAATTTATGGTGAATTACCAGGATTCCCACTTGAATGAATGAATGAATGAATGAGTTGTAATGGTAATAGAAAAAGTCAATTCAAAACCATTTATGTAAGAATAGTTACATGAATTAACATTGCTACTAACTCCCACATCACTGCATTGTGAGGACACACCAGAAAAATCAATATCAGAGTAATACATAAACAGTTAATAAGTACAACATTTACATATGCATTATACCTTATTTAATTCATTCATGAATAAAAACAGGGGTTTAACAATTGAATATACATTTTAATGAGGCATATGGATTTGATTTCTCCACATTACATATTTTCCTTTTCCTGTTTTCAATTTTCTCAGTAATTTAGCTTGTCCTTTTAGCCTCTGCATGTAGCTCTGCTGGTAAAATGAGGTAAAAGAATGCAAATTAGCCATGAGTACCCCCCTCCTGAAAAGCCAAGCCTGCTCTGATTGGTCAGCATTTCTGCATCTACCTAGCCAGATGTGTTGCTGTCTTTACAGTCACAGCAGCCAGGTGAGTCAGCTTAAGTAAGTCACTGCATTGCCGTGAGGAGTTTTTACTGTGTAATGATGTAGTTGCTGACTTTTCCAGTCACTCCTCTGTTAGCTCCACTAAGTTTGTGCTAAATGTAGCCTCTGTGTCTTGTGTTGGTAGTACCTTTTGTGGTTGGCTTTGGATGCTGGTGGCGTGTGGCTGCAAGTCACTCAATAGGATAAGGAAATCAACGCTCACTCATCTGAAAGCTCTCCTTCTGCCAACTTCTAGCTAGCTAGCAGCTAGCTAGCCAGGTCAAGGTTTTCAAATGCAAACATTAGTAAACATCAAGGAAAAGATGGAGAAGATGGGCACCAGTTTAACTTACATGCTACTAGCTATTGTACAGGCACTGGAAAATAAACTTGATGACCTCCGTGCTGTATCAGTTTCCAATGATCAGGAACTGTAATATCCTTTGATTTACCAAACTTGGCTAAGTCCTGGACAGTGCCAGTCAACAAGGTGGCTCTTTTTCTACACAGAACAAAAATATAAACGCAACACTTTTGTTTTATCTCCCATTTCATGAGCTGAACAGACCATTTCTCTCAAATATTGTTCACAAATCTGTCTAAATCTGTGTTAGTGAGCACTTCTCCTTTGCTGAGATAATCCATCCCACCTCACAGGTGTGGCATATCAAGATGCTGATTAGACAGCATGATTATTGCACAGGTGTGCCTTAGGCTGGCCACAATAAAAGGCCACTCTAAAATGTTCAGTTTTATTACACAGCACAATGCCACAGATGTCGCAAGTTTTGAGGGAGCGTGCAATTGGCATGCTGACTGCAGGAATGTCCACCAGAGCTGTTGCCCGTGAATTGAATGTTCATTTCTCTACCATAAGCCATCTCCAAAGGCGTTTCAGACAATTTGGCGGTACATCCAACCGGCCTCACAACCGCAGACCATGTGTAACCACACCAGCCCAGGACCTCCACATCCAGCATGTTCACCTCCAAGATCGTCTGAGACCAGCCACCGGGACAGCTGCTGCAACAATCAGTTTGGATAACCAAAGAATTTCTGCACAAACTGTCAGAAACCGCCTCAGGGAAGCTCATCTGCATGGTCGTCGTCCTCATCAGGGTCTCGACCTGACTGCAGTTTGTCGTCATAACTGACTTGAGTGGGCAAATGATCACATTTGATGGCGTCTGGCACGTTGGAGAGGTGTTCTCTTCACAGATGAATCCCGGTTTTCACTGTTCAGGGCAGATGGCAGGCAGTGTGTGTGGCGTCGTGTGGGTGAGCGGTTTGCTGATGTCAACGTTGTGGATTGAGTGGCCCATGGTGGTGGTGGGGTTATGGTATGGGCAGGCGTATGTTATGGACAACGAACACAGGTGCATTTTATTGAATGCACAGAGATACCGTCACAAGATCCTGAGGCCCATTGTTGTGCCATTCATCCACGACCATCACCTCATGTTGCAGCATGATAATGCACGGCCCCATGTTGCAAGGATCTGTACACAATTCCTGGAAGATGAAAACATCCCAGTTCTTGCATGGCCAGCATACTCACCAGACATGTCACCCATTGAGCATGTTTGGGATGCTCTGGATTGGCGTATACGACAGCGTGTTCCAGTTCCTGCCAATATCCAGCAACTTCGCACAGCCATTGAAGAGGAGTGGACCAACATTCCACAGGCCACAATCATATACCTGATCAACTCTATGCGAAGGAGATGTGTTGCACTGCGTGAGGCGAATGGTAGTCACACCAGATACTGACTGGTTTTCTGACCCCCCCAGACCCCCCCAATAAAGCAAAACTGCACATTTCAGAGTGGCCTTTTATTGTGGCCAGCCTAAGGCACACCTGTGCAATAATCATGCTGTCTAATCAGCATCTTGATATGCCACACCTGTGAGGTGGGATGGATTATCTCGGCAAAGGAGAAGTGCTCACTAACACAGATTTAGACAGATTTGTGAACAATATTTGAGAGAAATGGTCTTTTGTGTATATAAAAAGATGTTTTAGATCTTTGAGTTCAGCTCATGAAAAATGGGAGCAAAAACAAAAGTGTTGCGTTTATATTTTTGTTCAGTGTATATGCTGATCTGACAGAGCAGAGAACTCTTAAGAGAGAAGAGAAGGTGTGTGCTTTATGGTGAATAAGGACTGATGCAACGGTGGAAATATGAGCTGCTGTCCTGTTCTTGCTGTGGATCACTGCTGTACACTGGTCAGAGGCAGCTGCAGCAAAGTGCACCCCATGTTGGGAAGGAGTGACCATATGGTCATCTTGTTGAGATCAGGATGTGCTGACAGTTAAATCATTTCACAACCAGAAACCATCCAGAAAAAAGGCCAATTATAAAGCAGCAGCTAAAAATGTAAAAAGATACAAAAAATAATTAAATGACAGTGCACAAGGCAAAAAAGCTGATGGGATCACATTTCATTTTCTGTGACAAATAAATAATTGATTGATTGAAAAGTCACAAAATAAATCTGTGTGTGTGTGTGTGTGTGTGTGTGTGTGTGTGTGTGTGTGTGTGTGTGTGTGTGTAATCTGACAGCACATGAGGTCAGACCAGTTACCTTTACCATAATGGGGCAGTTACTTGTTGAAGTAATGTTCGACTTCTTCGGGTAACTATCATGTCAACATAACTGAAGGTGGAGAATCATTGATCTTATACAATAACTTGCTTGAAAGTTACAAAACTGCTCAATATCTAAAATATCTGCAGCTACTGTGGGGACTGGACTGTGTCCATGTTTTAAACAGTAAGGCAGAAAAATGAAAATACATTTAGGAAAGAAAGTTGCTCTTTGAAATGCCTGATGACAATCTGTATTCTTAATTGAATTTTTAAATTCAGTTATGTCATTTCTAGAGATATCTTCAAATGCTTCATATTCCTAAAATCTGTACAGCCCAAGCTTATACGTTTGTAAGTCAACTAACTATAATAATTTATTAAAAGTGTTGAAATTGTCATTAAAAGAAAAAATACAAAAATCTGACATTTTTCATTAGGTTTTACAAAATTAAAACATAAAACATATTGATCCAAAAGATTTCTATGTGTAGAAACATGAAATATTTTGTAACACTCCCTCAGTTATTTTAAGTATGTACATTATTTCGTTTTTGAGATATGCTTATTTTTATGAGCAGAGTGCAAAGATGTTTTAATGATTTTATCATTCATTTCTCTGGTGCCACTGCCATTTTTGCACCACACATAAAGTAGTGCAGGTGAGGTCATCACAAGCACATAACATGATGACATGGAAGACAGAGTAATTAGCTTGCTGTTGCAAAAAGAATTCATGTCCTAGATCTATGATTTTTATTTTGATTGATTTATGCAAATAACAAT
Source organism: Cephalopholis sonnerati (assembly GCA_019142605.1). NCBI lineage: Eukaryota > Metazoa > Chordata > Actinopteri > Perciformes > Serranidae > Cephalopholis > Cephalopholis sonnerati. Next base: position 4,452,886 of record JAGQAX010000004.1, on the reverse strand, counting down.
ATCCCATGTTCATTACAAGGAAGTTCTCGGGAAAATTCTGGCGTAATTATGGCAAATTACTATGTTTGCGCTGCATGTATGGTAACATAAGATAATCACATGATGACTGAGAAGACAGAAGCCTTACCCTCCTGCTGCAAAAAGAATGAATGCTCTAGCTATTACAGCAGATCAATATACAGTATATACAGGATTATGGACCGAACTATCTCTTGCTGCCATTATGGGAAATACCACCATAATAACAACAAAATAGCACCTGACGTGACGACGGTGAATACAGAGGCCTCACCTTTCTGCTGCAAAAAGAATGAATGTTCTACGTAGCTATTATGGTTCTTATTTAAGATTTGTATAAACTGGATCATGCAAACAATGTCCTGCAACTGTCTGCTGGAGGTCTGTTTATAAAGGGCAAATGTATGTTTAAATTATGTATTTACTGACTGTATTGTGTTACTTTTGTAGACCACTTTTTAATTTGAACTACTTATTGATACAATAATATTTCTTTGGCAAATTCTTTTTATAATTCCTTTTTTATTGCCCATTAAAATATCATATAATAAAATACTTAACAATACATTGTTTTTTTCCCTACCAAAATTAATGTCTTTTTATTGTAAAATTATTATTGTTTTTTCATACTGAAGCTCCTTATTGGGCCTACTGTTTGAGCAACACTTGTGGTCCTCCATAGACATCATCTCACCATCATTTTCTCAAAAGTGTGAAGGATGGTTTTACTCAGGTACAGTGTGGCCAATATTTTACCTCTTCAGAGAGAAATAAAACGGTATAATTTTATTTGTCAGTCTGCTCCCTTCAGGAAGGAGCTCAGTGATGTGCTCCAGTGGCTTTACATTAGGCGTCAGCGTCCCTTCACACAGACTAAATGAGCATATGCCTCGTCTCACTGCAACTAGGATGGAAATAAAAATACAAACGCATGGCCATTCATTTATTTATGAGTGTCCCCACCATGGTGACTAAACAGATGCTTTACCCAAGTACAAAACAAAATTTATGTGTGTTTTTGTGTCTTACTTCACATTTGAAATTGGGTTCACAGTTAGTGTGTATAGCCAAGATTAAATGGATGCGAGAGTCTTGTGTTTAACTTTTATCAGGGATTATGTGTTTTGTGTCTGTGTTAAGGTGTAAGAGAGTGTTTCTTGGATCTCAGTATCAGTGTGCATTTGTATTTGTGTGTACGTTCCAGTACTGTGTGTTGATGGCAAAGTTTCCATGTTCATGCTCTCTACCACTGTTTGTGCAGGTTTTGGAGTATCTGAGCAAAGCTGTGTGTATGTGTGTGTGTAGGTGTGTGTGTGTGTGTGCATTATTATGTGTGGGTCTGAGCTTAGTTTGTGTGTGCTTCAACGGATGTGTGTGCGTAGAGCCAGTGTTTTCCCTCCTTAAAAGCAGAGGCAGGTAACAGAGGCAGCGATGGCTCTCCCTTTTCATATGCCACTCAAAACAGCCCAGAGGCTCTGTTACACCCCGGACATGCTGAGGTAACAAACTGTGCTATATACTGTGAGTACAATACAGCGCATTATGACTGAGGGAAAGAAGAAGAGATGTACGTGTTGCATGTGTCAGTTTTTGCTGTTAATACAAGGTGGTGCAGTACATGAATTTTGTTAAACTAACAAGGAATGATAATTGGATGTGTGCCAATGAATGTCAAAACTTTTAAACTTCACCAAGACAAAGATACATGATTTTGTCCCAAGGATTTAATACATTATGTTTGTGATGGTACCAACGATTATTTTTGTTTTGCAATTAATTAATTCAAAAGGGGATTGGAGGGTGTGTAATTGTGTCTTGGGTTTTGGTCCTGAGTGAGGGTAAAATGGCATGAGATGGGTAGGCAGTTTGACTGTCACTGTGAAGAGGGAGCTGAGCCAGAAGGCAAAGTTTTTGATTTATAGGTCCCCCTACTTCCCAACCCTCACTTGTGTTAGAGTTTGGAGGGTGACTGCAAGAATAAGATTGCAGATACAAGTGGCTAAAATGAGCTTCCTCCGGAGGGTGGCTGGGCTCAGCTTTAGAGATAGGTTGAGGTGCTTAGACATCCGGAGGGAGCTTGGAGTACAGCAGCTGCTCCTTTAATTTTGTGAGGGGCCAGTTGAGGTGGTTCAGGCATCTGATCAGGATGCCTCCTGGGTGCCTCCCATTAGAGGTGTTCCAGGAGGAGACCCCAGGATAGACCAAGAACACGCTGGAGGGATTATATATCTCATCTGATCTGGGAACACTTCTGGATCCCCCAGGAGGAGCTGGAAAATTCTGCTGAAGAAAGGGACATCTGGAGTACTTTGCTCAGCCTGCTGCTTCAACCTGACCCTGGTTAAGCGGAAGAAATGGGATGGATGGACGGATGGATGGATGGATGGATGTTTAGTTTTTGATTCACCATAAATTAGTGAAAAACAGCCATCACAACAAGCCTAAGGTGATATCTTCACATTACTGTTTTTGTCTTACCAATAGTCTAAACTCAAAGATATTCAAATGATCATGTTTAAATATATATCATATGTGATCTCCCTCTCCCTCTCTTGGTAAACACACCCAGGTGCCGTCTCACCATCCCATGACAGACTAGCCTACAGTTACCAAGTACAATAGTGATACGTTAACAATTGACCTCAAACATTGACACTCAACTCAGACAAATAAGCTGCTGCTGCTAATTAGCTTGTGCTAATACTCTGGATACGGTCCTTCAGCGCTGTGTCTATAAAAATGATATACAACCAACTGCAGGAAGTTTGTTGATCTGGTGGGTTGTTGGGTGGTCAGAGATTAGACCCTTGGCAGAATAATGGTGTCTTCCTCTGGAACTAAGAAAGACATCCACACCTGTAAAATATTTTGCCCTCTAAACAGAATGCGGCACTTGTTCTTCTTCTCTGTGTCTATTGGCACCCTGCAAACCAACTTTAAAGGTACATGTGCTGCCACCCACTGTGTTGGGTGGGTAAATGCTGCCCTTGGTAAGTCAGTGGCTGGCTTTGTATTACTGGCACTATTTATCGGCTATAATGTTAATTATCAGAATAATGCATAATGACAAAAATGTCCCATTATCAGCTGATAATTTATCAGCCCAATATATATTGTGCATCCCTCTATATAAGCAACAAATCCTCACCTCTGACATTTTTTTTTTGTCAAGAAATCCCATCAAAAAAAGCTGTATTTTATTCCTTTGTTCATAACTCTTCAGCTATGCTAGCAGGTTATCATCAGTGCTACTGATTAGCACTAAACACAAAGTACAGCTGAGGGTGATAGATATATCATCAGTTTTGTAAGTATCTAAACATGAGTATTGGACATATTGAAATCTTGGCCTTATTAGGAGGAGGAGAAATCACATATCAATAAGCCACACAAACTATATTTACATAAAGAAAATAGTTTGGTTTTTTGCTCCCCATCCATCCATCCATCCATCCATCCATCTATCCATCCATCCATCCATCCATCCATTTTCATCATCTCATCCAGGTTCGGGTTGCGTGGGCAGCAGGCTGAGCAAAGTAGTTCAGACATTGCTCTTTCCAGCAACGATTTCAGGCTCCTCCAAGGGAATCCTGGGGTGTTCTCAGGCCAGACTATATGTATAATTCCTCCTTTCAGTTGAGCCCAGCCACCCTATGAAGCAAACTAATTTCGGCAGCTTTTATCTGCAATCTTATTCTTCTGGTCACTACCCAGATCTCATGACAAAAACACACAGAGCTGACTGTGAATTTTGCTGAATTTTGCTAAGAAACAAAAACAAAAACTAAACTGAAACTACTTTTTAAAGATTTGCATCTTCAGTAGGAAGTGCAGGAGTGCCAAAGACAGGCTGGGGAATTGGAAAGTATGTTGGTTTTGGTTTTCTCCAGGAGGTTGGAAAGCTACAGCAAGAACAGCACAATAGCCGTTGTGACGAATGAAACTAAATGAAACTGGGCCTACATTCACTACCAGGCTGATGAGGTAGTGGGGGGGGGGGGTTATAAGGTGACACAAAGGCCAGGATCTGGAACAACAGAGAGGGTACTGCTTCGAGAAAAAGGTAGAAAGTCAACTACAAATATAAAGATACGGTGACAGCTTTATGCCAAGTAACTCCAACTGTGTCATCCTAATGTCCTGTTTTTGTGACAAAGCCTTATGCCAGGTTCAGAGTACACAACATTTAGTCCATTACGACAGTTACTACATCAGATTAGGTGATTGTGAAGTCATAAAATCTTGCCATGCCTTGGCCAACAGACATGACTGACTACACGTTGGTCCATGATCCCTGGTCGTCATCAGATTATTTGTGTCCTGTTTTTATTATCATTACTATTGCTATTTTTATTATTATTTCATTCACTGTGGCTGTTCCTGTCCTGGCAAAACTGTTTTTGTAATAATGCAGAAATATGGAAATATCCCATATGGGAGGAGCCACATTTAAAGTACTGCTTGCAAACCATGCAAATCACTGAATCCTCCAATAACAACTTCCTGCAAATGTTTCACAGTAAAAGCCTTTTTATGATGAAGGGGTTCTCTCCACTGAAATTACAAGGGGCTTTTAATTTCAAACAGATACAAGAAGTGATGAGTTTGTTGAGTTAGTTGATGAGTGTTGAATTAGTTGATGCATTAAATTTAACAGGGCAAACGCGAGCAGATTAAAAGTAAAAATAGAGAAATACAAAGGGAATGAGAAATAAAGGCCTGTGTCTGGAAATAAAGGCCCATTTCTAATGTTTCAAATGAAGCTGGTACCCTCATCGGTTGTGGTGAGTAAAAGCCCCACAACTATTAGTGAATTTTATTCCTTTGTATCTTTCTCCATTGTGAAGAAATGACATTCTTTGCAAACTTAATGCTAATGGAAGTACCCACCAGGTTGCTGAAATGCGTAAGCTGTTTAACACCATCACTTTTACTTTTTCAAACTGTGGTAGTAACATCCCTACAGGAAATATCAAAAAGGCTGGGGTGTTGTTGCCATACAGTTGTCCACGGCAGCAGATTGCTCTGTGTTCCTATAGGTCAAAATGACAGCTGTGACTAAAAGAGTCATTGAAAGCCCAGTATACACTGTCTGATTTGGGGCAATCCCAGATAAAAGATGACCAACGTCAAAAAAAAAAATCTTTGGTCGTGGTTTTAAAACAGTGGTCCTACATCGCACAGTGAGGGAGGTTCAGGACGGCCCTTGTTACAGTCTGGCCATCAAAGGCAGCTGGGGATAAAATTCTGACAGTGTCAGATATTTGGGATGACCATCTTAGTGTGTGACTGCTGTTACCACCAGCTAGCAAACACACACAAAGACATACCGCAGTATATAGTGCCCACAAAGCTTAAGCTTATTGAATAATGTGACCCTCTATGTTGTGCTTCACAATTGCAGCATCCTTGCAAGCTCAGTATGGGAAGCTATTGCATCGTACATCTTCCTACAATTCAGTAAGCGCTGTCATCATACAGTCTGCATACATCAAACCTAATGTTATTAGATCCATGCACTAAATTTATTAGAATGCTAAAACCTCAGTCTGTTGGAGGTTAAAGACAAGAGAAAACCAAACACGCTAGACTTTTTGTCGGGACATCATGAGGTGTCTGACGCTGCACTGGTTGCCATCTACTACAACACAATACACAGGATAAAATAATTTATTATCACGTGCGACACTCATTGTCATCCATGATCTGAGCCCACAACATAGGACAGAAGTGTCGGGCTATAATCATGTTGACATCATGTATTCTGAACCTGGCATTAGAGAGAAAAGGGATTTTGAAAGCCTGAGAACATGGGCCGAAATTCTCCATTATTTTTACATTTAGCATTTCAGTGTAAACACTAAATCATTTGCATGAATCTATAATACAGAACTGTTAAATGTAATGCATGCAAAAACAGAATACCAATCATTAGCAATGTCTACAAATATGTTTTTTTAATTTAAATTATTCATTCCAGCCTTCAGGGATTCCAAGGAAATGAGTCAAAGAAAATATGTTTTTACTTGATTTGAGACAGAACAGACAACACAAAGACAGATTTATATGGTGGCTACTCTCAGTTTTCAAATGTGAAATCTTGTTTGTTGCCATGGTGGTTGACTAATGTGTGTCCTTAGAGTATGGTCATAAAGACAAACAAATCAGTTGTGTGCTCCTTATATCATGTCCTTAACATCCCTGCCCTGTGCATGATTAAACACCCAGGAGTCCAGTCCGGGACAGGCAGATGGCAGGAACATCACATGCACATCAGTTTGGTGCTTTCTGAACTGGTGCCCTTAATTACATCCTCATCCACCAGGTGGTGTGGAATCTCCACAGGATACACACTGAGGATTTCCTGCCTGCCATTAGAAAACACTGAGATAAAAAGCTAAATGCCTTCAACCCCAAAATACAACAGCAGCAAATTGTTTTGAGTTTAAATTACCCGAGTGACTGAAAGACATAGCAATTTACCTGTAGCTTTGTGTCTCAAAAGAGGTACAGTAGACATATCCTGGATGATGCAGTTTGGATAAAATGAGAACTTTCAGCCTAAAAAATACTCCACAAAATGCTTTCTACTAAATCCCTTGAAATGTGATTATTAAAGGAAGGTTTTTCTAAACATTCACATACATTTGAGCCATGCTGTGTGTGACATTCATACAGTTGCAGGCGCTCAGTTGCAGCTGGGAGCTGCCCAGCTGGCCTCTGAGCTGCCTCACAGGAGGAACTGACTGCAGTGATGGAGGGCTCTTCAGCAGTGGCTGTTGAGGAGAGAGAGAGCATTGCTCAAGTTCTCTCTGGATGCACTCATGCTCTAATGTCTCCCAGCTGGGCAGGCTCTGATCACTCACCTGCCTCTTCACATACTGTATGTGCACTGACTCCGGGCATGTCTGGCTTGGTGACAATGGTGCCATTTAAATTTGAACAGCATTGGAACACTGAACTATCTGGAGAGGTATACAGGCTGTGCTTTTTTGTTACTTAGTCACATTCACAGAAACACTTGTTTCTAAGTACATTTACTCAAATACTGTACTAAAGAACACATTTAAGGTACTTTTGCTTTACTTGAGTATTTTAATCACGTCACTTTCTCAGAATCAGAATCAGAATCAGAATCAGCTTTATTGGCCAAGTATGTGTGTACATACAAGGAATTTGGCTTCGGTAGACTTTGCTCTCAATGTACAAGTATTTATATAAGTACTTAAATTAAATAAACAGTGTAAAAATGCAAAATATACGAATATACAAGAGTTGTACAAATATACATAAATATAAAAATGTGAAAATATGAAAAAATATACAATGTTCAGGGTGCAAGTGTTGTTTGTTCTGCCACTCTGTGACTGTTATGAGTTCATCAGAGTGACAGCCTGAGGGAAGAAACTGTCTTTGTGACGAGTAGTTTTGGCGAACAGTGCTCTGTAGCGCCTACCTGATGGGAGGAGTTTAAACAGTCTGTGTCCGGGGTGTGAGGGGTCTGCAGAGATGTTCCCTGCCCGTTTCCTGACCCTTGACCGGTACAGGTGCTGGATGGAGGGAAGATCAGACCCAATAATCCTCTCTGCACATCTGATTGTCCGTTCCAGTCTGTTCCTGTCCAGTTTAGTGGCGGTTCTAAACCAGACGGTGATGGACGTGCAGAGAAAAGACTGGATTATGGCGGTGTAGAACATGATCAGCAGTTCCTGAGGCAGGTTGAGCTTCCTGAGCTGTCGCAGGAAGTATAGCCTCTGCTGGGCCTTTTTTCGGACAGTGTCTATGTGGGAGGTCCACTTCAGGTCCTGAGAGATTGTGGTACCCAGAAACTTGAAGGTGGTCACAGTTGACACTGTGCTGTTGAGGGGGTTCCTTCCATTCCACAACATTGCAGAGGGAAATATTGTACCTTTTACTTTGTTACTTTACAAATTAGGATTTTTGCACACAAACTATATGAAGATATTCAAGTGTAGCTGACACAATAAGTTGATTAATTAGAACAGTAATTATTGTTCATGTCATTTTTCATGCAAAAAACATTTCATGGTTCCAGCCTCTCATATATATATATGTATGAGGGCTTGCTTCTTTTCCTTTACTTATTTTAATTATTTTGATTTACTACATTTATTTAAACCTTTCTGCATGAGTACTTTTCCTTTTAATACCTCAACACATTTCTCTGATTGTACTTACAAACTTTTACTTAAGTAACATTTTCAATGCAGACCTTTTACTAGTAACAAAAGTATCTCTGCTCTTTATTTCTTCACCTGTTGTTGAATGTAACTTTACTGTATCAGGCGACAGAGAATCCCTGCTGACATAGAGGTTAACAGTCTTAACTCTCTGGAGAGGCTTAAAGCTCTGCCCCCATAGCTGCACAGACCCACAGAGCACTGTTCAATTGTTTATTCAAAGTTTATTAACACTGACCATGTCGCGTGTCCAAATCACCCCAAATTTGACAATGCCGAAGACTAACACAAACACACACACACACATTCAATGTATTTGCACAGTTATGTGGAGCTACGGTTATAGCTTGACTAGGCCATTTAATTGGACTACTGTCCTTGGCCCAGTATACATGCACAGGAGGGGAATTGATTTATTGACCGAAGTATGTCCAACTTCCATACGATAGCTTCTGAAATGCCCCCTTTCAGCTTATAAGTATTGGACTTTTTCTTGGTTGACCTCTTACACCATAGACCACAAACTTGAGCGTCGTCTAGCCGTTCTGCCACTTTTTTGAACAGGTGGCCATTCTGTGTTTTCCTCCCATCCATGTATTATAAAATATTTAACTCTTTCAGCTGACACAGCATGAACTGTGTCTCCTTGTACATCCAAAAATGCAAGGATCTGGATGTTGTTGTTACCAGCTTCATTTTCTGGTTCAAAGCTTGGGGCTGGAACTGTGGAGGATATGCAGAGTGCCTAGGCCGGTTTGGATCTGATTGACTGTATTCACGCAGGAGTAATTGAGCTCCAATTTCCTAATGTTAAATTCAGACAAAACTGAAGTTATTGTTCTTGGCCCCAAACACCTTAGAAACTCTTTATCTGATGATATAGTTTCTCTGGATAGCATTGCTCTGGCCTCTAGCACCACACGTTTTTTCATCTGCGTAATATTGCGAAAATTAGGCCTATCCTGTCACTAAATGATGCCGAAAAATTGGTCCACGCGTTTGTTACCTCTAGGCTGGATTACTGTAATTCCCTTTTATCAGGTAGCTCTAATAAGTGCCTGATAACTCTCCAGCTAATCCAGAACGCGGCGGCACGTGTACTGACAGGAACAAAGAAACAAGATCACATCTCTCCTGTTTTAGCTTCTCTAAAATCCAGAATTGAATTTAAAATCCTTCTCCTAACTTACAAAGCTCTAAATGATCAGGCTCCATCATATCTTAGAGAGCTCATAGTGCCCTATTATGCCCCCAGAACACTGCGGTCTGAGAATGCAGGGTTATTCGTGGTCCCTAAAGTCTCCAAAAGTAGAAAAGAAGCCAGAGCCTTCAGCTATCAGGCTCCTCTTTTGTGGAATCACCTTCCTGTTTCGGTCCGGGAGGCAGACACCGTCTCCACTTTCAAGACTAGACTTAAGACTTTCCTTTTTGATAAAGCTTATAGTTAGGGCTGGCTCAGGCTTGTCTTGGACCAGCCCCTAGTTAGGCTGACATAGGCCTAGTCTGCCGGGGGACCTCCTATAATAAACCGAGCCCCTTCTCTCCTCCTCTCTCTCTCTCTCTCCTTTGCTAACGTTCATGTCCTGTTACTGCATCTCCCTAACTCGGCTCTACTGCATGTCATTAACTCGGCTTGTTCTCCGGAGCCTTTGTGCTCCACTGTCTCGTAGGTTAACTCGTGTCGCAGCTGTGCCTGGATGGTGTGTCGTGGTTGTGCTGCTGCCATGGTCCTTCCTGATGCTTCCCATTGCTGCTGTTACTATTAATCATACTTGTACTGTTATTATACACATATGATTATTGTCACATACATATATATAATCATACTATTAATATAATATCTGTCTCTCTTTATGTCTCATTGTGTCATATGGATTACTGTTAATTTATTATGTTGATCTGTTCTGTACAACATCTATTGCTCGTCTGTCCGTCCTGGAAGAGGGATCCCTCCTCAGCTGCTCTTCCTGAGGTTTCTACCATTTTTTTTTTCCCCATTAAAGGGGTTTTTTTGGGGAGTTTTTCCTTATCCGCTGTGAGGGTCCAAAGGACAGAGGGATGTTGTATGCTGTAAAGCCCTTTGAGGCAAATTGTGATTTGTGATATTGGGCTTTATAAATAAAATTGATTGATTGATTGATTGATGAATGCCACACAGAGTTCTAGCAGCAGACCCATCTCTTGAACAACTGTTAAGAGGAGACTGCGCGAATCAGGCCTTCATGGTCAAATAGCTGCTAGGAAACCACTGCAATAGGGGCTCAAAAGCAGAAGCAGAATGATTAACCTAATACAGTACCCAGGTAGGGTTGCATGAGTGCTATTTCTGAATTTGAGATGTGATTAAATGTGTCTACCGTCCACTACAGCACACATCACATGACAAAGGGGTGAAATTATCCCAGGCATTTTGCAACACTTAGAGTAAAGTTTAACTTTGCCGTAGCTAATTAGAGTTTGGATGGACAAGTGCAACTTTATGTACATAACTGCTTTAATTTCCCTAGATGGATATACAAAAGTAGGCTATAATTATATAATGTAATTAGGCAGCAGAGGCACAGGAAATTAGACTGGTATCTTCAAATCTTGAGGGCAATGATAAAATGTATCATCTCATAAATTATAACCTTCAGTAGAACCTGTAATGTCATACATCATTTCTTCAGTGCACAACACTTTGTCTTTACTACCTATAATGCTGTTTTTGTGTTTAATCTATGGAATATGGTATTATTATGTGTTACCAGATGGTTTTATTTTCCTCTTAAATGTACCAACTGGTTCAGTAAGTAATCATATTTCCAAATTTAATGTCCTTTCCTTTTACCAGCCTGTGAGAAGCCAGTAAAAAACACGCAACCAATTAAAATGTCAAGGTATTTCTTTAAATTAGGTGAAATTACATAATGAATTAGAGATTGGGGAACTCACTGCTTTAGTAGCATCTATGCTGAGTAACAGATTGATTGTGCCAAGGTCTGACTTCAGAGACAGACTGGTATTTTTTAAGCAGAGAGGTACCAAACTCAGTGCTCCTGCGTGCTTCCTCACTGACAACAGATCAGCATGGCTCACAGAGAATCAGTAGCCTGGAAATGTAAAAAGTGTCACAGTGAATCAATTCAAATTATCAGGTCCCGACTTCATAAAGACCACATCTTAGAGCCTCTAGGGGAGACAGAGATGAGGCACACCTCAAGAATGTGATGAGTAATTTCACTCAGCTGTTCTTATAAACTGTTCATACATTTTCCTACAAAAAGTAATGCTCCCAACTTCATACATATCCCACGAATTTTGAAAGGCTGCGATCATGTGACCAATGCACTGACAAGAGTAAATAAGGACGCAGTCTCAGACTTTCCCCTGAAGACACATGTTCAGAACTGTTTATATTTTAAGCTGTTTTAAGGTACGTCCCCACCATGTTTCTTTTTCAAAACTTAACTACAGTAACTTTACTTGCCAAAACCTAACCTCTGTAACATTTTGTTAATTCACATAACTTTACATTAAGGATGTAATGTTATTCCTGGGGTGCTAATTTGTAGGATATCATACGAATAGTTGTGTCTCCATTTTCGTGTGATATCATACAAACTCTTCTATGTTTTTATTTGACCACAATATTGAATACATTATAAGAGCTATTAGCACTGTCAGAAAATTAGCTTCACTTGATGAACACTGTGTTTTGTCTTTGATTCTGGCATAAAGCAGCTCTGATACAGTAGAAATCAGAATCAGAATCAGAAATGCTTTATTGATCCCCAGGGGGAAATTGTTTTCATTACAGGTGCTCCTTACAAGTGTAAAAAGAAGAAGATATAGTGCAAACAAGAATAGAAAGAAGATATAGTGCAAACAGAAGTAAAAATACAAGAAATATAAGAAGATCATTTACAAAATATATACAGTACAGGCCAAAAGTTTGGGCACACCTTCTCATTCAATGCGTTTTCTTTATTTTCATGATTATTTACATTGTAGATTCTCACTGAAGGCATCAAAACTATGAATGAACACATGTGGAGTTATGTACTTAACAAAAAAAGGTGAAATAACTGAAAACATGTTTTATATTCTAGTTTCTTCAAAATAGCCACCCTTTGCTCTGATTACTGCTTTGCACACTCTTGGCATTCTCTCCATGAGCTTCAAGAGGTTGTCACCTGAAATGGTTTTCCAACAGTCTTGAAGGAGTTCCCAGAGGTGTTTAGCACTTGTTGGCCCCTTTGCCTTCACTCTGTGGTCCAGCTCACCCCAAACCATCTCGATTGGGTTCAGGTCCGGTGACTGTGGAGGCCAGATCATTTGTCGCAGCACTCCAGCACTCTCCTTCTTGGTCAAATAGCCCTTACACAGCCTGGAGGTGTGTTTGGGGTCATTGTCCTGTTGAAAAATAAAAGATCGTCCAACTAAACGCAAACCGGATGGGATGGCATGTCGCTGCAGGATGCTGTGGTAGCCATGCTGGTTCAGTGTGCCTTCAATTTTGAATAAATCCCCAACAATGTCACCAGCAAAACACCCCCACACGATCACACCTCCTCCTCCATGCTTCACAGTGGGAACCAGGCATGTGGAATCCATCCGTTCACCTTTTCTGCGTCTCACAAAGACACGGCGGTTGGAACCAAAGATCTCAAATTTGGACTCATCAGACCAAAGCACAGATTTCCACTGGTCTAATGTCCATTCCTTGTGTTTCTTGGCCCAAACAAATCTCTTCTGCTTGTTGCCTCTCCTTAGCAGTGGTTTCCTAGCAGCTATTTGACCATGAAGGCCTGATTCGCACAGTCTCCTCTTAACAGTTGTTCTAGAGATGGGTCTGCTGCTAGAACTCTGTGTGGCATTCATCAATCAATCAATCAATCAATCAATCAATCAATCAATTTTTATTTATAAAGCCCAATATCACAAATCACAATTTGCCTCAGAGGGCTTTACAGCATACGACATCCCTCTGTCCTTAGGACCCTCACAGCGGATAAGGAAAAACTCCCCCAAAAAAAACCCTTTAACGGGGAGAAAAAATGGTAGAAACCTCAGGAAGAGCAACTGAAGGAGGGATCCCTGTTCCAGGACGGACAGACGAGCAATAGATGTTGTACAGAACAGATCAATATAATAAATTAACAGTAATCCATATGACACAATGAGACATAAAGAGAGACAGATATTATATTAATAATATGATTATATATGTATGTGACAATAATGATATGCGTATAATAGTACAGGTATGACTAATAGTAACAGCAGCAGTGGGAGGCATCAGGCAGGACCAAGGCAGCAGCACAACCACGACACACCATCCAGGCACAGCTGCAACAGGAGTTAACCTGCGAGACAGTGGAGCACAAAGGCTCCGGAGAACAAGCCGAGTTAGTGACATGCAGTAGACCCGGGTGAGAGAGATGCATTAACAAGACATGAATACTAGCAAGGGAGAGAGAGAGTGAGAAGGAGAGAAGGGGCTCTGTGTATTATAGGAGGTACAGTAATCCTGCCTCGAGGTAACAAATGCGTGGACCAATTTTTCAGCATCTTTTAGTGACAGGATAGGCCTAATTTTCGCAATATTACGCAGATGAAAAAATGCAGTCCGAGACGTTTGTTTTAAATGGGAGTTAAAAGACAAATCTTGATCAAATATTACGCCGAGGTTTCTTATGGTGATGCTGGAGCCCAGAGCAATGCCATCCAGAGAAACTATATCATCAGATAAAGAGTTTCTGAGCTGTTTGGGGCCAAGACCAATAACTTCAGTTTTGTCTGAATTTAACATCAGGAAATTGGAGCTCATCCAGGTTTTTATATCTTTAAGGCATTTCTGAAGTTTAGTTAATTGATCCGTTTCTTCTGGCTTTATCGAAAAATACAACTGTGTATCATCCGCATAACAGTGGAAATTTATAGAGTGATTTCTAATGATGTTACCTAAGGGAAGCATATATAGCGTGAATAGAACTGGTCCGAGCACTGAACCTTGAGGTACTCCAAAACAAACTTTAGTATGTGAAGATGATTCATTATGAACGTGAACAAACTGAAAACGATTGGATAAGTACGATTTAAACCAGCTTAGTGCAGAACCATTAAGGCCAATTGAATGTTCCAGTCTCTGTAGCAGAATTTGATGGTCAATTGTGTCAAATGCGGCACTAAGATCTAGTAAAACAAGTACAGAGACGAGTCCTTGGTCTGAAGCAATCAGGAGATCATTTGTAATTTTAACTAGTGCTGTCTTGGTACTATGATGGGCCCTAAATCCTGACTGAAATTCCTCAAATAAATTATTATCATGGAGAAAGTCACACAGCTGGTCTGCGACTACTTTCTCAAGGATCTTTGAGAGAAAGGGAAGGTTGGATATAGGTCTGTAACTGGCTAACACCTCTGGATCCAATGTGGGCTTTTTTAACAGAGGTTTAATTACAGCTACCTTAAAAGACTGTGGTACATAGCCTGTTAATAAAGATATATTGATCATGTCTAGTATGCAAGTGTTAACTAAAGGTAAGACTTCCTTAAGTAGCCAAGTTGGGATGGGGTCCAAGAGACACGTTGATGACTTGGATGAAGAAATCATTGAGGTCAATTGTTGAATAGAAATCAGGGAGAAGCAATCTAAATATGTATCAGCACTTATAGCTGTGTTTGAAGGCAGATTAGTACTGTTAGAGGGCAGGAGGTCATGAATTTTGTCTCTAATAGTTACGATTTTGTCATTAAAAAAGCTCATAAAATCATTACTGCTAAGGGCTAAAGGAATACAAGGCTCAATAGAGCTGTGACTCTCTGTCAGCCTGGCTACAGTGCTGAAAAGAAACCTGGGGTTGTTCTTATTTTCTTCTATTAATGATGAGTAATAGTTTGCTCTGGCATTGCGGAGGGCTCTCCTATATATTTTTAGACTGTCTAACCAGACTAAACGAGAATCTTCCAGTTAGGTTAATCGCCAATTCCTTTCAAATTTTCGCGACATTTGCTTTAATTTTCTGGTTTGGGAGTTATACCAGGGAGCAAACTTTCTTTGCTTTGCGAACTTCTTTTTAAGAGGTGCTACAGAGTTGAGAGTTGTTCGCAGCGAGCCTGCAGTGCTATCAATGAGATGATCAATTTGGGAGACTTTAAAGTCAGTACGGGAAACCTCACTTACAGAGGGTATTAAATTTAATGCCGATGGAATCACTTCCTTAAATTTTGCTACCGCAGTATCTGATAAACACCTAGTATAGTAGCTGTTACTGAGTGGCGCGTAGTCAAGTAGGCAGAAATCAAAAGTTATTAAGTAATGATCTGATAGAGAGGGATTCTCTGGAAAGACCATTAAGTTATTAATCTCAATTCCATACGCCAGAACTAGATCAAGGGTGTGGTTAAAACGGTGAGTGGGCTTATGTCCACTTTGAGTGAAGCCAATGGAGTCTAATAATGTGATAAACGCAGTAGCGAGGGACTCATTATCAACGTCCACGTGGATATTGAAATTGCCTACAATAATAACTTTATCTGATTTCAGGACTAAACTGGATAAAAACTCTGAGAATTCAGATAAGAATTCTGAATACGGGTCAGGAGCACGGTACACTATAACAAATAGAAGAGGCTGCGAGGTTTTCCAGGTCGGATGTGAAAGACTAAGGACAAGGCTTTCAAAGGATTCGTAATCTAGTTTAGGTTTAGCGCTGATTAATACACTAGACTTAAAAATGGCTGCAACTCCCCCTCCTCGGCCGCTGCCTCGAGGAACGTGGGTATTATTATGACTGGGAGAAGTGGATTCATTTAGACTAACATATTCATCATGACACAGCCAGGTTTCGGTGAGGCTGAGTAAATCAATATGATTATCTGATATTAATTTGTTTACTAATACTGCTTTGGAAGATAAAGATCTGACATTTAACAGTCCACATTTAATTCTCCTGTTTTGTCTTTCTGTCACAGAAGAGGTTTTAATTTTATCAGGTTGTTATGTACAACTCCTCTTTGTTTGACTTTATATTTAAATAATTTAGGAGGTCGGGGGACAGACACCGTTTGTATGACATTATGGGTGGGTGACTGCTCTAGAAGCTCAGAGAAGCGTTTTACACTGCGACTCTGATTCCTGGTCTCAACCCTGGGTTGTCACGGTTTTAGATCACTAATAAACTTGTCCAGGTTTCTAGATATGAGAGCGGCTCCATCCAAAGTGGGATGAATGCCATCTCTCCTAATCAGACCAGGTTTTCCCCAAAAGGTTTTCCAATTATTAACGAAGCCCACATCGTTTGCTGGACACCACCTAGACAGCCAGCCATTGAATGATGACATGCGGCTAAACATATCATCAGTGGTCAGATTCAATATGCTCCGGCTGCGGACACAAATGGGCGTTCCTGTTGTGACAGGCGTGCCCGGTTCGGAGACTGGAACGCCCCCTTCTTATTCGCCTGGGCCTCCCCACCTCCCCACGCTTGCCAACAACATCCGGGTTACTATCTGGGTTAAACATAGCAACATCCGCTAGCTAGTTAGCAATGTCCGCTAGCTATTTTTTTCTCAAAAGTTTCAAAAACAATTATAGAGCTACCATTAGTAAATGAACGTCAATAAATCTTAATAAGCTTACGTTTGATTCATGTGTTACGTGTAAAACGAGAACATTATTACACGAGCTAGGATGGAGTTTACAGCATAGAGCTAACGTACCATTATTATTATTTTTTAAATCAATCTTTATTGTATGTTTTCAGTCATACAGTGAACAACAGACTGTGAAAAAAACACCATACAAACTTCGTTTTGAAGTGACAATAGAAAATTTAAAAAATAAAATAAATAAAAAGATAACGAACAGAGGGGTACATGACACTATTATTGAGAAAGAAAAGAAAGAGAAAAATTATAAAGACAGATTCAAGGCTTTATAATTGTCCAGGGTTTTTATTTTTTAAACCTTGCAAAGTTTTAAAATAAAGATCCATTTCAATTTTAAATTCCTGTATCCTTGGCTTTTCTTGGCCCACTTGCATTTATGAATAAAATATTTTCCAAATAAGATAAAGATATCCATCCATCCATTTCCTAACCGCTTATCCTCTTGAGGGTCGCGGGGGGGCTGGAGCCTATCCCAGCTGACATTGGGCGAGAGGCAGGGTACACCCTGGACAGGTCGCCAGACTATCACAGGGCTGACACATAGAGACAGACAACCATTCACGCTCACATTCACACCTACGGGCAATTTAGAATAATCAATTAACCTATCCCCAACTTGCATGTCTTTGGACTGTGGGAGGAAGCCGGAGTACCCGGAGAGAACCCACGCTGACACGGGGAGAACATGCAAACTCCGCACAGATGGGCTCCCACACCCGGGATCGAACCAGGAACCCTCTTGCTGTGAGGCGACAGCGCTAACCACCACACCACCGTGCCGCCCCAAGATAAAGATATTCAAAATAAAAATTCTTTCGCTTTCAACATCACATTTCTCATAAAAAAAGATTACATCCTTTTTCCTTAGCTGTATTTTTTTTACTGTAGGACATATTAAATAGATATTCAATTTCTAGCCAAAAAAAGCGGACACAAATGCATTCAGAAAAAAGATGAGTAATAGACTGCAATCATCACAAAAGGAACAGTTCTCATTAACATCGACTCTAAATCTCTTCAACAACAGTTGGTTGGACGGATAAATCAAATGAATAATCTTAAAAGAGACCTCTTTTACTTTATTGGAGAGACAGTACCTATCATTATAATTCCAAGTAGCTTTCCAATTAATACTTCCAAATTCAATGATCCATTTATGTTTAGCTAGAGGTGTTATATATGTTTAACACATCTTCCTAAACAGTTTATTTGAACATTTTTTGTCTTTGATGTTTACACCATTAATCATCAGATCCATATTATAAATAATATTAATATTGGTGAAATGGTAACCTTGCATCAGTTTTAACAAACCTGATGGTATGTTCAGATACTGGAAAATTATACTTCCTTATGAATTCTGCATATGAGCACAATTTGGATTGAGTAACTGTGACCAATAAAATGTTATTGTTAACTAACGTACCATTAGTAAGCTAAAAAAAGTAGCTAAATGAACGCCAATAAATCTTAATAAGCTTACGTTTGATTCATTTGTTACGTGTAAAACTTGAGCATAATTACAAGCTAGGCTGGAGTTTACAGATTCATGTAATGTTGGTGTTGTGCAGCAAGCATACATGTTAGTTTTCTACAAGAGCAGTTGAGAAAATGACTAAATCTAAGTGATTTGCTTGTATTTAAGTTGTTTAAAAATAGGACACTGGCAGTTACCAGACACAATGAAGGTTTAAACAGTATTTCACTCCAATTTACTTTATTTAATTTAATTTATTTTACAATTTAAATAAATAAACAACTTTTAAACATTTTCAGAAATATAATTCTCTGGAACAAATTTAAAAAAAAAAAAAATAATACAATTTAACGATTTTTAAATATGGGGAAAAAAGATTTCTCTAGAACAATTCAACATTTTAACATGATAAAATAAAACTTATAAAAACAGAACACTGGGGAATACATTACTCTTGAACAGAATCAAATAAAACGGATCAAAACAGAACACTGGGAAATATATTACTCTTGAACAGAATCAAATAAAACAGAACACTGGAAAAAAAATTCTCTCTAACACCTGATGTCAGAAGACTTGAGTCTACAGGCAGATAAAAACTATTTCATATCTTCCATAAGACATGTGCTGCATAACCAAGCGTGCCCTTGGCCAGTTCCTCCTTTGAGAAAAACTTTTTAGGCGCAATGCAATGCCACTGCCAGGACCTGCGGTCTTATAAATTTTCCTCACCCTCATGTACACTGTACTTTCTTTCCCTATTTTGAGCCTCTCTGCCAAATCATCATTTATGTAAATGGAAGGGTGGAATGGCTCTGCCAGATCTTGGAATGATTGGGACACTCTGTTGAAGACTCCAAGCATTGCCATGTCCATCCTCAGGGTCTCTTTAATGATGCGCTGCAGGACTTCTGGTGGTAAGAATGGCCTGTGCTGGAGGTTGTGGCTGAGAGTGGCAGACTCAGCTTGTCCTGCAGGGGTAGAGAGAGACGAGACATTTGCTTCCATCTTCATAAACACAAAATATGAGTAAATAGCAATGCATGGACACAGTATACAATACCTTTCACTGCTTGGAGATTGGAGGTTGTGGCTGAGAGAGGCAGACAGAGAGGCAGACTCAGCTTGTCCTGCAGGGCTAGAGAGAGACGAGACATTTGCTTCCATCTTCGTAAACACAAAATATGAGTAAATAGCAATGTATGGACACAGTATACAATACCTTTCAGGCATAAATATCTCCAGGAGCTGTGCACACCACCACCTCCTAATAGAGAGCATGTCCACCTGTAAAGTAAACTTATGCTTTAAATGTATTTTAGCTTGATACAAATACATGTTAAAATACTGTATACTCACTGATGTCAACTATGTTGTAATCTCCTCCAGGAAGTTCAAAACCTGCAGAAAAAGTTAGGTGTATGGCCCATTGGTCCATGTTAATGATCAAAATATTAAGTTACATATCCAATTGAGTTGAAAGAACTCACCTCACTGAAATCATATGCTCTCTGCAGTGTTGTATACAATGCATACTGAAATAAAAATACAAAATGTGTTAGTGGTTCAGTCAACAGTCATAATTTCTGAATGTACTGCAGCTCACCATCAGCATAAAAACCCCACAGCTGGTGAGGTGCACCCTGTGGTGGTAAAAGGACATTGTTATCAAATCAAGCAAGAAGCCTGCCTATGTGTATAGTACTCTACTAAATGCAAAGAATTGTATACCAGCCGCAAGTTTTACCTCGTCAGCCAAGAAAGATGCCTTCCATGGTCCTTCGGAGATAGCATTTGCCAGGTTACTGAAAAGGTTTGGAAGATGCGTAAGTTGCAATTCCTGTTTTTAAAATGTCACATTAAACCCATTTGGAAATTGCTGATTCTCTTTCATGACTACACTTACCTTGAGCCTTAAGTGCATGGTATAAAATTGGGTTTGAACTAATAGGGTTTTTACAATACATGCAACATATGAACAGTAAGAACATATGAACAGTAGGAACAATACATGCAGAACAAAAAAAACCCCAAAAAACAAAAAAGGAAGTATAGTCCAAAACAGAACTACCATACTTCCAAAAAAACCCCCAAACATCACATATAAGTTCTTGGGTTCTCAAGGCAGTATTTTGGTGGTCTTTGAAATGTTTAAGGGTGTAACCATGACAGTGATTCCCACAGAAATTTTGGAGACTATGGCGGGGGGGGGGGGTGCACACAGCAGACCGCTCTGTCTCCCCGTCTGCAAGGCAACGCACGTAATATCAAGCGGATCGAGTGCGTACTTGCACTGTGTGGCCGGACTAAGACTATGACGGGCCACCATGGTTTCGTCAATGTGTGGGAAAACACTGCATGAAGATAGATTGTTGAACAGAGGGAACCAGTAATCAGCTTTCTATGAAAAACCTGAAGATATCTAGGTAGCAGCCATCTCCAAAGCCACTAGGGTGTCTTGAATCAAAATACTTCATAATCCTCTGTCTGGGTTTGAGAACCTGTAAAGTTTTTTTTCATGGAAAGGCAAGATAAGGGTTGTTTACAGACCCAAATCATACTTGATGCAAAATTAGTTACAGTAAATAGTGCATTTACTGAGTGCTATTATTTACCCATTCTGTGGGACAGAAAAAAAAATTATATATATATATATATATATATATATATATATATATATATATATATATATATATATATATACAGTACAGGCCAAAAGTTTGGACACACCTTCTCATTCAATGCGTTTTCTTTATTTTCATGACTATTTACATTGTAGATTCTCACTGAAGGCATCAAAACTATCAATGAACACATGTGGAGTTATGTACTTAACAAAAAAAGGTGAAATAACTGAAAACATGTTTTATATTCTAGTTTCTTCAAAATAGCCACCCTTTGCTCTGATTACTGCTTTGTACACTCTTGGAATTCTCTCCATGAGCTTCAAGAGGTAGTCACCTGAAATGGTTTTCCAACAGTCTTGAAGGAGTTCCCAGAGGTGTTTAGCACTTGTTGGCCCCTTTGCCTTCACTCTGCGGTCCAGCTCACCCCAAACCATCTCGACTGGGTTCAGGTCCGGTGACTGTGGAGGCCAGGTCATCTGCCGCAGCACTCCATCACTCTCCTTCTTGGTCAAATAGCCCTTACACAGCCTGGAGGTGTGTTTGGGGTCATTGTCCTGTTGAAAAATAAATGATCGTCCAACTAAACGCAAACCGGATGGGATGGCATGTCGCTGCAGGATGCTGTGGTAGCCATGCTACAGTGTGCCTTCAATTTTGAATAAATCCCCAACAGTGTCACCAGCAAAACACCCCCACGCCATCACACCTCCTCCTCCATGCTTCACAGTGGGAACCAGGCATGTGGAATCCATCCGTTCACCTTTTCTGCGTCTCACAAAGACACGGCGGTTGGAACCAAAGATCTCAAATTTGGACTCATCAGACCAAAGCACAGATTTCCACTGGTCTAATGTCCATTCCTTGTGTTTCTTGGCCCAAACAAATCTCTTCTGCTTGTTGCCTCTCCTTAGCAGTGGTTTCCTAGCAGCTATTTGACCATGAAAGCCTGATTCGCGCAGTCTCCTCTTAACAGTTGTTCTAGAGATGGGTCTGCTGCTAGAACTCTGTGTGGCATTCATCTGGTCTCTGATCTGAGCTGCTGTTAACTTGCGATTTCTGAGGCTGGTGACTCGGATGAACTTATCCTCAGAAGCAGAGGTGACTCTTGGTCTTCCTTTCCTGGGTCGGTCCTCATGTGTGCCAGTTTCGTTGTAGCGCTTGATGGTTTTTGCGACTCCACTTGGGTACACATTTAAAGTTTTTGCAATTTTCCGGACTGACTGACCTTCATTTCTTAAAGTAATGATGGTCACTAGTTTTTCTTTAGCTAGCTGATTGGTTCTTGCCATAATATGAATTTTAACATTTGTCCAATAGGGCTGTCGGCTGTGTATTAACCTGACTTCTGCACAACACAACTGATGGTCCCAACCCCATTGATAAAGCAAGAAATTCCACTAATTAACCCTGATAAGGCACACCTGTGAAGTGAAAACCATTTCAGGTGACTACCTCTTGAAGCTCATGGAGAGAATGCCAAGAGTGTGCAAAGCAGTAATCAGAGCAAAGGGTGGCTATTTTGAAGAAACTAGAATATAAAACATGTTTTCAGTTATTTCACCTTTTTTTGTTAAGTACATAACTCCACATGTGTTCATTCATAGTTTTGATGCCTTCAGTGAGAATCTACAATGTAAATAGTCATGAAAATAAAGAAAACGCATTGAATGAGAAGGTGTGTCCAAACTTTTGGCCCTCCCCCATGTACAGTACAGGCCAAAAGTTTGGACACACCTTCTCATTCAATGCGTATGTTGACAGCAATGCGTTTTTCAGGAAGCATGATTCTAAAGAATGTTAAACATAATGTTACTTACATGTGCATTTGCAATCTCAACAGTAATGTTGAAACAACAGTTTGCAATCTAAAAAGGAAACAATGATTAGACAACAAGCCAATATCATGGGGAAGCAGAGTAAAAAAAAAAAAAAAACTTCAGATTTACCGTTGCTTCAACATCTCCTTCTAGGCCCAGAGTCCAAAAGTCTGATCTTCTGATTATTGAGTTGTGGGCTCTGATTATTCCCTCTCAGGGTCACCCTCAGGGTCCAATACATAGCGCAGCTATGATGAAAAATCAAAGAACATTATGCATGCATATTTAAAAAAAAAAAAAAATTCTCAAACTTACCAATTCACACATTTTGGCGTTTGGCTGTTTTTTCCAGTCACTGACTGGAGTACCATCAACAGCTGAGGACAGCAACTGTAACTTTGCACCTAATTCAAGACAAAACTCAAGGCAAATGTGTTTGGATACAAATACATTATCACTAATACAATGCATATAATATGTAAAAATTTCTATGCGTTTAGATGGTGGTGAAAGATCAAGGTCCGAGCTAGACTCTATTTCTGCTGGGATAGAGGAGGATGAAACAACTGGGTCAGGGCAAGGCTCTGCTGGCTGAGAGGCACAAAATTCTGCCTGACCATACTGATTCAGACGCAGCGGAATTTCAGGGGTCACAAGATTCCTCAATTCCTCTTTGATCTTCTGGTTCCTCCGGAGATTGTAGTTGTGAATGACATTGCGCATCATAAAAACATGAGCAGATGGCGAGAGCATGTTCATGTAGTAATTGTTTTTTTTCATGGTGGAAAATAGTTGCTCTGCAACCTGGCTGTTGATTCTCCCTGCCAATTCAGGAACCATCTTTATTCTCCGGAGGACATCTTTTGGGTCTTTGGTATTCCCCTTGTGAAAAGTGTCATAGAGACAGTAGTGCTCTGCTGACCCAGTCAGTGGATGGGCACCTGGGTCTGACACAGTTTTTCTGGTCTTGAGCCACGGTAAGTTAACCTTCCCTCCACTGGATGCCCACTCTACGTTTTCGTCGCTGGGGTCCAACAACCTACCCTCATGAGGGCTGAAGGGAATCCTCTCAGGCTCTCCAAGGTTGGCATGCACCGCCAGTCCTCTTGCAAAGTCATAAATGCAAATGTTGGGCATGTGTTTCCAGGATAGTAATAAATCAGTGAAGTCCCTTGGACTTTCTGACCGCAAGTTGCATTTCAAGGACACAACCTGCCCACAGGGACACATGACAACAGCCCAGCCACCTAAGGAGTGAAAGTGTTCAGTGAAGTCAAACTAAATTACTAGCAGTCATCTAATTAGAGATCAGCATTGTTGTTTTTTTTTTTTTTTTTACTTACCAAACCTTTTGAAAGATTTTGTCATATTTGCTTCGGGTTTTCATTTCTTCCCTCAGCCGGAGAATCGATTCCATTTTGGACCCTTGGGAATCAATTCCGCACTCTCTGCATAGCTTTCGGAT
Organism: Cephalopholis sonnerati; assembly: GCA_019142605.1. Classification (NCBI taxonomy): domain Eukaryota; kingdom Metazoa; phylum Chordata; class Actinopteri; order Perciformes; family Serranidae; genus Cephalopholis; species Cephalopholis sonnerati. The sequence goes on along the minus strand of JAGQAX010000004.1, from coordinate 4,428,623 downwards.
GGCATGTACCTGTAATAGTTAACACAATAGTGTTTACAGTATCAGTACCGTAAATATAGTTATTATGATTAATATCAACAATATTGACTACAGAATACAGAATAAAAATTCATTTTATTTTGGCTATTTTTTACCATTTACCTTCAAATTTGAAACTTCATCCAGTAGCCTGTCCTCCGTTATGTCTATCTCAGTCTGCTCTTTGGGGTGCCTTGTTGTGTGGACCTTTTCATGTTCTGTATTGAGGACCTTGTTGCCTTTGCGGGTGTGAGGTCCAATCCACGGGGCCCAGTGGTGGTACGTAGGTTTAACAGCAAAAGGATTTTGTCGATCACCTGAAAGACAGAAATTCAGTATGTATTCAGGGCTTGAAATTAATTTCAGATAAAGGTTTCTAAGAAAAATTATATACATTTCGCTGGGCAACAGGATGAAACTTTTTTTTTTAAAGGCCACTTACTTGGAACAAAACCACGTGCAATCCTCTTTAAACATATGGTGTCCCAGAACTCTTCGATGTTCACCTCCCCATCATATTCATCTGGTGGATCCTCTAGTTCACTGACTAGAATAAAAAGAAATAAATATATTGTGGGTAGAAAATAAATATGGAAGGGTGGAGGGGTTCAACATGCCAATAAAACCTGAATCATACCTGCCATGCTGAAGACACAGCTCTTGTGGAGATCCATGACCACCACAGGAGGGTGATGGCCACACCGGACACAGAAAAAACCATAATCATGGTCTGTCAGTGCTTCAAAATGTAGGTATCCATGTATTATGCTATTGGTGTTTGGGTACTTCTGTCTGGATGTCAGTTCCCATGTCTCAATGGCTCGACCAAGAGCTGTATGAGTCTGGAATAAAACAATGAATAATTTAAAAAATGTAATTCCATTCAAATGTGCAACTGAGTAAGTACAAATTATCATTAGGCCAATAATTATCATTATATGGTCTAATTGTGATGTTAGAACCTTAAGCTTAACTTAATTGCTTAATAAATTACTTACTGTACACCATTATGTAGCATGTTGCATATTTGAGATGCAGTATAGTTAACATTTTAAAACAATTTTACATATAGAATTCTTGAACATTTGACCTAGAGGCAGTTCCGAAGATATAAGCAGAAATGGAGGGTTAGAAGGATTTTATCATTGAAGTTGTGGACTCCATCCTCCCATTACTGGTACCGTAGAACCATTTCGCACTGACTGCACTTCTTGCCGTAAGTGGTCACACCTGAATTCAATAGTTAGAGCATTAGAGTATGTAGTGGTACAACGAGAAAGGATGAATAACTATCAATACTAATTTAAATGTTACGCCTACCTTCAATAATCCCTTTTACGATGATTATTTTTGCAGTGTTTGTTATGATGAATGTTTCAAGGGGGAGGTCACCAGGACACTCTGGACAGACACATTCTTTGGGTGTCAAATGTTTTGGAATCTCTGTTTCACTATCCAATCCATGGAACTTAACAGACAACTCCGCCGGAAGCCTTTTATGTTGATTTATGTAGTTGATCATTCTTCTCAAGTTTTCACCTTGAGGAGGATACCGCAAATGTGTGGAAACCCTTTCCAACTGTTCTTCTGGGTCCTGACTCTCTTCAGTGTCCTCCCTCTCATCTCCAGTGAAAAGATCCTTTTTGATTTGGAAAAAGTGCCATTTGGCACATTTATGGACACAGGAATGTTTGCCTTTCACACAATGGCAATGCCATGTGTTATTCACTGAGTCAAACATGACCATGACTCTCCCAAATTTATTGTAATATGAAAGATTGGCATCGAAAATTGACACATATTTCCTGGAGGAAGAGCTTCCCACCTTCACCTCAACACTGAGAGGGATCCCTTCAGCTTTTGCTTCCATTTTTTTTGAAATGCAAGCCCTCTTTCTCTCTTCACTAAACCTACTACTACACTATACCTGCTACTGACAATATGAGTCAGTACATCTTCCCTCAACTCCAGCTGAGGGCTGAGGGATGGCGGGCAGTATTGGATGGACTGCAAGTGCACACAATCAAATCCTACAAATCCACTCCTGTGCATGATTTCCATGTTACGTACACAGGCGTCCAGTTCACAGTGGATTTGATGGGTTGCCCCCGATGTCCGCTTTTGTACATGGATGGGGGCACTATTGCTGCTGAAGGACTTAACTACAGCAAATATTCCCCTTTCAACATCTACTGCCTGGCATGCCAGATGATGATTGGCTCTTACGTCCTTGACAGTTGTTGTGTGGCGTCGTCTTATGTGTAGCTTTAATTTTTTTTTATTCATTATTGCATTGCACTTTGTGCACTTAACCTTTCTCACCCTTGAATGTTGACCAACAGATTTTGGTGGCTGCAGCTGGGTTACTATTGTTGCATCCATAGGGTTTAGTTGATCTTCTAAGGCTTCAAGTGCGTGTGATAGAGAGGGAGGCTCACCTGGTGCTGGCTGCAGTGGTCCTTCTGCTGTTGATAGAGAGGGAGGCTGAGATGTTGACAGCAGTTTGTTTTTCTTAGAAAACAGCAGACTGCAGGCACAGCAGTGGTAGTGGGATTCTTTTTTACATCCCAGTCTGCATGTATACATTACTAGATCTGAAAGAACAAAGACAAGACAAAAAAATGGCTTTAATATCTGGTACAAGCACATGCTTTCTTGACCACTGTTTGATTCATAATAATAAAAGGTGATTATTCTACAGCAATGTATGAGCAAGCAGTAAACATACCTCCATGCTGTACCACTGTTTTAAGATGAGACTGTAGATGTGTCTCCACTTTTGAAAAATCACCCTTATAAAGAGGGCAAAAGGGGCAGTGAAGAAGTTCGCATCCTTCCTCTTGGCATTTTGTTGCTTTGGGCCTCTGGCCGCTTAACAAAACTGACAGATGTAACGTTAGCTGTACATAATAGACATATGGAATAAATTGGTCAGTCTCAATTTAGATATCTTCACCCTTCTAACACTGTATCATATCACTTTTGTAGTCATTGCAGTCACTCAAAGCACTTGTACACTACATGTCTACATTCACACACATTCATAAAATGATACACCCCGTGTTTTAATTTTTAACTTTGTCAGTATTGACTGTTTGTAAAAAAAGTCCACAAAACCTGTATCTATATAAAACAAAATAATAATATAACATCCAAATTAACAACGCACTGTGGTAATAGGCCTTAAAGTCATCGCTGCAAACTTTAGCTTATAACTACAAATAGCCGCGTTGCTTTTGGCCCAATGACATTAAGACATTAGCTGCTCCTGAGACATGCGTGTCGCTATTAATAATATCAGATTTTAACTTTTAACGTTGTCAGTATTGCATGACTGTTTGAAAAAAAAACACGTCCACAAACTGTTATCTATTTAATATAAAACAATGACATCCGAATTAACAAAGCCCACTTGGTTATAGGAGTTACAAGTCGTCGCTGCAAACTTTAGCTGATAACTACAAATAGCCGCGTTGCTTATGGACCGACGACATTAAGACATTAGCTGCTCCTGAGACATGCTTGTCGCTGTTATTAATATCGGATTCGGATACAATAAAGACAACACAAGAGTTATACAGTGACGCGTTGTCAAATAATAATAATAATCAACTTACCGACATAACCTCTCACTGGGTAATCATGTTTTCTCTTGGAGGCAGAAGTCAGCGTGGAACACGTTTTGAATAAGATGGCAAAATGGCAGTGTTCCCAGCGTCCCCTGCGAAAAACTTTACGATTGGTCAATGAAACATACCATGGGCGTTCTTGGTACGTATGACGGGAACGCCCAGGCTGCAGCCAGACCCTTCTCGTCAAATTTGGCAGGGGTCCAGAGAAAACTACGGAGTCCGACATAGTTTTAGCATACTGACACACCGAGGCAACATTAATTTTAGTGACCTCCGATTGGCGTAACCGGGTGTCATTAACGCCGACGTGAATAACAATCTTACTGAATCTATGTTTAGCCTTAGCCAGCAGTTTTAAATTTGATTCAATGTCGCCCGCTCTGGCCCCAGAGATACATTTGACTATGGTCGCTGGTGTCGCTAACTTCACGTTTCTCAAAATAGAGCTGCCAATTACCAGAGTTTTCTCCTCAGCGGGTGTGTCACTGAGTGGGGAAAAATGGTTAGAAATGTGAACGGGCTTGTGGTGAGCCGTGGGCTTCGGCCTGGTACTACGCTTCCCTCGGGCAGTCACCCAGTCTCCTGGCTGCACAGGAGTTACCGGAGGACCGCTAGCAAAGGCTATGCTAAGTGGCTCCGCGCCGGCTACAGGGGACTGGCTAACTACCGCAGCTACAGTTTGACTCTCCATGGTGCGGAGCCGAGCTTCTAATTGACTAAGCCTCGCCTCCAACGCAGAAAATAAACTACATTTCTCACATGTACCATCATCGCTAAAGGAGGCAGAGGAATAACTAAACATCTGGCACACCGAGCAAGAGAGTGCAGGAGAGGAATCCATCGCTAGGTGCTAAGCTAAGGTAGCTAACAAGGCTGAGAGTGTGTGAGCAAGCAAAGATGAATAAGACTGTCGTTTAAAGAAGCGGAGTGATTAACACTACAACTAGTGTGGTTTGAGAAGTGAAGTGGATGTTTAACGGCTAAAGTGAGGAGAAAAAGCAGAAAAGTAACTGGTGAGAGGTCGCTGCAGCAGCAGAGAGACACCAACACAGAAACACCGGAAATGACACAACACGCTTACCGCAGTACGTCAGCAAGTAGGCACATCTGGTCTCTGATCTGAGCTGCTGTTAACTTGCGATTTCTGAGGCTGGTGACTCAGATGAACTTATCCTCAGAAGCAGAGGTGACTCTTGGTCTTCCTTTCCTGGGTCGGTCCTCATGTGTGCCAGTTTCGCTGTAGCGCTTGATGGTTTTTGCGACTCCACTTGGGGACACATTTAAAGTTTTTGCAATTTTCCGGACTGACTGACCTTCATTTCTTAAAGTAATGATGGCCACTCGTTTTTCTTTAGTTAGCTGATTGGTTCTTGCCATAATATGAATTTTAACAGTTGTCCAGTAGGGCTGTCGGCTGTGTATTAACCTGACTTCTGCACAACACAACTGATGGTCCCAACCCAATTGATAAAGCAATTCCACTAATTAACCCTGATAAGGCACACCTGTGAAGTGAAAACCATTTCAGGTGACTACCTCTTGAAGCTCATCGAGAGAATGCCAAGAGTGTGCAAAGCAGTAATCAGAGCAAAGGGTGGCTATTTTGAAGAAACTAGAATATAAAACATGTTTTCAGTTATTTCACCTTTTTTTGTTAAGTACATAACTCCACATGTGTTCATTCATAGTTTTGATGCCTTCAGTGAGAATCTACAATGTAAATAGTCATGAAAATAAAGAAAACGCATTGTGTGTCCAAACTTTTGGCCTGTACGGTATGTAGAGACCACACAACATAATTTACAATATATACAGGAACCTTGGTTACAGACTGAACAATCTAGTCAGTTACTGCACAGATTATTTAAAAATAAATATGTAATAATTTATTTTGAGTTATTGACAGTGGTTAACAGTCCAAGGGCAACTCAGAGGGAGGAGCTGTACAGTTTGATGGCCACAGGCAGGAATGATTTCCTGTGGCACTCAGTGGTGCATTTTGGTGGTCTGAATCTCCCACTGAAAGTACTCTTGTGTCTGACCAACACATGGTGGAGTGGGTGTGAGATATTGTCCAAGATAGTTCGCAGGTTAGACAGCATCCTCCTTTCTGACACCACCATCAGAGAGTCACACTCCATTCCCACAACATCACTGGCCTTGAGGATCAGTTTGTTGAGTCTGTTGGCGTCAGCCACCCTCAGCCTGCTGCCCCAGCACACAACAGCATAGAGGATAGCACTGGCCACCACAGACTCATAAAAAATCCTGAGCATAGTCCGGCAGATGTTGAAGGACCTCAGTTGCCTCAGAAAATAGAGAAGGCTCTGGCCCTTCCTGTAGAGAGCGTCAGTGTTCTTAGCCCAGTCCAATTTATTATCAATGTGTACCCCCAGGTACTTATAGTCCTCCACAATGTCCACACTGACCCCCTGGATGGAAATCGGGGTCACTTGTGTCTTGGTTCTCTTCAAATCCACCACCAGTTCCTTTGTCTTTGCCACGTTGAGCTGCAGATGGTTCTGCTCACACCATGTGACAAAGTTATCCATAACAGCCCTGTACTCATCCTCATCACCCTTGTTGATACATCCAACTATGGCAGAGTCATCAGAAAACTTCTGAAGATGGCAGGTCTCAGTGCAATAGCTGAAGTCCGTGGTGTAGAGGGTGAAGAGGAAGGGAGAGAGGACAGTCCCCTGTGGGGCCCCTGGTATTGCTGACCACTCTTTCTGACACACAGTGTTGCAGGCGCATGTATTGTGGTCTACCAGTCAAGTAGTCTACAATCCAGGACACCAGAGAGGCATCCACCTGCATAGCTGTCAGCTTGTCACCCAGTAGAGCTAGACGGATGGTGTTAAACGCACTGGAGAACTCAAAAAACATGACTCTCACAGTGCTCGCCGGCTTATCGAGTTGGGCGTAGACACGGTTGAGCAGGTAGATGATGGCATCCTCCACTCCAAGTCTGGGCTGGTAGGTGAACCGGAGGGGGTCCAAGAGTGGCTGGACCATGGGCCGGAGCTGCTCCAGGACAAGTCTCTTCAGGGTCTTCATGATGTGGGAGGTCAATGCCATGGGTCTGTAGTCCTTGGAGCCACTGGGATGCGACGTCTTTGGCACAGGAACGAGGCAGGATGTCTTCCACAGCATGGGGACCCTCTGGAGACTCAGGTTCATGTTGAAGACATGCTGAAGTACTCCACATAGCTGGGGGGCACAGGCTTTGAGCACCCTGGGGCTGACACCATCAGGGCCTGCAGCCTTGCTTGAGTGGAGTCTCATCAGCTGTCTCCTCACATGATCGGTGGTGAAGCACATTGTGGAGGTGTCAGGTGGAGGAGGGGTGTAGTCTTCATGATGAAGAGTGTGGTCAGTCTGGCTCCTGCAGGAGGAGGTGTGAAGGGGGCTCACACTGGAGGGTGGGGGGGTGCAAGAAGGAGGGGTGGAGTGGCTGTTGGTTGTCCAGGACAGACAGCAGAAGAGTTGGGGGGGGGACCAGCAGTGTCAAATCTGTTAAAAAAAACTGATTAAGTTCATTGGCCCTGTCCACGCTGCCTTCAACTCCTCTATTGTTGTTGGTCCTGAAGCCAGTGATGGTCTTCATTCCACTCCAGACCTCCCTCATGTTGTTCTGCTGGAGTTTCCACTCCAGCTTTCTTCTGTACCTCTCCTTAGCCTCCCTGATCTTCACCTTCAGTTCCCCCTGTATTGTTCTCCCCTCCTCCCTGTCAACAGCTCTGAAGGCCCTCTTCTTGGCATTGAGGATGGCTTTGATGTCCTTTGTTACCCATGGTTTGTTATTTGGGTAACAATGGACGGTCCTGGCTGGGACAGTGGTGTCAACACAGAAGGTGATGTAGTCCGTGATGCACTCTGTGAGCGCGTCAATGTCCTCCCCATGTGGCTCACAGAGTGCCTGCCAGTCTGTCACCTCAAAACAGCCCTGCAGTCTCTCATAAGCCTGCTCTGACCATCTCCTAACTGTCTTCATGGTCGCAGGCTGGCTCCTTACTAGAGGCACATAGCAGGGGTTGAGATGCACCAGGTTGTGGTCTGATCTACCCAGAGGGGGGAGGGGGGAGCAGCTGTATGCGTCCTTGGTGTTTGCATACAGCAAGTCCAGTGTTCTCCCTCCTCTAGTGGGACAGCTCACATACTGGGTGAAGTTGGATAGAGTCGTTGCCATGGTGACGTGGTTGAAATCACCCGAGATAGCTATGAAAGCACTTGGGTGTTGAGTTTGTAGACGGGCTATGGCGGAGTGAATCACGTCACATGCTGATGTCGGGTTGGCAGACGGGGGGATATACACGGTCACCAAAATGGCGTGGGAAAACTCCCTGGGCAAATAATACGGCCTGAGTCCAACAGCAAACAGTTCAATATCCGGGCGACAGATTTGTTCTTTCACAGTAATGTGAGCGGGACTGCACCATCGGTTGTTGACAAGCACGGCAAGCCCCCCTCCTTTGCGCTTACTGCTCTCGGTGCAGTCCCAGTCGGCCCGAAAAGTCTGGAAGCCGCTGATGGAGATGTTGTCGTCGGGAATGTCCTTGTCACTGGATGAAAAGTGGGATTTTCGTCCCCGTAAACGCCCGGAAATCTCACTCATTTTCGGCAGTTTCCGACAATTTACAGGCTGCGAACGCGGCGTTTACGGGTGCCAGAAATTGTCGAAAACGGACCCATGACGTATGTGGAGACCTCCCGGGAGGTGCTAATGGCTCTAATTAGCATATGAATAGCAGCGGAGCGCGTCTGGCTTGAAATTCCTCACTCCAGGATTGGATGAAACCACTACTTTGAGACAAGAAAAATCACTCGTGATTGGTCGGCAGATCTGTCGCTATTGGTCACTATAAATGTAAACCCCTCCCCTACAATAATAAAATATAAAAATAATTTAAAAAAATAATAATTATTATAATATAATAATTATAATAAATGTATAATTATTATTAAGCATTTAAATAAAATTATGTTGTATATTCATGTCATTGTTATCCTATGAGCTACACTATTATTACCATCAAGGACATGAATGAATTTATTGAGTAAAGGAACATTAGCGAGGAACATGTTTATTCAAATAAAGAGCTTTATTTATATCACACAACTATGTACAAGTACAAGTAGGAGATTTCAACAACAAATCAAAATCACACAGCGCCATCAACTGTCTATTATTCGCCGCCTCGGAGCTGTAGGCATCTGACGGCGATCTGTCTGCATGTGCTCCATCTTGCAGACGTCTGTGGTGCTGCCCTGTAGTTCGGGTTCGCCTCCAATCTGACTGCAGCGCTGCACAGAGTTCAGTCAGCTCCTGCTGCGGAACGACAGAGGTCGCACAATCCACCCAGACACCCCGTCAAGTGTGCCGTCTTCCTCATCAGACATCATGTCTATGGTGGCGCACATCCATAAGTCCACCTCGTCTTCTTCTCGTCGCTTCCAGCAGCTGTAAAAACAATCAGTAAAAAAATGAGTACTGCGCAATGCACTGCATATTGACACAACACATCTATTAATGCACCTGAAAAATAGTCACACTGACCAACAACGAGTCTGATCTAAAAGTCACAGTAAAAAGTAAAAAAGAAACAGTTAAAGTCACTTACACACAATGGCGTCATTATCTGCATCAAGTGAATCCAGACTTGCAGACAGAGCTCTCAGTAAATAAGAGTTCACGGCCTCGTTATGAGGAGAGGTCAGTCTGTGAAAAACAAAATGTACGGTTAAGATCGGTCAGTAACGTGTCTGAACGTTTCCTCATACAGCACAATGAAAGCATATTCTTTAAACTTACCCTCGCTCCGGTTCGTAGTGCATACAATTTGTCTCCGAGTTGTGGAGACGGCGTACTGCTTCCTGTAAATTACAAGACCAAAAAATACACTTTAATAACCAAACTTAGACTGGTTCTGCTTCTTCATTTGTTCTTTTACTTTTAGCTTAGCTAGCAGTCACTGAATATATTCTTACCGCCGTTTGGGGATTGTGCACCGTCTCCTCTTGTTAGTTAGTCTCCTCCACACGAGTTTACTGCGGTGAACTGCTGAGTCATATTGGCAGCAAACACAGCAAGCTGGCAGACAGCCCACTGATAGCGTTCAGCTGTGTCTTCGTCCATGCTGAGGAGTTTCCGGGTGTTGAAGGAGAGACCGTCTCTCCTCTTCTGGACGGCGTCTCTCAGAGACGCCGTCCAGACATTGTAGTTCACGAAACAGCAAAGCAGCGAAAAACATGCGACATGGAAGAGACTGTCTGAATATACAGGAGTAAAAACAAGACTGTTGATATGCTCGTCTTGCGAGGTCTTCCGTTTGAATCATGCCGAGCTCGCACGTGATTGGATAGACGGCTCGTCGGGCTCCTCCAATCACATGATCATTGTTTACGGAAGAGGTCACTACAGTCATGCCACTATGTGGTTGAGCTCTAGGAGACTGTGATGTTGTTTGCATGGAGTGCACAATTGACCTTTGTGGCAAAGCCTGGTTAAACAAATTGTTGAAATAAACTGTTTTGTGTATCTTTTTTATTGAACATTGACCATTGCTAATGACCATACACAGTAATTAATCTAGCATACTTTCATGAAATAAATCAATTCAAGCTAAAATTTAAGAGTCTATAATTAGGCTATACTAAGCCTCATCTATTTACACCAGAGATGACTGAAGTTAATACCTTTTAGAGAAATGTCACCTCTGTGTGGGGAGTGCAACTCCCCCTGCTCCCCTGGTTTGCATTTCTATAGCTCACAGCATGTTCATTTACATGTTAAAGCCTCCCCTAGAATTAGGGGAAGGGGGGACAACTGCCAAGCAAGGCCCACAACAATTTACGACAGTTTCCGGCAGTTTTCTGTGTTGCCTGTAAATTGCCGCGCGCAGCCGTAAACCTGAAATTCCACGGCAATTTACAGTGCCGCATACTGACGGAAATCCCTCTTTTCATGCGGTGTGTGTAGCCATGTCTCAGTAAAACACATCAGACTATACTCCCAGTACTCCTTCTGACTCCTGGCGACTGCTGTTAGCTCGTCCATTTTATTTCCCAGTGACCTCACGTTGCCCATGATGAGAGAGGGGAGACCCAGCTTGTATATCCTTTTCTCCATAAGCCTCCGTTGTCTCACCCTCGCTCTTTTCCTCTGCTTTTTTAATCCTCCCTTGCATCCTCTGTGTGTTTTCCTCCACATTTCAGCCGGTATCGCTGATGTTCCAGCCGCCAAGCCGGCCGGCCTCAGCGCGATCAGCTGATCCCTGGAGTAAACAATGCAGCCATGAAGTTGTTGCACAGTGGTGCCGGGTCCGAGTGAAAGTAGCAAATTAACAATTAAGAGACCGACCAGAACTCTACTAACTAAAATACAAAAAAAAAGTAGTAAGGTAGAAAGTAAAAAAAGTAAGAAATTAAGAAAACAAGCAGGAGCGACTGCAACAGGCTGCACGCACGGTTGGTGCATGCGTACTACAATGAACAGCAGAAGGCTTTCATTCACCTAAAACATAAACAAAAACTGCTTTGCATTAGTCCATCCAAGAGCCTGTGTCAACGTAGTGTTTTCTAAGCGCTGGCGTCCTTTGTCAGTCATTCCTTATGATGAAAGAGCATATGCGGCTGCATCCAACCGCTCAGTGAAAAGGCGTCTCACCCAGCATGTTTTTTCAAAGCACTCTGGCATTTGAGCTCTTCTAGTTGAAGATGTGTAACTCTTCAGAAAGGTGTTGTTGACATCACTGCTGATTCTTTAGCTATGTTACTGTCTACTATCACAACAAAGACAGAAAAGTTTGTAAAGAGTGGGCAACACACACACGGACAGTCAATAATTGTAGATGGGCAAGGTGTGGGTGTCTATTCCCCTTGAAAGGTTCCTTGTGGATGGTCATGACTGAACTTGGGACTTTGTGAGTGGAGACCAGGATCGGGATTTTTTTTGCAGCCAGTATCTAGTTGCAGTTATAGTAACTGTGGCTTAAAACCCCATTCACACATATGAACCTTATTGCAAATTGAATCTAATACACATGCTGGTGCTCAAAGACTTAAAGGATGCCCAGTGGCATGGAGGAGTTGACAATGCTTCAACTGTGGCAACCAATAGCAGAAGTTTTGATTCAAATACAAATACAGGACCCACAATGTCAATCAGTCTTGTAGATACAGTATATGGCAAGGCAAACAAGCTCTTTTGTACCCAAGCCAACATCCATACAGTATGTTATGAGCCAGTCCTCCTGTAATCTACAAAAATAATCTCTAAATGTGAACCAGGTGAGAACTTTATCATTTACAGCCATTTAAAGCCATGGTTTGGTTGCCACAGAACATGACAAGATCCCTGTAAACCAGACTAAAAGACAAACTATTCACATACAGCAGACGGTGGGGCAAAGCACACCCACACAACATACACACACACACACACCCACACCCACACACTTATATATATATATATATATACAGTACAGGCCAAAAGTTCGGACACACCTTCTCATTCAATGCGTTTTCTTTATTTTCATGACTATTTACATTGTAGATTCTCACTGAAGGCATCAAAACTATGAATGAACACATTTTCCACCATTTCAGGTGACTACCTCTTGAAGCTCATGGAGAGAATGCCAAGAGTGTACAAAGCAGTAATCAGAGCAAAGGGTGGCTATTTTGAAGAAACTAGAATATAAAACATGTTTTCAGTTATTTCACCTTTTTTTGTTAAGTACATAACTCCACATGTGTTCATTCATAGTTTTGATGCCTTCAGTGAGAATCTACAATGTAACTAGTCATGAAAATAAAGAAAACGCATTGAATGAGAAGGTGTGTCCAAACTTTTGGCCTGTACTGTATATATATATATATATATATATATATGTATATATGTATGTATATATATATATGTGTGTGTGTGTGTGTGTGTGTGTGTGTGTGTGTGTATACAGCACCAGTAATAGGATGGAAGCTTAAACTGTACATTATCAGCAGCAACAGTGACTCTATGGCTCAAGGCAAAATGTTGATGCTGGTGACAGCTATATATTTACTGTATATACATATATATATATATATAGCTGTCACCAGCACCAACATTTTGCCTGAATGACACAGACTTACACAGTGAAAACAATACCAGCCATACTATCATTGTTGATAATTGTACAGTTTAAGCTTCCATTGCATTATCAACATGTTTCATAGTAGTACTTGTAGGACTCAGCCCTGCAATTAAAGCCTTAAAGGAACTGTGACATTTTGAGAAAATGGTTATTTACTTTCTTGCTAAGAGTTAGAAGACAAGACTTATAACACAGCAGCTGTGACACGAACCAGAGGAAGTGCTGGAAGCTGCCATAATTGTGGTGGCATCTCCGTACGATGAGCATGTTTGAATGCAAGCTGTCCTAAATAGTGTACTATTTTCTTTCACTCTTACTTACTATGTAATTGTTATGGTTTGGGTTTTTTGATGCATGTTTTGTGGCTGCTCTCGTGTGGTTTCTTTTGGTTTTCCTGTTCTTCCAGGACCTGTTGGGCTGGTGCGTAGAGGAGGCGGGGCTGACCCATTTTTCCACCAAGGATGGTGAGGCACACCTAGCTTTCATTTCCTATCATCAACCTCACTATAAAGGCGGCTCTAACTTCACCTGCGGTGCCAGATAATTCCGTCACGTTCGGTAGTGCTACTCCTGCTTGAGTAATCGCCTTGTGAGTACTAGAGTCTTTTTCTCTTGTTGACCAGCTCCACTGACTGGTGTTTTTTGTTGTTTGCAGTTTAGTGCCTGGCCGCCCTTTGTTCTCGGGAGTCCTCGCCTCCTACCACCACCAGAGCCCACATCTCACTGCAGCCATTTTTGTGTTTTGCTGCCTTTTTGTAATAAATAACTGAACTCTACTCCACCTGTCTCCTGCTACTTGGGTCAGTTTGGTTTTCCGGCCAGCCCCTTAACATTAATGTCGTTTTTGACAACATCGAGAAGCTAGTTTTCTCTAAAAGTAGGTGCATTGCAGGTCACCCATCGGGTACCCGACCTGGTGCAGGACTGTGACCCAAGCTGCCTGTAATTTTTTCCCTGGGGATTTAGTGCCCCTACCCTCCAGACAAGACAAGTTGTTCCTCCAGCTCTTTCTAACCTTAGCATTAATTTTAGTATCAAGAGACAACAACGTTTTTAATCAACATTTTAAAGCTAGCAGCCATCTTTGATCCACTGTCCATTTGATAATATAAACAATTATGTTTTCTTGCGGCTGCCATCCTAAAACAATCTTAAACATATATTGAGTAACATCCATCTGTAAGACTGTGGGCATGGAACTCACACATGTGTACATCTGAAACTGTGGCTCTCTGGCTCTGCAGGTTGATGCTTCTCTACCTAATGTCTAGGAGACAGGGCTACTATCTCTATAAAGTTGGGCAACTCTTTTGAGGTTTTAATGCTTTAGTATTAAAGTTATGAGAGCAAACCTACACTTACTTTATTTACTATATTTACACAATACTTCAAGGCTTTTCCTCTGTCTACCACACAAAATAGAGACTACAGTTGTGCTACTGAAAGTCACTGATATACATAGGTATCATTTGGACAATTACCTGCATACAATAGCCAGTTAATGCAGCTTGAATGAAATTGTGAATAAAAGAATAAATGTTTTATGTACTCAAAAGATATGTCCTGCTGTGGGGCATTTGTAAAACTCTGCAGAGAATCCACACTAAATGTTTGTGTAAGTACAAATGTTGAAATGTTTATCATTATTGCTATTATTATTTTAAGGTTAAATCTAAAGGTGGATGCCAAAAGAATTACATTCTGACATCTTTGCTAACTTACACAATCCATATGTGCAGGTGGTGAAGATGTGTCGGGTGAGGGTTACCACAGTGTCATCCGTACATTCTGTGCACTTTACAGCACACTCATGCTCCCTGCAGCCATTTTTCACAGAAACCACCTGAAAACTTAAATGGTACTTGGTGATATGTGTACAGCATTACAGGAGATAACTGAAAACTGTTGTCACAGTCTACTGCAATGATTTAATGCTGTTTTTTTTTTGTTCAAAGTCTTTTTATTTAGGTTTTACAATTTATAGTTTACAGTTAAACATAGGTCCAACAAAACATAACAGGACAATAACCCCTCCAAGCCCAGCACCCCCCCCTCCCCCCATACCAGACTTACAGTGTTAACTGTATAGAACAGAGTTCAAAATACAGAAATCGCATAGCCAGACATAAAATAGAAGAGAGGGAAAGAAAAAAAAAAAAAAAAAAAAGGGCAGAGGCTCACAGTACTATATTATCTGCCTCCATATCCTCAACAAACATTAAGAAAGGCTGCCAAGTATTATAAAATTTTCTAGCGGACCCTCTGATTGTGTATCTGATCTTCTCCAACTTAATATAATACATGACCTCCTTAATCCAGTGACTATATGTTGGAGGTGTAGGGTCTTTCCATTTCAATAATATTAGTCTCCTAGCTAACAGAGAGCAGAAAGCCAACATAGTTCTTTCCCACATCTCAAAGTGGGAACCCATCTGGGCCACACCAAAAAGCGCAATGAATGGAGATGGTGCAAGCCCTTTCCCAAAGATTACAGAAAAAGTCTCAAAGATGGACTGCCAGAAAGTGCAAAGCTTTGGACATGTCCAAAACATGTGTAAGAGAGTGGCTGGATCCCGCCCACATCGATCACACGTGGGGTCTATATCAGCCTTGATCTTAGAAAGCCTAACTTTTGACCAGTGCAGCCGGTGTACAATTTTGAGCTGAATAACAGCATGTCTAAGACAAATGGAAGAGGAGAAGATTCCCTGTATTATTTTGTGCCAAGTGTCGTCTGTAATCGGTTCATTTAAATCTGTCTCCCACTTACTTTTTAGGCGGTCCAAAGGCTTCAAGTTATGAGAATACAGTATTTCATATATTGTACTAATTGATTTAATGCTGTTTTAATGTTACCTTGGATTTCTAAAACCGAAGACGCTATTTCATCAGTTAGCCTGGTTAACGTGGTTGAGGTGAAAATGACTCAGTATATTCACATGTATTATTGGGTAAAGGAAAGCCAAACCTGCCACAGCCTGACCAGTGCTCCACCCAGCTGTACATGGTGCTTTCCACAGCTGACCCCAAGTGTCAGCAGCACACAGTCCAGCCTTGACCGTACTCTCTGCACTCCATTGTATGGGTAATGTGATAGTGAGACAGCGCTAATGAAATACTGAGCAGAATTTGATTTGAGTTTTAGGGTGACATATCTTTTGCAATCAAAAGGTGCATATGAAAAAGTTCTGACTCACTGGCACAAACAAAAATAATATGGCTGGTTTTGGCTACTCATTAAGTGGATTTATGGGAAACGTGTCAAATATGAGGTGAATTTAAATGTCTGGGAGATCATGAAACATATGATAATTTCTTTACCGTCCAATCTCCACAATCTGGCTTCAACTCACCGTCTCACTATCTGTGACGCTAATTTCCCTTCTCCAAAACGTAAAATGACATGGGTCAGAGTTTCTCTGAATTTACGTCCATTTCCTTGTCAAGCTTTTCTTTATAAATCCCAATTTATGCTTAGAGAGTGGTGTGCGCACATTTCAACCCTTTTTTTGTGTGTACGCAATAGTTATATGTAAGGCTCCTGGTGACTCAGTGACCTACATGTTCAGTGTGCTTAGGGCATCATGACAGTCTTTTTCTTGTAATGTCCTTTTCTCTTTCCTTTCCTCCACCTTAAATTTAAAAGGGAAAGCACATGATATCGAAAGAAATAAAGTGGGGTGTCATTTTTCATCACTGAAGTCAGATGACTCAGTGTGTGAGTCAGTAAATGGCCCATTACAAGGTCCTGTCTTATAAAAACTATGCTAACATTTGTAGAAATGCCAAGAGGGATTTATGTCCCAGAGAGTAACATTGATTCTTTCTGTGGGTCCTGACACCATTAAAAACTAAAGGATAAAGCTTTTCCCTGGACTCTTCAGGATGATGGACAGCCATTAATAGCTCACTAATGACTCATTTTATCTTCTCCACAGCTTCAGAAGTTAAAAGAGGGACAGCTTTCAGAGACTCTGCTGAAAAAAAAACATGAGAGAATCTGTACTGTGAAAGTGTGTTTACATCATTTAAGGTAAAGGTACTTGGTATGCAGAGCATTATGTTATCGCTGTAGCATCTATTGGTATATATTAACTGGAAAAATAACTCCTGATGTAAAGTCATGCTACAGCTTCCAATCCAGCCCAAGTAATATTAATGAATTCATAAAATTTGAGGAGGAAAACATGCATTCAGGTATTTATGATATCCAGCACTTTTTCATTCCTTCATTGAAAGAACCCCCCAAAACAGTTAAGATGAAAATAATTTTATTAGGAATGATTTACCAACCTCATTTATGTGCGTTTGACCCACAGGTAAGTTATAAATCCATCTGTTTGCTTATTATTAGCTCATTGTTGACCCACAGCCTGCGGGGCAAGTTCAGATAAGATAACTAGAAAATATCTTGGGTTATTGATTATGAATATTTTACAGAAATATTGCGTGAAATAGTCCATCTTCCTCCTCCTTCCTCCCTCTCTCTTTCACGTGATGTGGTTGTGTGTCAATGTCTCTGCCCAGGTCTCTGTCCTCTGTCTTGACAATTATGCGACTATAAAGGCGGATTTATACTACGCACGTGGCCTACTCTGTTGCAAGCACTTGAGTGGTGTTGTGTCAGTGTAGCTCTGCAGTTACACCTTCAAAACACTAGTTGGCGGTGGGGTTTCTGTGAAGTGCTGTAAAGTTTAGTTGATTCAAAACACACCCGAAACGCACATTAATCATGGCTTAAAAATGACAGTTTCAAACACAAGCACACAAAACAGCTTCATTATAACTCACAGAATTCACAGACAGAGCATTTGTCTTTTGCTGGACATGTTTTCCCCACAAATACAACAAGCCAACGTTGCTACAACATGCTAATGTTATTAGCACAAGCCTATGGCATTTTACATTGTATAAATTAGCCTAGCGACTAGCAGAGATTTTCTGTACCAATATGAATGTCAACATTTAACAAAGGTAACATTACAGTTCACTGACAAAACAGTGGTCTTATACTAAACATGATTTCCAAATAAATACAACATGCTAACATTATTAGCACAAGCCTATGGCATTTTAGATTGTATAAATTAGCCTAGCATGTCCAGCCTAGAGAGTTCCTCTACCCATACTAAGCCAGACACAAGACCTAAAATGTTATTTTGTGGGGGCTGTATTGTCTTAACGATTTATTGTTTCTTATCTGTGAATTAAGAGTGAATAAAAGCTTCGTTTCCACTATGTTAAAAAAATCCATATGGTTTTTAGTTAACAAAAATAGACAGGAGGTCTGCATCACTGCGATGTGGAGTTACATTTTTGGCGAGGTGCACGTCAGGCTTCGGCATAGGTTACTCTGTGTTCACACTGAGCCTACACCATAGGTACATCATCAGTTTGATGCAGAAATATAAATCCTGCTTAATGTGTAAAGCTGGTGGGTATGGGTATGGATTGTTGACTGACTCATATTATTGCTGGTCCCAGGGTAAAGATTGGATAGTTGAAGCTGAAACCAATTCCCGTCATTTATAAATGGAAAGTGGCTTGTGCCATAAAATCATATCTTTTATTTAACTAAATGCTCTTATTTAACATTTCCTTTTTGACTGCTCACATCATATCCAGAGTATTATGTCAGTAAATTCAAGTAAAACACAGACTTTGTTTATAACAAATAATGTAAAAATAATATTTTAGAAGTTTATTTAAGAAAAAATAATGCAAGATGTTACAGCTGCCATTGTTTAGAATTGTGTAAATGTCTGGGCCTTTTACAGTGTTATGATAACATAACTTTGCACTTGTGTTATATTATTGCAGTGCTGCAACAGATATTACTGATGCTATAATAATTTTGTGACAGTGAAAAGGCAAGAAAATGCAATATGTGCATGACGTTTACCTGCAACAAAACTAATTTTATATCTTACCCTCTCACAAGGCAATGATAATGTATCAGGCTACTTTCTGTATGATATTTGTTAATACTTTTCTTGCAAGTTGCAAGGTAGTTCCAACCCTTTCAAGCCTGGTTCAAGAGAGGTAAGTCTAGTCCTGAGTTAAGACCAACAAGTCCCATGTCAGGTCCAAGTCCCAAACTGTTCTTCAAAACCTAAACAAGTCATTATGTGCCCCTCACCAAATCTAATGCCACTTTGACATTGATAGAGTTTGTATTCCAAATCTACCGAAATAACAAATGCTTTTCATACTTGTATTCTTAACTTACTCAAATAAACTTAATTTAAAAGCAAAGTCTTTTGGCAGGTCGTAGTTTTTCCTGTGGTTTGTAATTTCTGGCCTGAATATTTTACATGTTGCCGTGTGTTTAGGGTTAACGACAGCATCATCTGGGGTCTTTTCTGTTGCACTAACATGATTGGCAAGAATTGTGCAGAAGTCAGCTACCCACATCTGCTTTTGGACTGTATCCCACCCTTTTTACTTTTTACAGGGGAATTCGGTTCACTTGGGGTTTGTACAACAAGAATATAAAGTTCAAGGTATTTTGTCTGAGATGCCCTTGTGGGAGGATTTTCTTGTGTCCAGACACCTCCGGCTAATTTGATAACGAGTCTACACTGAAAGTCAAAATCAGGCACCATCCCATGTGGCCTGAAAACATATGCTGCAGTTTATTCTTGCTGAGCTGTCCCCATCGAGGGACTTCCACCCAGAAATAGATTGTACACTATCAGGTTACCTAATATTTGGTCGAGTCCCATCCGGGACTCTAACCTATATGCCTTTATTTACAAAAAGAGCAGCCGAGTTCTTGCTAAACAAATCATCCTCTTCACTCCAATGCATTTGCATAATGTTTATTTCTATTGACAGTGTATGCAATTCTATTTCTAAAACGTATTGAGAGAGGTTAAGTTGAGGGCATCTGAGAGACTAAGGGTGCAAATACCCACAACATTGCTCCTTCCCTGCCTGAACCTCTGCTGACTCATTTGAAACTCACTTGATGAGAGCTGATTATTAAGTCCATTAATAGGTCTCATCGCAACAAAGATCGAAACATATGACTCCCCTCTGCCCGCTTGAACAAATGCCCCAGAAGCACCAAGTAATTTCAGCAAATGACTCTTCAGCAAATGAGCTCTTTGATCGAGTTACTGTTGGGCGATGAGCATTACAGCAATGACATCTCAGGCGGCCTGTGATTTAGTGTACAGCTGTGGTTTTGAGTTGATGCAGAAGTCGCTTGATGAGTTATGGGATGCATTGTAGAATGAAACAGTGACCAATCTTCTTTTTTAACAACAGCGATTAATCAAAGAGCCAAGACGGTAAGGCATCAGCATAAGAACAACTTACAGAGCCACACAGGATTCACATTTTTCTCAGCTTTCATCCAAAGTTGTCTTGGAGGATCCCTCTTAGGGTTCATTTATGTTTAGCGTTAGATACAGATACAGCGACGGACAAAGCCTTCTGTCCATACTCTCTGTTAATTTTATCTATAGTTGTGCACATTCCCTGAAAGCTTATGGACACGGACAAAACGAAGCAGTACTACTGGAGATCGTGGAGGCAGTGTGGCTTAGTTCAAGCAACTGTAGGAGACGATTAAGAAATTTAAATAATGGTGGAACTGAATGACTTGGTAATGCACTGTAGTGAAAAGAATTCTCCATCCAGGACCTCCTCCAAGGTCGCCTCATTTGTTGTTGTCTGAAATGTTTGACTCTGCCTTCTAGTGCCATCTATTGGCTGTATCTATGCTATCCTTAAGAACGAAGGGCACCGACGTTTACAACATTTGAAACAGACATATCTATTTTCATACATAAAGGGAGCTTAAATGAGCCTTTACACTTAGTGATGCTCTATGCTTTGCTGTGGCTCAGGAGGTAGAGCAGATTGTCCACTAATCAGAAAATCAGCAGTTCGATCCCCGGCTCCTCCATTCTGCATGTTGAGCAAAATACTGAACCCCAAATTGCTCCCGAAGGCTGTTCCATCAGTGTGAGTGTGTTAAAAACTGAGTAGCAGGTGGCACCTTGTATGGGCCACCATGTGTAAATCTGTGTGTAAATGGGTAAATGTGACTCACTGTGTAAAAAGCAATTTGAGTGGTTGGATGACTAGAAGGGCTCTATATAAGTGCATTTACCATTTACACGGCATCCCAGAAAGTCAACAACCAACGCACCCAGGGTACCTTGCATGTCATATCCTGAAGTGGAAAGTCCATGACCAAACGTCAGTTAATGACAAACATACCATTAATGACAACAAATAAATTCTTTTTTTATCTTAAAAGTAAGGAATTATTTATTTGAAAACATAACTAAATAGACCAAGTCACTGTGCCATCATTTTAACATTGACAATGAGTTCTGTGTAGAAAACTGGCAGTAAATTACAATTATAGAGATATGTAAAATCGTCAAACTCATAACTGTAACTTTTAAGATACAGTACAGGCCAAAAGTTTGGACACACCTTCTCATTCAATGCGTTTTCTTTATTTTCATGACTATTTACATTGTAGATTCTCAATGAAGGCAACAAAACTATGAATGAACACATGTGGAGTTATGTACTTAACAAAAAAAGGTGAAAACTGAAAACATGTTTTATATTCTAGTTTCTTCAAAATAGCCACCCTTTGCTCTGATTACTGCTTTGCACACTCTTGGCATTCTCTCCATGAGCTTCAAGAGGTAGTCACCTGAAATGGTTTTCACTTCACAGGTGTGCCTTATCAGGGTTAATTAGTAGAATTTCTTGCTTTATCAATGGGGTTGGGACCATCAGTTGTGTTGTGCAGAAGTCAAGTTAATACACAGCCGACAGCCCTATTGGACAACTGTTAAAATTCATATTATGGCAAGAACCAATCAGCTAACTAAAGAAAAACGAGTGGCCATCATTACTTTAAGAAATGAAGGTCAGTCAGTCCGGAAAATTGCAAAAACTTTAAATGTGTCCCCAAGTGGAGTCGCAAAAACCATCAAGCGCTACAACGAAACTGGCACACATGAGGACCGACCCAGGAAAGGAAGACCAAGAGTCACCTCTGCTTCTGAGGATAAGTTCATCCGAGTCACCAGCCTCAGAAATCGCAAGTTAACAGCAGCTCAGATCAGAGACCAGATGAATGCCACACAGAGTTCTAGCAGCAGACCCATCTCTAGAACAACTGTTAAGAGGAGACTGCGCGAATCAGGCCTTCATGGTCAAATAGCTGCTGGGAAACCACTGCTAAGGAGAGGCAACAAGCAGAAGAGATTTGTTTGGGCCAAGAAACACAAGGAATGGACATTAGACCAGTGGAAATCTGTGCTTTGGTCTGATGAGTCCAAATTTGAGATCTTTGGTTCCAACCGCCGTGTCTTTTTGAGATGCAGAAAAGGTGAACGGATGGATTCCACATGCCTGGTTCCCACTGTGAAGCATGGAGGAGGAGGTGTGACGGTGTGGGGGTGTTTTGCTGGTGACACTGTTGGGGATTTATTCTAAATTGAAGGCACACTGAACCAGCTTGGCTACCACAGCATCCTGCAGCGACATGCCATCCCATCCGGTTTGAGTTTAGTTGGACGATCATTTATTTTTCAACAGGACAATGACCCCAAACACACCTCCAGGCTGTGTAAGGGCTATTTGACCAAGAAGGAGAGTGATGGAGTGCTGCGGCAGATGACCTGGCCTCCACAGTCACCGGACCTGAACCCAGTCGAGATGGTTTGGGGTGAGCTGGACCGCAGAGTGAAGGCAAAGGGGCCAACAAGTGCTAAACACCTCTGGGAACTCCTTCAAGACTGTTGGAAAACCATTTCAGGTGACTACCTCTTGAAGCTCATGGAGAGAATGCCAAGAGTGTACAAAGCAGTAATCAGAGCAAAGGGTGGCTATTTTGAAGAAACTAGAATATAAAACATGTTTTCAGTTATTTCACCTTTTTTTGTTAAGTACATAACTCCACATGTGTTCATAGTTTTGATGCCTTCAGTGAGAATCTACAATGTAAATAGTCATGAAAATAAAGAAAACGCATTGAATGAGAAGGTGTGTCCAAACTTTTGGCCTGTACTGTATATCATTAAATACAGTGGTCCGACCTATCTGACATTTCTGTTTTGCTTATTTTATGTACTTTGTTGCTTAGCTATTATCTTTGATAAACCAAATATACCAGCACTGAAGCTAAACAATGTACTGCTGCAGACTGAGCTGCGGCAAAACATTTTAGCTACCTAAAAATAAAAAAAATCCATTGTGCATCCTTAGTGTAAGTCTACGCTATATTTGAATATTTGGTCCACTTTGCTTTAAACATTAACTGAGCGGTGCCGCATTAGTCCAGCAGTTCTGTGTTCTGCTAAGTAAAATCACTGTCATTGTCAGTGGAGTCCTGTGGCCTTAACATAATGGCTTCAGTTCCTCGTCAGACTGTCTAACAGCAAGGTAGTGATGAAAATATGCTAATTGTAACGTACACTTTAAGTGATATTGCTTTATTTTGTCATGCTTTTTTAGGTTGCCAAAAACTAACTGAGGCAGCGTTTGCTCAGTGCCGTTTGATGTTATGCACATGATGCAAGGCTTTTCTACCCGGAAGTTATCGTTAAAAAAAACAACAACAAAAAACCATTGTAATTCAATCTTTAACTGAGTACTTGAATTGCAAAACTAACATGTTACCTTTACTGTTACAAACAAAAAGTAATCTGAGTTGTTTCTTAGTCATGTGTCACCCCTAACACTGCTGATTTCTCCTCCCTTCCTTCCACAGGCAGGGAGGGAAGGAGCGTCAATCATTGTCTGATTGGCACTGATCAGCAGGGCTTAGGCTCTGCCAAGCTAAGTTACTGTGTGATGAAAGGTAACCACCTGTCTGATCAGGACCTTGAGGGACACAAAGACACTGGGAAAGCGACCGAGGTAGAAAAGCATACCATTAAGCCCATAATGTATATTGATTTTAAGGACTAGTCAGACCCAGACAGCAGCAGAGCAATGGGCAGAATGGCAATAAAACCCCTGAATAATGGAGACAGTCATGACACTCTTAACAACAGTCTAATAATAAAAATAGTGTGATTACACTATTTCATAGAGACACCAGCTCTCATACTTCTCTCGACTGGTGAAAGTTGGCCAATGTGCTGTAGTATATAAAAGGAAACAAAAACACAGATAAAGCAATTTGCTCAGTTAATTAGTGCAACTCAGAACACTTGAAAGACAGGGGTGAACAGATCATAAACACCTATAAAATATAACACATACTATACAATAACCATGCAGTGTTTAATTTTTATTGAGTATATTTCAGATGGTATAATTAGCACTTTCTCAGCTAGAGTTGTACTAGATATGAGATATTATTGATGGGAACCCAAGCATGTCCAATGCAGGCAGAAGAATTTAACAGCACCAAAGAAAGTTCAGAATAAGACTGCTCAAGTGTTAAATGTGACAAACACCTGACCTGCTGCATAATATAGTGCACGAAATATGGAACTTATATGGTTGAGAAATAATATAGTGCCCAAAGAAAAAGCTGTCTCGCAGCAAGCGGTGAAAATATTCTCAGTGTAGTGTCCACTTAGACTGATATAGATTTTTTTGGGTAGGCCTTTCTGTAACTGGCTAAAATATATTTTGTCTCTTACCCTACCCACATTGCTGAGCTTCCGTTGTGGTTCTCCCAACTGCTTCTCCAAACAGGGCACGTGGTGACCGCCATCTGCTGTATGTTATAAGCTGACTGTGGATTAGTACCTCATACAGCCCCACTTAAAAAAAAATACAAACTATCCATTTAGCCACCCGGTAGGAGCTGCAAGTTGTCTAGAAATCAGCTCTGCTAAAAACAACAAGCCTTACTGTCTGTTTTAGCATACATCTTGGTTTAATTGATTCTCATAGAACAGTTCCCATGACATCCTAAGAATTAGTTCCCCATTAATGACTTTAGATCATTAACATACAGTTACGCAATTAACGTAAAGTTAACTTAACAAACGTTAAGTTTAGGCAATAAAAGTGTTGTAAATTATAGTACTAGGCCTCATCAAGGGGCACCAAAATGTTGGGAATCCACACTTATAGGCTTTGTACGGCGGCACCATTAATGTAGGGAATCTACATTAATAGGCTCAAATTGGCTATCAGAAATAATTAATAATCATTAGTAATACTTATTAATTATGTTAAATAACGTGACTTAATTAACATTAAATCACCTTGTGGGGCACCATTCCCGAAAAGGGAAAAATGATAGCCAGTTAATGATATCAGTCTCATAAAGTTCACTAAACTATTAATTTGGGAATTTGATTAATAATTAAATTAATAACCATAACCAAATTAATAATAAAGCCTGAAGGATTTCGGAATTCTTGACGCAGCAGAGGTTGACTATTCATTCACTGTTGTACAACATTAAACAGACAGCAGGTACGATTCCAAAAATATATTTATTCATAAAGTAAAGCAAAGCAAAACCAAAACACACAAATCCTAACTAACTATATACAAGCCTGTGTGTGTGTGTGTGTGTATATGTTTGTAGGTGTGTGTCTGTGTGTGTGTGCGAGAGAGAGAGAAAGACAAAGGCGGGTGTGGTGATCGAAGGGCCGTTTGGCCTACAAACAAAATGGCGGACAACAGAAAACTACAAGATGGCCAGATCAAAGCTAGCTTCAGATCGGGGGAGGTGTTTGTCTGACTGTATGGTCAGGGCAAAGACAAAAGAAAAGAAGCGGGAAGTTGAGCGGCCTGCTTGGGTGTAGCTCTGTTGAAAGCCTATTTGTGAGTTGAGTCTATGTGAATGCGATTTGTGTTGCAAAGGGTCTGGATTAGTGCAGAAGGTGTTTAGTTACATGCAAGATGTCTGTGAACAGCATTAGCAAACTAAACATGACTTCACTTGGTAAGACCAACTAATCAATAACCTAATTGCAGACAATCACAACAATAACTCAATTAGCAGCATTAAATCACAAACAACAAGTTAAACAGTCTTGCTTAGCCTGTGCAGCTGTGATAGAGCTATGCCCAGTTGTTACGTTACCAAATCCTGAATGGATTGAGGGAAGAGTTGGTTTGATGCGTGTTGTCCTTGTCAGCCAACGAAGAAGGCTGGAGAGAGCTGGGGCTCTCGAAGCAGTCTTTGTTGTGTCCTTGTTCTAAAGGTGCAGATCCGAGGAAGCCGGTCGCTCGGGGTCCTTGCAGAGTTAGACGCTGGGGTGCTAACTCAACTTGATTCCCCTTGTTGCTGGGAAGTTAGTTGCAAGCCTTGTGTTTGCTCTTCTAACTTCTGTGGTTTAAGTTATGCACCTTCCTTGAGTGAGGGCATGAGAGTCTTAGGAGAAAAAGGGAACAAAAGTCTGTAGAGCAATTGTTCCCCCCTTGATGGTTCAGGACAAAGAGCACCTCTGGGCTGGTCCAGGGCCCAGAAGGGAAGAGGTGTGGGCGGCTTGCCACCCAAGAGCTAAGAGAGAGACTGTAGTGAATGGAAATCAACTCCTACAGTGTGTCTGATGACATCACAGAGTCACATGGCACTGTAACAGTAATGACCAATCACTTTTGAGACTTGTCTCTCACAGAGGTGTGAAGTTGGACATCCTGCTGAGATGGGTGTCAGGTAAATTCTTTGTTTGAGAACAAAGAAAATGAGGTCTTCAACCTCAGGAGGAAAAGTCTTCACATGTCCAGTTTAGTTTTTAACAAATGACAAATCATCTGTGGTCCAGTGAATCCCAACAAAAGTTACTGTTGTTAAGTTTAGGAAAATAAACATGGTGAGGACGTACCTTAAAATGACTCAGAGTTTGCACAAATCTAAACATCAACAAAGTACCAGGCGAAAGTCAGCTTTTGTGTAACCCATCCACAACCTGCCTCCTTACAAGCGCTTGGGACTGCTTCCTTGTTTACTGTCATCAGTGCACTGGTCACGTGATCGCAGCCTATCAAAATATGTGGGATATGCATGAATTTAGGTGTATTGCTTTGTGTAGGAAAACATCCAAAAACTTTTGGAGAACAGCCTATGGTCTTCATTGCGATTCAAAAACTCAATTTAAAAAGTTGATTTATTCGTCTTGTATCGTGTCTAACTTTACTGAATCATATCATATGTACGCAACACGTTCCTATCATAAGTCTTCACATATCGCACCTTTGTCGGCGGCTTTTCACCTCTACATATTACGTGCTAGGTATTCTCCTGCGTCTGCTGTTGACAGTCCAAGATGCTGCTACCAATGCCAGAATGTCATGGTTTAGCTGTACATTCCCATGAGAAGCAAATATTGGGCTCCTGGGTCAAAGTATGGGGTTTGGTGGACAAATCCTCCGCCCCTTCCGCCCGACCTATAGGGACTTACCAGCTCCTTATTTTACATTGTTACCGGCAGCATTTCAAACTGATGCTTTCCAGCGGTGTATAATACCACCGCAACAGGTGCCACCTGTGT
The DNA here is from genome assembly GCA_019142605.1 of Cephalopholis sonnerati. Classification (NCBI taxonomy): domain Eukaryota; kingdom Metazoa; phylum Chordata; class Actinopteri; order Perciformes; family Serranidae; genus Cephalopholis; species Cephalopholis sonnerati. The sequence continues at coordinate 4,401,389 of JAGQAX010000004.1, read as the reverse complement.
GCGGTATTTGAGGACTGAAAACGGGCTGATGTATAGGATTAATTCGCAGATGCTCCAATTTAAAAAAAAAAAAAAGACCAAATGTTTCTGTTTTTTGTCGCCATCTTGACACTAAGAGAGCCAGGAGGAACCAGTTAATCAGCTGCAGATGTGTCACATTACAACATTCCAACATACAAAGTTTATACTGTTAAAGTCTAGTTCTGAATGACACTTGATCTGTGGCAGTGTTTTAATTATTAAAAATACATTAATTGTCATAATTCTATCATTCATCATATTTCATATACAGTGCCTGTGTAACCCTGTTAAATTTATTGTGCTGTGATTTCCAGAACCCTTTGAATGTTTTTTGAATGCATCATAGTTGTTTCTCGCCTGGTTTTTTATTAAGCTATTTCCGAGCTTACCTGAACGCATCACCTGCAGCTCTCCGTGTGTGCGAAGTGAGGGATAGAAATAAGGACAAAAAGAGAAACCTCGTGCAGCCGCAGAGCAATGATATGGAGAACAAAAAATGACATAAGTATAAATAAATAAATAAATAAATGTATAAATAAATAATTAAATACACGAATAAATGAAAAACCAAGGACATTTTGGTAGTAAAAAAGGCTATTTCTGTATTTTTACATTTATTTATTTATACATATATTTATTTATTCTTTTATTTCTACATTTATTTATTTATTTCTACATTTATTTATTTCCACATTTATTTATTTATTTATACATTTATTTATTTCTGTGTCAGCGTCACACAGAAATGTAAATATGCTAATTAGGTGGGCAGGCCTTCGTCAGTCGATGTGATTGAATCGGATCTACTAGTGCTGCCTTGATTTGGCTGGCTCACAGCAATGGATAGTTTTGTGCGGGCTATTGCTGCTGATTTAAGAGCATTAGCAGACAGTTTCGATAACAGCGAACCTACCGACTATCTTCAGTTTCGTTTCGAGAGATTACTCGAAGATTTAGCTCAACTCTCAGCTGATAGGGACATAGAAGTTGACGTGGTGCTAGATGGTCTCCGAGAAGCTGCCCACGAACTTTAAATCCGCTCGGTGACAGAGGAAGAGGGAGCGACGTTTGGACGTCCACAATATATTTTACCTCCTGATATAATTGAAGCAGAGGCGATTTCTCTAAGACTGCAAGGGAAGCCCAGCTTCCCCTAAAATGTCAAAAATTGAATGGTTAAATATGTACGGTTGTGTTAACATTTCATTAACTACAGATGTGTTAAAACACGTTCATCTTAACGACGAGTTCGTTCAGAATCAGCTTCTTATCGATGTTGTTAACTTCTCACACATTCCCGTAGCGCAGTTTTCTCATACGGTCTATGGCATTTGCCTGTAGAAGCTGAGCGTCCATGGACTTCAATGGGACTGCAGGGAACAGTTTTTTTCACTGCCTCGAAACTCGATGGTCATTGGATAAATGCCACGATTTTGTCCCGCCCCCGGACGCTCAGCGTCTCTGGGGGTGAATGGAGCTGTGGGCGGGCCTTGGCCGGGCTGGACGCTGAGCTTCCGCATGATGATTGGAGGATCAGTCGAAAGGCTGAATCCCGTTTTAATTGACAGCTATTTGGAGCTATACACCGTCACTTAACAGCTCAGCTCAGTCCCATTGCGGATTTTGCAAGTGGAGTCTTCTGACAAAGTCATAGCTGTCAAGTCTCCCGTTTTGGCCGGGAAACTACCGTATTTTACCCCTCTTTCCCGCCGTCCTCCCGTATTAGTATTCTCCCCTAAATCTCCCGTATTATAATTAAAAAAAAACATTCCTGTGCCTCTCCAAACTGAACTCTGTCACTAACCTCGCGAGAACTGCCACCTGAAGTAGCCTGGGTGGCAGTTGTCACGAGGTTAGTGCCGACAGCGGGAACAAACCCGGAACAACAAAAGAGAGAGATGGATGGATGTGACGAAGGAGAAGGCATTCCTGCCAAAAAAACAAAGAAGTCCTGTAAATATCTCGAAAAATGGAACAGCGAATTTACTTTCCTTAAGAGGAGCAGGATGGGGCACATTATGAACTGAAAATATGTTTAAGCAATAAGCCCCGAGAAGCAATGAGTTACAGTGATTTTACAACGGCTGAGGGGCGTTCAGTGCCCCTCCGCCGTTGTAAAATCACTCTAACTCACGGCTTTAAGGGGCTTATTGCTTTTATAAAACGGTTACCCTACATATAGCCCTTAAAATAAACACCCACGAAAAAAATCAACAATTTATTGGTAATAATGCAACAATAAAACTGAGAACTATTCATTCTTCCACCAAGCAAGATCGAGTGGACAGAATGGTTGCCAAGCAACACAGACGCTGCGGTCTACCAGTGGGTTACACTGATTTTACAATGGCATGGAACGCGGCTCAGCCAATCACATTTAAGGATGGGAAGCACCCGTTTTATAAACCATAAATATTTTATGTAATATTTTAGCAATGTAACAGTACTTGTACTTGAGTACAGATTTTCAGTACTCTTTCCACCACTGGCAAAAGCACCCTGAATGTAAATAAGACAGACTAGACGGAATTTTAATAGGTTGACATAACATTACACACATTACCTTATCCCATACTGTGCCATCCTCCGATGAATTGTTCTCTCACACACGCCGAACAACTGTGCAATGTCTCCAACGGTGTGTCCCAAAAGCAGGTGAGCTTCAATTACATCAGGAGGTAAAATATATTGTGGATGTCCAAACGTCGCTCCCTCTTCCTCTGTCACCGAGCAGATTTGAAGTTCGTGGGCAGCTTCTTGGAGACCATCTAGCACCACGTCAACTTCTATGTCCCTATCAGCTGAGAGTTGAGCTAAATCTTCGGTGTGATCTCTCGAAACGAAACTGAAGATAGTCGGTAGGTTCGCTGTTATCGAAACTGTCCACTAATGCTCTTAAATCAGCAGCAATAGCCCGCACAAAACTATCCATTGCTGATAGCAAGCTAAAGGCTAACGTGAGAGCCAGCCAAATCAAGGCAGCACTAGTAGATCCGATCCAATCACATCGACTGACGTAGGCCTGCCCACCTAATTAGCATATTTACATTTCTGTGTGACACTGACATAGAAATAAATAAATGTATAAATAAATAAATAAATGTGGAAATAAATAAATGTCTAAATAAATAAATGTGGAAATAAATAAATGTAGAAATAAATAAATAAATGTGGAAATAAAAGAATAAATAAATATATGTATAAATAAATAAATGTAAAAATACAGAAATAGCATTTTTTATTACCAAAATGTCCTTGGTTTTTCATTTATTCGTGTATTTAATTATTTATTTATACATTTAATTATTTATTTATACTTATGTCATTTTTTGTTCTCCATACAAAGAGTCCTCTTCTGTGACTAAATGTGGTGATATTTTGTGTTGAAGTGTGATAGAACTGTCGTTAGAAACGGAGTGTGAAGAGAAACTCACCTGGTAGCACCTGGTAGAAGTGAAACTGATCACGGGAGCGATTCGGACGAGTGTTTCCCGATCTTTCTGGACTATTTTGGTGAGTTAGCGGCCTGTTAGCTCTGTTAGTAATATCATCCTGCTTTGGTATATAGGAAAGAAAACAGTCAGAATAGCTAACAAATGTTTAATGATACAGAGATATGTTTTTTCGTGATGATGTGATGATTTTCTAAGATGGTGACGCATGTAGACGCAGCGACCCGGTGCTCTTCTTCAGGCAGCAGCTACACACTGAGAAGGACTTACATCCGAACTGAACTTTTCAGCCTAAAACAACACTGGACCGGCTGGACCCCCCCAGAAGGGTTAGACTCGTTCCCAGAGAGGATACACCGACGAGAGCGGACAGAAAGGAGGCGACGGTGGCGTTGCGAAAGACGCCGGAAACGAGGCAAATGAGCCGGCATTAGAGCTAGGCTTACTGCCGCTCCACACAAACCAGCAGTTCCAAGCGTCTTTCTAGCCAACGACCGCTCCCTGGTTAACAAGATGGACGAGATGAAACTACGGGATGTTAACAACCGGATAGACAGCTGTATCATGGTGATAACAGAGACCTGGCTGCATGAAAACATCCCGGACCTAGCCGTGGAGCTAGCAGGACGTACGATCTTCCGGGCGGATCGCACATTGGACTCCGGTAAGAGGAGAGGAGGAGGTGTGTGCGTCTATATTAACAACAGTTGGTGCACGGACACTGCCGTCATTGAGAGACACTGCTGTCCAGACCTGGAGTTTCTAATGTTGAAGTACAGACCTTTTTATTTGCCCAGGGAAATAACCCAAGTGTTTGTAACTGTCGTGTATATCCACCCACGAGCTAATGCTAACGTAGCTATGAGCAGGCTGCATGATAGCATCACCAGGCAACAAAACAAACACCCAGAGGGCTTCTTCATCGTGGCTGGAGACTTTAATCACACCAACTTAAAGGCTGTGCTCCCCAGATTTTACAAGAATGTTGACATTCAAACAAGGAAGGGCAGAACACTAGACCAGGTCTACACCAACATCTCTGGAGCCTACAGAGCCCGCCACTCCCCCCACCTGGGACACTCAGACCATCTTTCCCTGTTCCTGACACCAGCTTACAAGCCCCTCATCTGCAGGTCTAAGCCACAGTACAAGTCAGTGCAGTGCTGGACTGAGGAGGCCACACAGGGGCGAAAATCCCATTTCATTTTGGGGGGGGACAATAAACAGTAAAATTTCAGAGAGTAATTCCTGGGGGGCACATGAAAAAAATGCTCTCTCCCTCTCTCTCTCCTGCTCCTTTGGAACTTGCCTTGCAGGGTTGAGCTCACAGCATGTTGAATGTTAGAAAAAGTAATAAGTGTGATAAATGACTTACTGGCTTTTACACATCAGTATAGTCTGCCATCGTGTATGAGACGATCGCTTTCTCGCTGACACACGGAGCTGCCGGTAGCCCCGCCCGTTCGAAACGGCATGTGGACTAAACCACTTTGAGAAATAGGGGGGTCATAATCTTTCAACAATTAAAAAAAAAAGGTTTTACGTTTATAATTTGCAGCGCTTGTGTTGTGCTTCTATTGAACATGACTATATTATTATTCAATTGTTTTTGTGTGCTTACAATGATTTTTGGGGGGGACAACTTTATGGAAGGGGATTTCCGCCTATGAGGCCACACTATCCTTGCAGGATTGTTTTGAGGACACCATATGGGAGCTCTTTGAAGACCCAGAACTCTTTGAACTCCACACCTCCTCTGTACTATCATACATCAGTTTCTGCATGGATAATGTAACATCAAGGAAACAGGTGAAAACATTTCCCAACCAAAAACCCTGGTTTAACGCCAGTATCAGAGCACTACTCCAGGCCAGGGATTCAGCACTGAGGTCAAGGGACAGGGAAGCCTACAGGAGGGCTAGAGCGGACCTGAACAGAGGCATCAAAGCTGCTAAAACAAAGTACAGAGAGCAGATAGAGGCCAACTTCAGGGAGAACAACCCCCGCTCCATGTGGAAAGGCATACAGAATATAACTGACTACAAACAATGCCACAACACCCTCCCCTCCACCGACACTTCTCTCCCAGACCAGCTTAACACCTTTTTCTCCCGCTTTGAAGAGGACAACAGACAGGCAGAGGACACGCAGCTGACATTATCAGAGCACGACCAGCCCCCCACCATCCAACAACATCAGGTACTGCGAGTCCTGCGTGGCATCGACACCAAGAAAGCACCAGGACCGGATGGAGTACCAGGGAGAGTGCTGAAATCATGTGCTCACCAGCTTGCTGCAGTATTCACTAACATCTTCAACTGTTCACTGCAGCAAGCCACAGTCCCCACCTGCCTGAAAACTGCCACCATAATCCCTGTGCCCAAATCCTCTGCCATCACAGGGTTGAATGATTACCGGCCTGTGGCCCTGACACTGGTGATCATGAAATGTATGGAGAGACTGGTGTTACAGCATGTCAAGGCCCACATCCCACCTGGCTTTGATCAACATCAGTTCGCCTACAGGTCCAACAGATCCACAGACGACGCCATCTCCATCGCCCTCCACACCGCTCTCAGCCACATTGAAAGCCCCAACACATATATCAGGATGCTGTTTGTTGACTTCAGCTCGGCATTTAACTCCATCAGCCCCAGCAGACTCATCAACAAACTGCAGACACTACAACTTGGAACCTCCCTCTGTCTGTGGATCAAGGACTTCCTGACTAACAGACCCCAGCATGTCAGAATGGGCACCTCCACATCCTCCACCATCGTCCTCAATACTGGTGTTCCTCAGGGCTGTGTGCTGAGTCCAGTCTTGTACACACTGTACACTTATGACTGTGTCGCTACTCACGGCTCCAACACCCTCATCAAATCTGCGGATGATACAACCGTTGTGGGGCTCATCAACAACGGTTGTGAGACACCATACAGGCAGGAGGTCCAAGCACTGGCGGCCTGGTGCAGTGACAACCACCTCAACCTCAACACCAAGAAGACAAAAGAAGTCATTATTGACTTCCGGAAGTCGAGGACCACACTGCACTCGGGCCTGAGCATCAATGGGGAGGAAGTGGAACGGGTCACCAGCTTTATGTTTCTTGACCTGCACATCTTGGAGGACCTGGGCTGGACTGTGAACACCACCCACATCATCAAAAAGGCCCAGCAGCATCTCTTCTTGCTGAGAACACTGAGGAGGATCAAACTCCCTCCACCTCTGCTGAGAAACTTCTACCACTGCACAATAGAGAGTGTCCTCACCTATGGCTGTACGGTGTAGTACGCCAGCTGCACTGCATCTGAAAAGAAACAACTGCAGCGGGTCATCAAGACGGCTGAGTGGATCATCGGCTCCCCACTTCCACGCCTACAGGAGATCTATTCCAGCCGTCGCCTCCGACGGGCCACAAAGATTTGGGATGACCCCGCCCATCCAGGACACTCTCTATTCACCAGCCTTCCCTCTGGCAGACTCAGAGTCATGAGAGCCCTTACCAACAGACTGAAACACAGCTTCTTCCCCATGGCTGTGAAGAGACTGCTACAGGAACCATGACCCCCCCCCCAGTTTATTTTATGACAAGGACATTGTAGCTGCTATAAGAGAGCACCATACGAAATTTCACTGTATTTATTACAGTGACAATAAAGCTTCTATCTATCTATCTATATGCTATTAATGTGCATTACCATGACGAACGGGTAGGGAGTTAAGGAGCAGTTAACGAGCGTTAGCTCAGCCGAGCACGGCTCCATAGCCGTTGCTGTAGCTTATGATGCTAAAATGATGTGTTGCTGCATATGTTCATGGTTCTTGTTGTCTATTTCGTTTAATGAAGCTATATTGTTTAATGGACACTGAAAAAGCTAACAGAGAGTTGTTTACGTTGATAAATAATTCCGCTGCATATTATGCAGGCTGGTTTTTCTTTTTATGCGAGGGACGAGTTCTTCGGTTCAACTATGATCCACACCACCGCCGCTGCCGCGTGGAGGCTCTTGGTTCAACTGCGACCCGCACCATCGCCGCTGCCGCATGGAGGCTCTTGGTTCAACGGGATCACAGGGTGGATACCAGTGGGGTAGGACAGGCCCAGTCCTGAGGAGTGACGCCCTTTTATTTGCACTTTATTTTCTGAGATCGCAGTATTTTTTTATTCATTTTCTCTATTTTTTACATTTTTGCTAAAAAAAAAACTGATTGACAAAGGGAAAAAACTGTTTTCTCATTGCAGGACCCTGAAGGACAATAAATAAACTGAGTAAACAACGGAAAACTGGGAATAAAAAGGACAATGTAACACATTAAAGGGGGAAAGAAACATTTTTTTTTTTTAACTTTTTTATTTTGTCTTTATTTTCTTAATATACCGGTACCGGTCAGGTAATTTTCAGTTCATACTGTGAATTTAATTTCATTTAATGTGGGAAAAACTGCTTAATGTGTGAAAACTGAACGTTCTAAGTTGAAGAATAGGAAATTGAATACCTGAACATAAATGTTTAAACTACATTCTGTGTTGCGTGTTGTGTGGGTTGGAAATCAGTTGCTCTAATGCTCAGTGCTACCGCCAATCTCCTTACCCGAACCTAGTGAATAGACAGGACCTGATAGAACCTGAGAAGACTGAGAAAAAGGTTACACCTCTTAACAGGAAAATACAATCTGCTCTGTGCAACGTGCCACAGCTCCGTCAGAGACAGATGAGGTGCACATACCAGCTTCTGGGAGGCTTCTGAAACATGCTGTGCCATGTCTGCTGGAATTACAAAAATTGTCTAAAGTGGCTGCAGTCAGCCCGGGCAGCTGCCTGGCGGTAGCCTGGTAAGACCATCCTAATCCTAATCTAGAGAGCTCAACATTCTGTTTTACTCTGTATCAGTCTGGACTCTGCCGCCCTGCCTCCTATCAAGAAATTAAAATCCAATCAGGCCAATCCAGGATTTGTACGGTAGCTGACAATGTAAGCAGCCAATCAGGGACTGACACTGTAGTTGATGACGTAAAATGCAGGCAGCAGCTTGCAAAACAGTGATGGAGGCTCCGAAAGCAAGAAGCACTAACTCTGTTACTAAAGATAACACAGCAGTAAGTGAAGTTATTGCAGAAATGGAGTCAGCAAGAAAGAGAGTACAAGAGTATGCACTCACGGAGCTTCTCACAGTAAAAGATGTCTTTGCCGTTCTGACTAGATTTGGCAAAAGCTTAATTTATCAACTGGCCTCTTTGTTGATGAAGATGTTTCCTGCTGTTTTGTTACACTGATTGAGTGAAGGAGTTTGTCTGTCAAGACGAGTACTACCGCCCACTGAAAGTGTTTGTAGCGGCACTGAGTCCAGACTGATGTCAAGAGCGAAACAGAATATTGAGCTCATGTTAAGGGTGGGCGGATCAATCCTAAAATATTGACACTACAGTTTCATTTTGAAGATAAATCCGAGTGTCAATAGGATCAATATAAAAAAGAGACTTGTTTCTCTCTTCTACATCGTATGTATATCTATTTCAAGAGCAACTGCCCGCGCACATGTCTGTCTGTGACCATCTAGTGCATGTACTCTTCGTCTCTCAACTGCTTATGTGTTGTCTGCACTCAGTCAGCTTACTTCAGACACATGTCCTCCGATGCCCTCCCGAGTACTGCTGTGGGCTGACGCAGACACTTGATTGTACTACGAATAGAACTGCATGCGCATCTATGTGACCATAGCTGTCCGTGAACTAGTCTGACTAGTTTTATTCGACACATATTAGCAGTGATTTATTAACGAAAGAGAAAAAAAAAACACAAGAAAGAGAACTTGGAGTGCTGTGGTGGCGAAAAGGTCTAGAAAAGTCTGACAGTTAAGATTAAGTTAGAAGCAAAATGCGTTCACTTAAAATTGAATAATCTTAAATGGTCTCACTCTGGGGTGCCGTCTAAGAGCAAAGTGACCTGGCAAACATTGTGATGGAGGAACAAGTTCTGGGAAATGGCAGGAAATCACACACACACATACAGTACAGGCCAAAAGTTTGGACACACCTTCTCATTCAATGCGTTTTCTTTATTTTCATGACTATTTACATTGTAGATTCTCACTGAAGGCATCAAAACTATGAATGAACACATGTGGAGTTATGTACTTAACAAAAAAAGGTGAAATAACTGAAAACATGTTTTATATTCCAGTTTCTTCAAAATAGCCACCCTTTGCTCTGATTACCGCTTTGCACACTCTTGGCATTCTCTCGATGAGCTTCAAGAGGTAGTCACCTGAAATGGTTTTCACTTCACAGGTGTGCCTTATCAGGGTTAATTAGTGGAATTTCTTGCTTTATCAATGAGGTTGGGACCATCAGTTGTGTTGTGCAGAAGTCAGGTTAATACACAGCCGACAGCCCTATTGGACAACTGTTAAAATTCATATTATGGCAAGAACCAATCAGCTAACTAAAGAAAAATGAGTGGCCATCATTACTTTAAGAAATGAAGGTCAGTCAGTCCGGAAAATTGCAAAAACTTTAAATGTGTCCCCAAGTGGAGTCGCAAAAACCATCAAGCGATACAACGAAACTGGCACACATGAGGACCGACCCAGGAAAGGAAGACCAAGAGTCACCTCTGCTTCTGAGGATAAGTTCATCCGAGTCACCAGCCTCAGAAATCGCAAGTTAACAGCAGCTCAGATCAGAGACCAGATGAATGCCACACAGAGTTCTAGCAGCAGACCCATCTCTAGAACAACTGTTAAGAGGAGAATCAGGCCTTCATGGTCAAATAGCTGCTAGGAAACCACTGCTAAGGAGAGACAACAAGCAGAAGAGATTTGTTTGGGCCAAGAAACACAAGGAATGGACATTAGACCAGTGGAAATCTGTGCTTTGGTCTGATGAGTCCAAATTTGAGATCTTTGGTTCCAACCGTTGTGTCTTTGTGAGACGCAGAAAAGGTGAACGGATGGATTCCACATGCCTGGTTCCCACTGTGAAGCATGGAGGAGGAGGTGTGGGGGTGTGGGGGTGTTTTGCTGGTGACACTGTTGGGGATTTATTCAAAATTGAAGGCACACTGAACCAGCATGGCTACCACAGCATCCTGCAGCGACATGCCATCCCATCCGGTTTGCGTTTAGTTGGACGATCATTCATTTTTCAACAGCACAATGACCCGAAACACACCTCCAGGCTGTGTAAGGGCTATTTGACCAAGAAGGAGAGTGATGGAGTGCTGCGGCAGATGACCTGGCCTCCACAGTCACCGGACCTGAACCCAATCGAGATGGTTTCGGGTGAGCTGGACCGCAGAGTGAAGGCAAAGGGGCCAACAAGTGCTAAACACCTCTGGGAACTCCTTCAAGACTGTTGGAAAACCATTTCAGGTGACTACCTCTTGAAGCTCATCGAGAGAATGCCAAGAGTGTGCAAAGCAGTAATCAGAGCAAAGGGTGGCTATTTTGAAGAAACTAGAATATAAAACATGTTTTCAGTTATTTCACCTTTTTTGTTAAGTACATAACTCCACGTGTGTTCATTCATAGTTTTGATGCCTTCAGTGAGAATCTACAATGTAAATAGTCATGAAAATAAAGAAAACACATTGAATGAGAAGGTGTGTCCAAACTTTTGGCCTGTACTGTACACACACGGAAGGTTAGTTATGATGTTCGTCTGAGGATGAGTATAAGAATGTTCGGTGAACTGTTCTGCGGTGCTGTCTCATTGTTGTGGCATTTGAAGTTGTAAGCTGTGTCTTCCATAAAATGTCCCGCAGAAGGCTGCGATTGACCCCTTGTCATAAAGAGTCTTTTTTCAACACTGTGTCAGAGATCTGGATGCTGAGGTATTTCCCTCCTCCTCTCATCCTGTTGCAGAGACAGTTCACTGGCAAAGCCTGTTTAGAGAGGCTCAGACAAAATATATCCAAGTATAAGGTAACCTAGTGAAATTAATATTTTTTCAAATCAGATCTTAAGCTTTGGTTTATGTTACATCACTTGCTGTTACTTAAGCAGGTTGATTATTCACCTCACAAATCATGACATACCACCTTCCCCACATTAAAAATAAAGCCACTTTTAATAATAAAAAGTATCAATATTGATATTAGTGATTCTGACGCTGTATTACTTTGTATCAGATTGAAACAAAATTTTGTGGTAATATCGACCCCTAGTGATTAGGATGGTCTTACCTGGCTCGTGTGGCAGAGATCTGCATTCTATTGACTGCACTTCTCTAGTTTTAGTTACATTTTCTCTTCACCACAAACAAGTCATTGAGCTTTCCTTTACTCTAATCCCAGAGGTATTTCATGCATTTGTGTATATGTATTTAAAGTTTATTTTCATCATTTCTTTTTTTTTTTTTGTTCATATTTAATAAGGTAACCAATGAAGGTTGGAACTGAAAACTGCAAACTGTTTTGGTCCTTCCTGTTTGTGTTTCTCCTTTTCTCCTCATGTTTGTGATCTCAGCACTCCTGGAAAACAGGGTGTCATCAATCACTGTTTTCCAAGTTTTAAATAAAGGTTAAATGAAAAAAGATTGACGTGACCTTCTACAGCTAATTCCTGGCTATGACTTTGGCAGTGCAGAGCTTAAATCATGCCTTCCACCATCTACCTTACAGATAACTGCAGTGAGGAGGGAAAAACCTTAACTCATCTCTCTCAGACCTCAGAGTGATTTACCAGATTGCACTTTGAGATGGCTGACCCCTCCATTTTACCCACTGCTGACCTTTTCATGAAACTCCCAATTAAAGTCCTTCATTTAGACATGGTGGTTCAGCTAAAGTCACTGTAGATGTTAACTTAACCATTATTTAAACCTTGGGTATAGAAGTCCGTGCTCTTTAATCTCCAACAGTATGTAGTTTTGCAGTTATCAAAGAAGGAAGATTTACTTTTTGCATGATATATGCATACATGCATGTCAATCTACACAGCCGAACAAAGCAGCAGGCTAACTCTAGCTCTCTGAAAAAGTTAAAATTCAAATCTTAAGTCATGCAAATGATTAAATATATGGTGACAGACAAGCTTAATTGGACCTGATGATTGGAAATCCTGATACTACAGAAGTGAGCAGTCTTGAAGGAGAAAAAGGCCTAAATTGGATGAGCAGTTGACCAAGTGGCAGCTGCAGTGTCGAGTGCCACCAGCTGGTCACATAGCGGGTGATCTCTACAGCCACAGGATGGATTGGCAAAAATTTTTTTTTTTTTTCTGGGGACCAACAGTAATGGTCCTTAGCTGATGAACTCTAATAACTTTGATAATCCCCTGACTTTTCCTCTAACGCTGCCATGGGTTTGAGTGAAATCCCACAGTACCTACTGAAAGTATTGCCATGAAATTTAGTGCAGGCTATTACATTACACTCAGAATGAATAAGACTTTTTCATGGAAAATATTTTAATGTGTCACAGTAGAAAAAGCAGAGGTGTGAATAATAAAGTTGGCTGAATTCTGTTTAGCTGCTTTGAATCCAGGTTCCTGGCATCATGCAAGCTGTCTCACTGTCACTAGAACAGAGCCATCATTAGTGTTATTAGTAGTGGTGGGTAGAGGACTGAAAATCTATGCTCAAGTAAAAGTCCAATTACTCCCTTAAAAATGACTCAAGTGAAAGTGAAATTACCATTTGAATGACCTAGTCAAGTAAAAGTAAAAAAGTACGTGGTTGATAAATTACTCAAAGTGCAAGTTACAATCCAGTTGGGCCAGTGCAAAATAATGAAAGATCAGCACTAGTAACACTGCACATGAAAAATTAACATAGCTATTATAAGCTTGCTAAGTCATTTTCACCTACAGTATGTAATGCAATTTACGTGCAGGTAAGTTGTTAGGACAAATGGCAAGTATCCTTTGACAGAGCCTGGCACAGGCCGGAGAACAAGTGTCTTTTTGATGGAAGCCAGTGACACTTGGTTATGATTTTAATGTTAACAATTCAACTGAGTTAAATTAAAATACGTTTTTTTTCAGTTTTTTTTTTTTTTAATGTGTAAAACATATCATTTGGTCTCATATGCATAGTTGCAGATTTGGTGTGTATTCATCAGTGAGTGAAACAGTGGGACAAAACAATATTTTGCATAGGGCCCCCAAAAAGCAAGCTAGAAAAAGCCTTGCTAGCTGGTCTGTCTACTGGACAGGATGCAGCTGTCACTGGGAGCAGCATGTTGCAAGGAACAAAATTTGATGGAGAAATCTCACTGCAGCCTTCAGTCCCACAGCGGATGAAGAGGAATCAGTCACTAAGTGGTTAACATTAGTGACATAAGAGTCAAAACTCTGCAACAAATTATGCTGCAGAGTCAGAGTTGATAGTTTGGCAGGGACACCTAAACCAACACTGGGATGTCACCAGAAGGACATGGTGAGATGTGGAAAAAAACATCATAGTTTGGCTGTACATTCATATGGGAAGCAAACACTGGGCTCCCAGGTGAAAGTCTGGGGTGTGTTGGACCCATCCACTACCCTCCTTCCCACTCTATAAGGACTTTCCAGCGCATTATATTACATAGTTACTGGTTACTGTTTCCAATTGACGCCTTCTTGTGGCATATCATACCGTCACTACAGGTGCCATCCTGCCAACTGGCATCATAAAACCACAAAAGGTGGCTTTTGGCATCAGTTTCCCTTAAAGGTAGAGCGGGTCATCCACTAATCATAATATCAGCGGTCTGATCCCCAGCTTCTCTGGTCTGTCATTTTTTAGTATCCTCAGGCAAAATACTGAACCCCAAATTGCTCCAGATGGCTTTTTCATTGGTGTGTGATTGTGTGTGAGTGGTTACTGAATAGCAGGTGGCACCATGTATGGTAGTTTTGGCCACCAGTGTGTGACTGTGTGTGAATGGGTGAATGCAACATGAAGTGAGTGGTCAGCAGACTACAAAGGGTTATACAAGTGCAGTCCACTTACCATTGTCAGGTTTAGGACTCATTCCTGATGCACTGTATACTCTACCACTGTATTGAAGGTAAGTGTCATGAAATGCTGCAGAAGTGGTACAGAGATTCATACAGTGGCGTATTAGAAAACAAATTATGATGTGCAAACTGCAAACTACTTTTAAAGACATCATGTCATGGCCACTGAGGGAGCTGCGTGAGCTGCGTGAGAGAGTTTGTTAACAAGCGACTAACTGCTGCTGCTGCTGAAGAAATATTCAGAGTTTTTAAACAAACTATCGTCCAGTATGAGGAAGAGATCAATCATCAGTGCAGACTGCTGGATATCGTTGGAAACCTGAAGTAAAATTACACAGGACAGGCGTCTACTGAGCGTGTGCGGGCAGCGTGTGTGATCCAGGCGGCCTGGAGGTCGTATCAGACCAGACGCCAAGTGAAGAGTCACATGCGAGCAGGAGTTGAGAGGACTCTTCAACTCTCATGCTGCCTCCATGGCCACATCCATGCCACCTTCAGAGAACCAACTGCTCACCAAAGCTATCAAAAGAATTGCTTACCTGCTTGAATAAAATCGCCAACTACTTGCGGAGCTCAAAACCAGAGAGTCCTTGCTGTCACAATGTATGGACCTGGCCCACGACCAGTCACGGAAGATCCTCTTGCTCTCTGCAGTCCTCCAAGACACAGTCCCCTGGGAACCCTCTACCAGTCCACACCTGTCCGGCTACACAACGCAAAAAGCTGGAGCAAAACCAAAGGTCCCGGTGGTCCTCTGCTCGACCCCAAACCAGCCAGTTGCCCAGCCACTCTGGACAGATGTGATTCGGGGCACTAAAAGGCTTCCATCTGCCCCTGGTTTCTGTCTGGAGCTCTCTGATTGCTACGGGCTCCTGTCCACTGAGGCCGCCGCAACTCTGTCACCACCAGGCCCACCCACCTCGCGGACAGGGGCTGTCACCTCTCCACCTGGTGTGGCTCTGACTGCTGCTTGTTCCACCGCTGCTGTCTCTCCCCCACCTGCTGCCGGTGTGGATCCCACTGCCGTCTCTCCCCCACCTGCTGCCGGTGTGGATCCCACTGCCGTCTCTCCCCCACCTGCCGCCGGTGTGGATCCCGTTGCCGTCTCTCCTCCACCTGCTGCTGTCTCTCCCCCACCTGCCGCCCGTGTGGATCCCGCTGCCGTCCTTCCCCCGCCTGGCGCTGGTGTGGATCAATCGGACCAGCCTACTGAGCCTCAGCCACTGCTGAAACATCTTCAGGCTCCTGGGAAGGAGTGCTCTCCCCTGTCGCTATCCACTAGTTATGGGGCACAGCGGCAAGCTCCAAATCCCCTTTTCTCACCCACCACCCTCATTGTGGGTGATTCAATTATCAAACACGTCCGTTATTTTAATGCAATCATCCGCTGTTTCCCTGGATCCACGGTTCTTGTCATTTAAAAAAAACTCCCTGAGCTTCTGCACTCCCTTCCCTCCACAGTCTCCAGAATCATAGTGCACGTTGGAATAAGTGACACCACTTGCAGGCCGTCTGAGCTGATGAAAGCTGACTTTGAACAACTCCTCAATTTCCTGCGCAGCACTGGCAAATCGGTGTTCATATCTGGCCCCATCCCAACGCTGTCACATAGTTCTGAACGATTCAGCCGGGTCTTTTACCTCCACACCTGGCTGCTCTCCACTTGCAAAGAACTCAACTTAGGTTTTATAGACAATTTCAATCTGTTTTGGGGCCGCCCCACCTTCCTCATGTCTGATGGCATTCACCCAAACCGCCTTGGTATCACTATGCTAAAAATTAATTTCAGTCTTTCTGTCCAGTACTCGCCACGTGCTTGACTGTCAACATCACACACCCAACCCACACTCTCTTCCTCTCCTTATGCGGCAGCAGCCCCGTGTACTATTTCTTCCTCTAGCGCCCCCCAGCGGTCTGGAGTGCCAACTACCTCCTCCAGAGTCATTTGCAAACCTATGTTGCCCACAGCCTCTATTGTTGGTCTCCCACTTCAAACCATTGTATCTGAAAGGTTTTCTCATCCGAGCGGTAGTTTCAAAGCTGTGAATTATCATAACCTCCATCAAATCACCATCTCATTCCAGCACAACGGGGTTAAGAAAATTCCCCCTGCTGGTGTGAATCCTCCTACCCCACCCACTGTCTCACAGATTACTACTGTGATCACTGCCAGGAAACGTATTTCATACTCAGCTTGCTTACCAACTGTTAATCCTTGTAACCTAATATCAGTGTCCACACAACCTACTTTACCTCTGTCACCAAACACAGATCATACCCCAGTTCTCCTTAATAATCCGCAAACTTTCAAGCAAAGAAAAGGGTTAGGATTAATTCACCTGAATGTAAGAAGCCTTTTGTGTTATGATAAATTAGATCATATTAAAATTCTTCTATCACAGACTGATGCTGATATCTTAGATTCTTTCAGCCAAGATTCAGATACGACTGTCACTGACTCCTCAGTAGCTCTGGATCACTACAATATCTTTAGATGCGATAGGGTTGGCAAGGGAGGTGGTGTGGCAATATATGTCAAATCCAACTTTGAGGTTTCAGTCCTAAAATCTGTCACCATCCCAAAATGTTTTGAACTACTAATTTTGAAAGTTGCTTTGGGGAAGAATAATACTTTGTGTGTTGTTGGTGTGTATAGACCTCCTTCAGCTGATTATAACTCTATTGACAATCTAGCTACTTACTTTACACCATACCTGGACTTTGAGATAATTTGAGGCATTACTCAACCAATCGCGATTGAGGTCACCCATCGCAATCATTTCAAAGAGTTGAGTGGGAATCTCACCCTATCTCAGCTTGTCACTGAACCTACCAGGCCTAAGAATTATTCACGGTCTACTCTTATTGATTTGATTTTTTCAAATAAGAGTAACAGAATCTCTGCTTGTGGGGTCTTTGACCAAGGTTTAAGTGATCACTGCCCCACAACATGTATCAGGAGCATGCAGTTGCCAAAAACAAAATCACACACTGTTAATAAGAGGAATTTCAAAACTTTGATTGCCAAGCTTTCCTCAATGATCTTGCCTCTAATAATATCCATTCCATAATTCAAGCCACTGATGTCCAGGTTGCTACAGACACCTTTGTGAAAGCATTTAACTCCTTACTGGATAAACATGCTCCCCTCAGGAAAATTTGTATCAAGAACAGAGTACTTGGTTTTCACAGGATCTGTCAAGCATGTTCAGGGACCGAAATCTTGCTTGGACTCGTGCCAGGCGTTTTGGTAACCCTCACCATTGGCTCTCTTTCAGACAAATCCGAAACTGCTGTACTGCAGCTGTGAGGAAAGCTAAAATCGAGTATTACGATTATCCTATCTCCAGTTCTCTCTCCAACCCAGCAAAATTTTGGAATGCAGTAAATTTACTTAAACCTAAAGCTTCCAGTGCCCTGCCAACACACTTACGTGTAAATAATCATGACGTCTCAGGTGAGACTAATATCTGTGATCCATTTAATAGACATTTTGCTGATGCTGGCCTTCTGTTTGATCAGAAACTCAGGTCTACAGTGACCCCATCAGTTGTAAGCTGCTGTGTTTATCCGCTGTTTGTTTTTCTTTTAACTCTGTCTCCCAGCAAGAAGTACTTCATCGGTTACTATCAATCAACCCTAGATGCTCTACTGGTGAGGATAATTTAGAACCCTTTTTCATCAGATTGGCTGCCCCACTTATTGCTGAGCCACTTACGTATATATTTAACCTCACCATTTCCTCTGGTAAATTTCCCCTACTCTGGAAATCCGCCCAGGTGACCCCCCTGTATAAGGGAGGTGACAGGGATAACCTGGATAATTATCGTCCCATTTCTAAGTTACCTTGCCTCGCTAAGGTTCTGGAGACATTAATAAACAATCAACTCAAGGGTTTTCTCTCTACCTATTCAGTACTTAGTCCCCATTAATCAGGATTTAGAGCCAATCACAGTACAATTTCCGCCATCACTCTGGTTACCAACGACATAATCACAGCACTAGATAAGAAACAACATTGCGCTGCTTTATTTGTTGACTTGTCAAAAGCATTCGATACAGTTTATCACCAAATACTGCTAAATAGATTACAAAACATTGGTTTACATGCTAGTGCCTGTGATTGGTTTGCTGACTATTTATCTTCCAGGCGCCAGTGTGTAAAGTCAGGTAACTTTCATTCTGAATTCTTACCTGTAACCAAAGGTGTGCCACAAGGCTCTGTCTTAGGTCCTGTTCTTTTTACGATTTACGTCAATGACATCCTTTCTTCTCTGAATGACTGTCATGCCCATTTGTATGCAGATGACACAATTCTATATTGCATTGCTGATTCTGTACAACTGGCCACCGAGAAATTGGAGATCTCTTCTGTTCTCCAGGAGGCTCTTATTAACTTGAAATTAGTTTTAAATGTAAAAAAGACCAAATTCATGCTATTTTCTCGATCTCGAAACCTGGATTGCATCAATATGCTTTTATCAACCAAAGATGGCTCACTCATAGAACGAGTCACTGAATATAAGTATCTCGGCCTCTGGCTCGATAAATCAACTTTTAAGTTTCATATTAATGTTCTTGCCTTGACTCTGCGACAGAAGGTTGGCTTCTTGTACCGAAACAGATCTTACTTCCCATTAATCAGCAAAAAGAGAATTGTTGAGTCGGTCATTTTATCAGTCTTAGACTACGGTGATATTATTTACAGACATGCAGCAACTACAACTTAAACCTCTGGATTCCATTTATCATTCCGCTCTCAGATATAGATATAGGATAGATATGACACCCACCATTGTTTAGTATATGAAAAAGTTGGTTGGTCCTCTCTTTCTGACAGACGCATGAAGCATTGCTATATGTTTATTTTTAAGGCCCTTACTGGTAAACAGCCCCCATACATTTCATCCTTACTAGAATGGCCCTCTGGATCTTACTCAACTCGATCCAGCGGTCTCATGCTTCTTAAGGTCCCTCTTGTACATTCTGAGCTTGGTAAAGCAGCCTTTTCTTTTAACGCTCCAAACTCTTGGAATATTCTCCAACATGCTCTGGGGCTGGAGAATATCCCCTCCCTTTTTAATTTTAAATGTATGGTGTCTAACTTTTGTAAATCGCTGTGCGATTGTTTTTCAGTGTAATTGTATTCATGATTTGTTGTTGTTTGTAAACTCGTCGTCCCTGTAAATGAGGGAAACCTCAGTGACCAATGAGTTAAAATAAAGGTTTAAAAAAGCAAAAAAAAAAGACATCACTAAAAATGAACAGGTTGTTGTAGCAGCATATAGGACTGTAAGGTTATGGTGAGAATGGCTTTGGACTGGGGACTGGGAGAGCATCACTCTGCTGGTGCAGCCTCAAGCCTTGCTGCGTCAGCTGTCTGAGCGGGACCTACAGCAGGACTATAGTGGCATGTGGCCCAATGTGCTCTGCTCAGCCGAGACTGGATCCAGGTATGGGCAACTGTCTGCTGCATGGGCTGCAGTGACACATTATGCCCACAATAGGTTCACTGCCATCCAGGGCCTGCAGTGATTGTACATGTGAAAAAATATTGAGCTGAAGGAGGTCAAGATAGGGAGCCAACTAGAGTAAAATAACAATGCTATGGGTTTGTTTTCCTCCTGTCCTCCCCAGTGTTTGAAGTCATCACCCGCCACTGTTATACACTTTGAAACCCTCAGTTCACTGAGATGGATGGGCTCATGTGTGCATCAGTTTTAACAAATTTGTGAAAAAAAACATTCTATAATCACATCAAAAATGTTCTCCCACAGGCTTTCAGTTTTTACAAACACAATGTTGCTCCACTAAATGTAAGTGTACATTGGTAATAGGCATAAATAAAAATCTGAAGTGAAAATAGAGTCATGTTAAGGCTGATATCAAAAGTAATATTTTAACATCTGGCTTGGTTGCATGCATGTCTTCATGAGCCACAAATAAGCACACAAAGTACACTACTGCAGTCTTAAGGGGAAAGATGAATGGAAGAGAAAGAGAAAATAATGTGAGAGAGAGAGAGAGAGAGACAGAGAGAGGAAGATCATCCTCAGCCAAAATAAGAGTCACCCGGAGGTAGAGAAGGGGAAAGACACAAATAGACAGAAGTAAGAAGACAACAAGATGAAAGAGGCAGAAGCGAGCATGTGCAGAGATCGAGAGACAGAGAGCCACACATAAATATACTCACACACACACACACACTCTCACATGGGGGGTGGTTTGGATAGGTTGCTTTGAGGTGAGGATTGAAGAGAAGATGGCTTTTAGCTGTGAGGGAGGCAGCCCAAGAGGTCTGCCCCAGAAACAGCCTGTCTGAACTCAGCTGTCAGCCAGTGAGGGATTACAGCAGGCAAGGTTAAGGAGAGCAGACACTCCTACAAACAAGGTGTCACTAAAAGCTACACACTTATAATAATCATTATCATAATGACAACTAGAAAATTTCTGTTGGGTGCCTGCTACTGCTGCCGAGTACTAAGTACAGGTACGCATTTACTGTATATACTGCCTACTACAAGTGCTGCATATTACACTGTTTGAAAAATTACAGGAACAGTTAAATCACACACCAGATCTTAATGAATGAATTATGAAAGTTGAAAATCTTTACTGATGTACACTGTATAATTTGTTGAGAACAAAGTGACAAGACAACAGTCAGCGGAAACCAAAATCATCAACCCCCTGTAACGTGTGCTAAGTGTGAACGTGCTCTCATCTGTGAAGTGAACCGGGGGGCAGTGGTGGTCCTGCCAATTCTGGTGCTCTCTGGCAAATGCCAGTGGAGCTGCACAGTGCTGGGCTGTGATCACAGGTTCCACTAGAGGACATCAGCCCCTCATGCTACCCTCATGGAGTCTGTTTCTGACAGCTCGATCAGAAACATGCACACCAATAGCCTGCTGGAGGTCAGTTTGTAGGGCTGTGGCAGTGCTTCTCCTGTTCCTCCTTGCACAAAGGAGCAGATACCAGTTCTGCTGCTGGGTTGATGCCCACATATGGATGTGCCATCCTGAGATGGACTACCTGTGCAGCCTGATAGGGCTGCAGGTACCGCCTCATGCTACTGTGACAGGTCGTCTCCCTCCACTATATCGCACTGTGCCAACTTGCTGCGCATACAGATCGTGGGGCGGCACCTTGGGCCCTTATATATAGAGGTGTAGCTACACCTGTCTCTCTCTTTTCCTCTGCTTCCTTCCTGCTGGATCTGGCTTGTCTGGCATGGCCATCGCGGTACACAATCCTCTGTTTAGCGCAGCTGGCTGCTGGGGCCATCTGGGGAAGCATTGCTTGGCCAGAAGCCTTTCCTGGGTGCACTTGCCTGTCCCTTTCGCTGGGTGATTGACCCGCGATGCTAAGCCTTTAACCTCCAGCTCTCTTGTGCGTTACTGTAGCTTTGCAGAGTGAGACCCTGGCAAATTGTTTGGCCGGTATTCACCATCTCTACCTGAGTCCACGCTGCTGGTTTGGTTCCCTTTGTTGACTTCCAGCATTTTGGGTTCTTCAAGTAAAATGCACTTTTAATTTACTGGTTTGGTTCACCAACTCGGCTCTCCAGGATAACCTGATACGAAGCGGCTTACAGCTGTTGGGGTCCACGCTTAAAGGACATTCTGCTGTTTTAAAACATTTCATTTGTGTTGAATATAACAATTGGTTAATGCATATTTTGTTTGTTGTAATTTAGTGGTTGTTTAGTTTTCTGTGCTTTGCTTATTTTGTTTGTTTCACTTAATTGCTTGTGTTTTTCCACACAGGTGCGTATAGCACTTTGGCATGTGTTAACTGTTTTTTTGTCTCTGGGCAGGTGCTGTGGGTCCGCGGTGACAGTTCAGTTCCTGGTGGTGGTTTCCTTCACAATTTCCTGGGCTGTTTGTGTGTGAGTGCAGTGTCACGGGTGTTTAATTTAGGACCCTCCGCCACCTGGTAAGCCCAAGTCCTGTCCTCATACCCCTTCCCTGCCTGGTGCTAATTCTAACTAATGATTATGGTGTGTGACATTTGATTTTCCTCTTTTCAATATTTCATTTAGCTTTGTTAAATAAAGCTTCCCTTCTTTTTAAACTGAAAACCGTCTCTCTCCCCGTGGTACTCTTGAACCTGTGTGGCCTTAATCCTTAAAAACTTAGCTCAGGATTTCCTGGGGGTGAAATTCCCCCAGGTGGAGTTGTTGCAAGACCTTGTAGATTTTCTCTTTGCTAGCGCCACACCACCAGTAGTGACAGAAGAATTGGTCAGGAGGGATAAGGAGAGAGCAACTGCCTGTGGCCACCACATGCAAAACCATTCACTTTTTGGAGGTTGTCTTGCTTTTGCCTCTCCATTGCACCTGTTGTCACTTTCATTTCCACTAAAGCAAGGGAAACAGATTCACAATCAGTTGTGCTTCCTAAATGGATAGATTGATATCCCTGTAATTTAACTGACTTGGTGTTATACTGTGACCATTGAGTGTTCCCCTAATTTTGTTGAGCAGTGTCCATGTTCTACAAGTACTGATCACGATGTGTGTAAAATATTGTATGTAGTTACAATACGTTACAATATGTATTTAACATTCATAATCCCTATATAAAGTAAAGGCTGTAGTAGTAGTATATGATCGACAGAAAACACTGATATATAATGTTTACATGCTCTTTAAAATGGAGCTTCTGCTCCAGTCATCCCTGAGATCTACATACACCCACATGTCTGTGAGTTTATGTGTCAGTGGGTGTTGTTATGGTACTTCATGGGGCCCTCTGACAGAGAGTGTGTGTGTTGAAACCACTCAAACTCCTCTTTTTCCCACAAAAATTGTGAGTCCAATTGTCAACAGGCGAGATTCTCTGGAACATGTAGATATCTTTTTTTTATGTTTGTGGTGTCAGCAATGTGAGAAAGTGAGCAGATTAGAAAAGTGGTGCTGTCAGCTGTTTTCCAGATATTTATCATCTCATATTATGTAGGAGGGACTGAGAAAAAAAATGGTACTGTCTTTACTTGGAGCCTCAGTGAGCCAAATGTTTAGGTCTATTTGTTTCCATAGTAACATGTCTGACCAGCACAATTTTTCCTGATTTATGTAAAAATTGTGTATGTAGAGTTCAAATTGTGGAACTGACAGCAATTTGGTCAGGAAATTTTGAGAAGATGTCCAGCACGTCCACACTCTAGCTGTGTGTCATACACGTTAGCTCTGTCCCATAGAAACCCATTTGCAAATTTTGTGAAAAAAAAAAAAGCTTAGCGAATCTCTGACAAAAGTCATAGCACACCATTCCGGATTATTCTGCATGTTTTGATGTAATTCTTGTGTGTTGGCAATGCTGTGGGAAAAATAATTTGAGGTTTTTCCTTCAACATGTATGTAATAGAGAGTTGAAGTCCTACCTCCATTCCCAGCTTTTACCTTTATATCGTTTTACGTTACCATTTGCTCCACTTGCCTTTGCAGTACAGCAGAGATGTTCACAAGTCTTTTTTTGCAGGTCCAAGTCAAGTCTCAAGTCTTTGGTCATGAGTCCAAGTCAAGTCTCAAGTCTTTGTGGGGTGAGACTTGGTCAAGTCTCAAGTCTTTGGTCATGAGTCCAAGTCAAGTCTCAAGTCTCTAAAAAATAAACCTCTCATGTCTCTTCTTGTTTTAATGAGCCTTCTATCATCTGCTGCTATTCGGTCTACTAAGAATACTGCACAGCTATATCTAAGAAATTCAAAGCATCTACTGTATTATTATCCCTCCTTTATCTATTAGCATAAAGTATCAGTACTGATTAGTTGTTTGATATATGATCACTTTAAACAGGGTACTGCAATGCAATATGAGGAAAACACACAATGAATGATTTCCTTTAAAGGAAACTGTATTATTCCAACATGAACATACAGTTACAATATATCTTGCCCCCTATTGTGCAGGCTCAGTCGGACCATAATAAGAACAAAAATATAGAAAATGTTACACCTCACCCAGTCAAAGCATTGTAGGCTAATTAACATCCTTCTAATTAGTGCAAAACATCACACTTTAGCTAAATGCAAACAACTTGTAAACAAAACACTTAAAAGTACTTTAAACACTTGTATATGTTACTTCTGTGCCATTTGCAATTAAAAAAAATTGTTGACAAAAACAAGCAAAACTATTGCTGCCACATTAGGACATCTTGCTCTAGCCAAAAAAAGCAAAAAAAAAAAAGCCAAAAAAAGCAAAATGATGGGTCGAGCAGTGCAGACATCATATAGACCATATCTCCAAATGAAAGATCTCCTGCAGGTTGAGCTGAATCATCCATTCTGACATTTGCAAAGATCCCCTGGAAACGGCATTGCAGTGACTTCTGGAGAGCTTTCACAAAACCGCCCAGATGCCGAGTTGTATTCAGCATACTGTTGAGGTGGCTGTTGAGTAAGAGAACGCAAGGCAGAGCTGCACTTAGAGTCACCACTTTCTCCCCTTGTGTGAGGTCTGTTGCTTGAAGAAATGGAGCCAAAATTTCCACAAG
Source organism: Cephalopholis sonnerati (assembly GCA_019142605.1). NCBI lineage: Eukaryota > Metazoa > Chordata > Actinopteri > Perciformes > Serranidae > Cephalopholis > Cephalopholis sonnerati. The sequence continues at coordinate 4,376,477 of JAGQAX010000004.1, read as the reverse complement.
CTCTTTCAGTTGACTCAGTTCTCTTGCTGATAGGTACAGGCCTTTATGTCCTTGGGCTTCCAGAAGAGTATTTAGGCTTTGAGGGTCCAGGTCAGTGATTGACTCCACAAGGCGGACAGTTGTATTCTATTGGGTTGACACGGCAGAGGGGATGCTGTGATTGGCTCCATACTCTCTCTCAAATGCTTCTTTCAGCCCACATGTGGAATGAAGTAGACTGCAGAATTTTGTAACTTTTGCCATTGCACTATTCAGAGTCTTAGTCTCTTTCAGTCCATCACGCACCACGAGCTGTAATGAATGTGCAAAGCACTGTAGTCGCTGTTGACGGCAGCTGCACTGGATGGATTCCACATCATCCTGGAAATTGTCACTTAAATCCTCCCATGAGTTGCTGTTTTCCAGGTCGTCTTCACCATCTTCGGTCTCAGTTGTTGTTGCAGAGGGGAAACAAACTGTGAAGGCCTTTCTCATATTTGACGCGTTGTCACAGATAATGTAATCTAATTTGTGTTTTATTTTGAAGTTGTCACATATCTCCTCAAATTTCTCACTTATTCGTTCTCCAGTGTGTGACCCTGTGAATCGTTCACAACTCAAGAGAACTGTCTGCAGGCTTGGGCTGTTTTTCTCCATCTCCATGAAGTGGGCTGTTACCCCTAAAAATCCATGCATGCTTCGATCAGTCCAAATATAAACAGTTACGGACACATTGTCTGTCTTTTCTAGTTTAGATTTGATCTTGGACTCTTTGTCTGCTGCTAGCTCACTGAGACGTCTGGTTACGGTGCTTCGACTTACTGGGCAGTATCTCTCCTCTACCAGTGGCATGAAATTCTTGAAGCTAGGCTTGTCAATTAGAGACAGAGGCAGATTGCATGAAATGATGAGATCCTGTATTATGGATTCAGTAATGGCCTTCTATCTGGGATGGCCCTGGCTGTATATCTGCACACCTTTTGTCTGAGTTAAGAAAGAGTCAAGGCTGCTCTGTCCCTCTGCACTGGCCACTTTTTTCGCTCTGTTGAATTCAGAAAACCTGTAGATGAACAATATGGAAAATTAGGCTGTTCATTATGGTAATAAGATCTGAATGATATAGCTAACATTTTTATGTGTAGCAAAACCCATCTGAAACCACATGTTTCTGAGAGAAGAACTGGTTCTAAGCTAATGTTGCAGGCTATACCAATCTTTTATTTCTGAATATAGAGAGGATTGCTAAACTATCTCAGGGTAACAGGAAAATATTGCAATGATAACTAATCATCCAGTCACAGTTGTAGTAGGCTACATCTGCTGGACACAAAATTAACACCATTCAAATGCTGGTAAATTATGCAAGTGGCAGGTACTGTATGCTGCACTCACCAGCCAAAATAACAATGGTAATCTATTGAGTGGCTGGTAAAATTTCAACATTCACTATGGCTAATGTTAGTGGAAAAAAAAGTTAAAAGTGTGCACTCTGCAACCATATCGTTTACACTGAGTCTCTAATGACCTCCTTTAAGTCTACTACACATTAAAACATTCCTCTATCCTCTCACTCAAACCCAGTGAAATGGTAACCTGGTAAACCTGCAACATTAACGTTATGTGGCCAGCAATTAACCTGTAACCTGCCTGTAAACCGACAGTGTATCTGTATTTTTCTATGTTTAACGTTGGCCAGTAGATGCTGGCAACGGAACGTAGATGAATAACGTTACCCAATAAACGTCATGTTAACGCTGCTCCATGCAAATAAGTGTGACAAGCAAACTAACATTCGCTCATCTATTCAAATATTCAGTTACAAAGCTGGTAGCAAGCTAAGTTAAACATAGCTAATGCTGAGCTAAACATGTTAGCTAACTGTCCATATGTGCTAATGTGACTGACCTATCCGGGTGAGTTTTCAGGTGCCTGATAAAATTTGATGTGGTTGATCCAGCGTCCTTAATCTTGGTACCGCAGACTTTGCAGTCAGTGCTTCTTTTGTTGGTGCCATCTTGTTTGAAGTTTTTATAACCAAACGTAATTACAAAGGGTACAGCAGCAGCTGCAGGTGTGTCGGTCGCCATAGTGTCATCAGAGGTACTAATGCGTGGGGTCGCGAGCCACGCACCCGATGCGTAATATGGTTGCCATGGTTACCATGTCAAAAAGGAGGGAGTGACATTAAGCTCGTCAGACGTTTCAGAGTTTCCCCAATGTTAATACACCAAGAAAAAAAGTAAGAAAGGAAAAACGAAAACATAATGATTGTTCACGAGTCCCAAAACAGGAGTCCGAGTCGAGTCTGAAGTCTTTTGAGCATGAGTCCAAGTCAAGTCTGAAGTCTCTCTGTGTGCGACTTAAGTGCAACTCGAGTCCGAGTCGCAAACTCGAGTCCCCATCTCTGCAGGGCAGTGACAGGTGGAGCAGGACAGATGTGGGGAAGGACTTGAGCTCAAAAGACCACCTGAGGAATCAGCAGTGCGATCTCAGAGGCGAGGATTCAATTTTCAGTCCTGAGCCTGTGAGTTTGTGTGTCATCTAATTGGGTAGTGAGGGTTTTCTCTGGGTGCTCTGGTTCTCCCACTTTCTTAAAACTATGCAGCAAAAACTTATTGGCTTTAATAACACAATAAAATAATTTGAAAAACATCTTATCTATCTTATCATTAGTTGTCAAAGCTGTAAATATTTAAGTCAGACTGAAGATCTTCTGATTTAGTTTCACTCAGGTCAAAGCTTTTGTGTATTAACTAAAAAGAAAATAATGTCTTCTTTTACTAAGTTGTTTTTTTAATGTGAAAACCATATATTTTGCATTAAAATTATAGTCTTAATTAAATAATTAGAGGCTCAGTTAGGGTTTAGGCTGTTAAGCTAGTATATGATGCAATACTTGGTTGCATCTCTCAATTCCTTTTAACCTAACCAATTAACCTTTTAGAACTCTATTCCTCAAAAACATATGTATGATGATTTAAAATTTAAGAGTTTCATGTGCCAGTTTCAACATATAAAATTCTACATTAACAGATTTGTTGATGTCAATGTTCACCAAGTCTATTATTTACTGTCAGCAACTGACAGTAAGAGTAAATAAATAAAGCTGTTAAAGCATCATGCAATATATATGATTGTATACAATTGTGTATAATGAGTGTGTTTGCTTGTCTGTTTTTCTGATAATACCTGTTGTAGTGGGGTCCCTTTTTTAACTCCTCAAAAGCTGGAAAAAACACAAGTGCCAAAATTAAAATAGATGAGACAGAATATAATGAAAAAAAGATGAAAAACAAACAAACGTACAACAACAACAACAAAAAAAAACTAGAGAATGCAATTTCTGAAGACACTTGGGTGTTAATTCTGCATGCTAAATAGCTCACGCTACACTGCAATTCTGGCTTTAAACATTTAATAATACCATTAAGGTATGAATTATGTGGAATATTTGAAGGTTTTTTGGAAAGCAGACACTACAATGCAATGCTGACTTAAATGTGTATGAATGTCTTTGTTTAGTGGAATGATACCAGTACTGTGGAACTGTGAGTCTAGTCATCAAAATAATGTGTTGACCAGAAAGAGGATATTCTAGAGAACCATTGATGTGTCTTTTGTGTGTATGGAGTCAATAATGTGATCACGGTTGCAGGTTAGCAAACTGATACTGTAAGCTGTTTTCTAAAAAATTTCTCACGTCAGTTTACATAGGAGTGAATAAGAAAAAAACGCTTTTCCTTTGCTTAGTGGCTCAGCGAGCCAAATTCGTAAGTGTGTATGATGTGTGTGTATAATGGAAAGTGTGGGCATGACAGTGAGTTAAAGAGAAATTTTCAATAATATTTTACAGCCACTCCTTACTCTAGCCGTGATGTCACACACTCTAGTTTTGAACATTACGTCCCATAGAAACCTATAATAAAACCTCAGGAAGGCATTTTTACCATGCTCCAAACAAGTCTGAATATTTCAAAAAGTTTGAATGGGACTTGAAAGTTGAATATTAGCCAGAATTTATGTAAGATGAGTAGCATTTTAAAGTTTGAATGGAGTTTCTCATGAAAGTATGACTGAGAAGATAGGAGTTGAAACTGCTTGAATTAACTTGAATTTGTGTCAGATTTCAACATTCTGCCATCCACTTAAATGGGGAAAAAATTCCTCAAAAATCGTTATATTCCAGAAAGTATGAATAAGAAAAACACAAGCACACCATTCCTAATTGAGCTGAATATTTTTGATGTTTGAAACAAATTTTTTATGTTGGAAATTGTGGAAGGAGTTACACAGCAAAAAAGCAGTGGTGTAATAATAAAGATTCAGAAGAACATAGGTTGTAAATGCTTTCACCATTCACACCCAACATGAGCAATAACACATATAGTCGCCTTATTGTTGTTGCACAGCAGACACCCAAATAGCATTAATATGGAGGAGGAGGAGGAGGGAAATAATAAGAGTACTTACTCTGAGCTAAACAGAGACAGATGCACTCCTGTGTTTCAAGCAAGCTCGATTATTGTAATATCCTATCTGCTTGAAAAAAAAAAGTCATAAATCAGCAACAATTGATTTTGATCTCTGCTGCCTGAGGGCTGATGAGGGCCAGAAGTAAAAGACAAATCACACCTAGTTTTGGCATTGGTTTTTTAAAAACTGACAACACAATCCTATACCAGGCTTCTTGTCTGAAAATGCCTTAAATGTCCTCTAGGACTGGTCTGAAGTGTAGGACAAAAAGCTCTAGTCAGGCAGCTTTAAGTTCTCACACTTCAAGCCATTGGGCCAACCTGGCAGGAACTGAGGGGAACAGAAGCTGTGAGCATCTTTGCATTTAAAACCTCAGCTAAACATTTTATTTTTTGTGTAGAATGTGGTAAAACCTCTATGTTGATGGATACATGTTAGGTATCCTTTTTTTTTCTCTTTTTTTAAGACATATTAAGGTCAGCATCTTACCTCAAAATTTGCATTTGATCATCATGCAATGTTTTATGTATACTATTTACACTGCCTCCCAAGTAACTGTTGTTTGTCACTTGCATGTAAAGTACTTTGACCCACACTAACCTCTCTAAAAGGTGCTTTATAATTAAAGTCTGAGTGATTGATTGATTACTCAAGGATTTAACAGGGCTCCAACTGGCTTGAGATGGACAGCCATTTAGGAATTATACTTTCTGCCAAGAGTTGTTTTTGCAAAGATTCAGACTGTGTGACAACTTGTAAAATGTTCTTGTTAAAATTGACGGTTGTCATCAATGTTGGGAGTAATGTGTTACAGAAGTAATGCATTACAGGAATACATTACGTTTTAGCAGTAACAAAGTAATATAAAGCCTCACCAGCAGGATTGCAGGTAATATTATTTTATTTACAATGTCATGTAAAGTGTTACCACCGGAAATAAACTGTTCGTTGTTTTCATTTTTCATCCATCCAGTCTGATCCACATACAGTATCACAGGCCACAAATATTTTTCCATATCTCATAGTCATCAGACTTTGATCCTCTGCCTGACCCTCCTTGTGTCCAATCCTATTCATTTATTTTAAAAGGTCTATGCTATTGAATTGTTCTATATCATCACGCTGTTATTAATATCAGCAGGGGATTTTAATACAAAGTGGTAACCACTGTATGTGAATGCATGAATGGGTCAGACCTGTGCAGCACTGGATTTGAAATGAACTATAATAAATTGGAGCTTCCTTGCTTTGATTATCTGCTGTAAAACAACATGACCCTCATCCATTTAAAATCAACATTAGTTCTTCTGAGGTCATTTTGATCAAAGTAACACAAAAGTAGTATAATAAGAAACATATTACTCAGAGAGTGATGTCAATGAACAGGTTCAGTATGGACATATTGACATGTTCGTATCAAACATATACAGTTGAGGTTGTATATTTAAATGCACCTAGGCTTTCAAACTCAATTCTCCACAACTTCATGTTTCAATACTTGTCTTGTTTTAAGTCAATAGGATATCTACTTTATTTCCAGGAGAGATCATTTCAAAATAACCGCCAAGACAGCAATGTATTTCAGCTTTTATTTACTTGAACAGATTTTCAGTGGCTCAGAAGTTTCAATACACTGTGTTACTATGTGGTGACATTGCTTTGTAATAGCTTCACTTGAATCCAACATATTCTCACTCCAACCACGTCACATATCGATGTTTGGTCATGGATTTTCCATGTTGAGATATGTCATGCATGGTACCCTGGCTGCATTGGTTGTTGACATTCTGGGATGCTGTGTCAACAGCCTGTTACATGCATTGGCTGTTTTCAAAATACACTTCCGTTTTCACAGGAAATGTACAATTTGCATACAGTCTCTTTCAAAGTAAATGCACAAAGTCGGTACAACACTTCAAATTGACGTTGTTTTTCCTTCAATGACAAATGCAGGTGGTTACGTTTGGACAAACACACGTGGTTGGGTTTAGGTAACAAAAGCACGTGGTTGGGTTTTGGTAAAAAAGAACAGGGTTTGGCTTTACAATCCTACAGGAAGCTAATACCGGCCTACCGGGTGAAAGTCGGTGGTTGTTGGACATATCTTCTACCCCTCCCACCAGCCCTACTTGGACTTCTGCTGCCTCAGGTTTAATTGTTGTCCCGCAGCATTTCCCCCTGATGCTGCCGGGTGCCATTAGACAATAATGGCAACCAGCCACGTATCATGCTGATGTGAAAGGACAGCAATACTTTGCCATAAATTTGGCCAGTCCTCCTGACAGAACTGATGTAACTCAGTTAGGTTTGTGGGCCTTCTTACTTAGACACACCTTTTTAGTTTAGTGCACACATTCTCTACTGGATTCAGGTCAGGGCTTTGTGTTGGCCACGCCAATACTTTCACTTTGTTGTCTGTGAGCCATTTAGTGACAACTTTGGCGGTATTTTTAGAATCATTGTCCTGCTGAAAGACTATTACAACCAAGCTTAGGATTTCTTGCTGATGTCTTGAGATGTTGCTTAATTATTTGCGGATAATCTTCCCTCCCCATGTTGCCATTTTCCAGAGTGCGTTGGTCCCGTTTCCAGCAAAACAACTGCACAACATAATGCTGCCACCCCCATTCTCTACAGTTAGAATGGTGTTACATAGATGGAGAGCCTCAACCTTTTTTCTCCACACATTGCGCTGATCATAGGGGCCAAATAGTTTAATTTTTGTCTCATCTGACCAGATAACCCTCCTCCATTTAGATAAATTGGTACCTTGTGCTGCCAACTCCTTCACCGGCTCATTTGTTGTTGTCCTGGGGTACAGTTGAACCTCTCTGGCCAAGGTGCCTTTAGTCCTAGGGGATTATTTTCTCTGTCTTCCTGAACAAGTATATGTGTGGTTCCAAGATTTTCAAACCTCCATACAATGTTTTGCACAGATGCTTATGGGATCTTCAGTCTCTTGGAAACTGCCTTTGGACAAACCAGAATTGTGGAGGGCCACAATTCTTTTCAGCACGTTCAGACGTGCTGACGTACTGCGGTAAGCATGTTGTGTCATTTCCGGTGTTTCTGTGTTGGTGTCTCTCAGCTGCTGCAGCGATCTCTCACCAGCTACTTTTCTGCTTTTTCTCCTCACTTTAGCCGTTAAACATCCACTTCACTTCTTAAACCATACTAGTTGTAGTGTTAATCACTCCGCTTCTTTAAACGACTGTCTTATTCATCTTTGCTTGCTCACACACTCTCAGCCTTGTTAGCTACCTTAGCTTAGCACCTAGCGACGGCTTCCTCTCCTGCACTCTCTTGCTCGGTGTGCCAGATGTTTAGTTATTCCTCTGCCTCCTTTAGCGATAATGGTACATGTGAGAAATGTAGTTTATTTTCTGCGTTGGAGGCGAGGCTTAGTCAATTAGAAGCTTGGCTCCGCACCATGGAGAGTCAAATTGTAGCTCAGGTAGTTAGCCAGTCCCCTTTAGCCGGCGTGGAGCCACTTAGCATAGCCTCTGTTAGCGGTCCTCCGGTAACTCCTGTGCAGCCGGGAGACTGGGTGACTGTCCGAGGGAAGCGCAGTACCAGGCCGAAGCCCACGGCTCACCACCAGCCCGTTCACGTTTCTAATCGTTTTTCCCCACTCAGTGACACACCCGCTGAGGAGAAAACTCTGGTAATTGGCAGCTCTATTCTGAGAAACGTGAAGTTAGCGACACCAGCGACTATAGTCAAATGTATCCCTGGGGCCAGAGCGGGCGACATTGAATCAAATTTAAAACTGCTGGCTAAGGCTAAACGTAGATTCAGTAAGATTGTTATTCACGTCGGCATTAATGACACCCGGTTACGCCAATCGGAGGTCACAAAAATTAATGTTGCCTCGGTGTGTCAGTATGCTAAAACTATGTCGGACTCCGTAGTTTTCTCTGGACTCCTGCCAAATCTGACCACTGATGATATGTTTAGCTGCATGTCATCATTCAATCACTGGCTGTCTAGGTGGTGTCCAGCAAACGATGTGGGCTTCGTTAATAATTGAAAAACCTTTTGGGGAAAACCTGGTCTGATTAGGAGAGATGGCATTCATCCCACTTTGGATGGAGCCGCTCTCATATCTAGAAACCTGGACAAGTTTATTAGTGATCTAAAACCGTGACAACCCAGGGTTGAGACCAGGAATCAGAGTCGCAGTGTAAAACGCTTCTCTGAGCTTCTAGAGTAGTCACCCACCCATAATGTCATACAAACGGTGTCTGTCTCCCGACCACCTAAATTATTTAAATCTAAAGTCAAACAAAGAGGAGTTGTACATAACAACCTGATAAAAATTAAAACCTCTTCTGTGACAGAAAGACAAAACAGGAGAATTAAATGTGGACTGTTAAATGTCAGATCTTTATCTTCCAAAGCAGTATTAGTAAACGAATTAATATCAGATAATCATATTGATTTACTCAGCCTCACCGAAACCTGGCTGTGTCAAGATGAATATGTTAGTCTAAATGAATCCACTCCTCCCAGTCATAATAATGCCCACGTTCCTCGAGGCAGCGGCCGAGGAGGGGGAGATGCAGCCATTTTTAACCCTCGTCAATCAGCGCTAAACCTAAACTAGATTACGAATCCTTTGAAAGCCTTGTCCTTAGTCTTTTACATCCGACCTGGAAAACCTTGCAGCCTCTTCTATTTGTTATAGTGTACCGTGCTCCTGGCCCGTATTCAGAATTCTTATCTGAATTCTCAGAGTTTTTATCCAGTTTAGTCCTGAAATCAGATAAAGTTATTATTGTAGGCGATTTCAATATCCACGTGGACGTTGATAATGACTCCCTCGCTACTGCGTTTATCACATTATTAGAGTCCATTGGCTTCACTCAAAGTGTACATAAGCCCACTCACCGTTTTAACCACACCCTCGATCTAGTTCTGGCGTATGGAATTGAGATTAATAACTTAATGGTCTTTCCAGAGAATCCCTCTCTATCAGATCATTATTTAATAACTTTTGATTTCTGTCTACTTGACTACGTGCCACTATACTAGGTGTTTATCAGATAGTGCGGTAGCAAAATTTAAGGAAGTGATTCCATCGGCCTTAAATTTAATACCCTCTGTAAGTGAGGTTTCCCGTACTGACTTTAAAGTCTCCCAAATTGATCATCTCGTTGATAGCGCTGCAGGCTCGCTGCGAACAACTCTCGACTCTGTAGCACCTCTTCGCAAAAAGTTCGCAAAGCAAAGAAAGTTTGCTCCCTGGTATAACTCCCAAACCAGAAAGTTAAAGCAAATGTCGCAAAAATTTGAAAGGAATTGGCGATTAATCAAACTGGAAGATTCTCGTTTAATCTGGTTAGATAGTCTAAAAACATATAGGAGAGCCCTCCGCAATGCCAGAGCAAACTATTACTCATCATTAATAGAAGAAAATAAGAACAACCCCAGGTTTCTTTTCAGTACTGTAGCCAGGCTGACAGAGAGTCACAGCTCTATTGAGCCTTGTATTCCTCTAGCCCTCAGCAGTAATGATTTTATGAGCTTTTTTAATGACAAAATCATAACTATTAGAGACAAAATTCATGACCTCCTGCCCTCTAACAGTACTAATCTGCCTTCAAACACAGCTATAAGTGCTGGTACATATCTAGATTGCTTCCCCCTGATTTCTATTCAACAATTGACCTCAATGATTTCTTCATCCAAGTCATCAACGTGTCTCTTGGACCCCATCCCAACTAGGCTACTTAAGGAAGTCTTACCTTTAGTTAACACTTGCATACTAGACATGATCAATATATCTTTATTAACAGGCTATGTACCACAGTCTTTTAAGGTAGCTGTAATTAAACCTCTGTTAAAAAAGCCCACATTGGATCCAGAGGTGTTAGCCAGTTACAGACCTATATCCAACCTTCTCTCAAATATCCTTGAGAAAGTAGTCGCAGACCAGCTGTGTGACTTTCTCCATGATAATAATTTATTTGAGGAATTTCAGTCAGGATTTAGGGCCCATCATAGTACAGAGACAGCACTAGTTAAAATTACAAATGATCTCCTGATTGCTTCAGACCAAGGACTCGTCTCTGTACTTGTTTTACTAGATCTTAGTGCCGCATTTGACACAATTGACCATCAAATTCTGCTACAGAGACTAGTACGTGAAGATGATTCATTATGAACGTGAACAAACTGAAAACGATCGGATAAGTACGATTAAAACCAGCTTAGTGCAGAACCTTTAAGGCCAATTGAATGTTCCAAAGTTTGTTTTGGAGTACCTCAAGGTTCAGTGCTCGGACCAATTCTATACACGCTATATATGCTTCCCTTAGGTAACATCATTAGAAATCACTCTATAAATTTCCATTGCTATGCGGATGATACACAGTTGTATTTATCGGTAAAATCAGAAGAAACAGATCAATTAACTAAACTTCAGAAATGCATTAAAGATATAAAAACCTGGATGAGCACCAATTTCCTAATGTTAAATTCAGACAAAACTGAAGTTATTGTTCTTGGCCCCAAACAGCTCAGAAACTCTTTATCTGATGATATAGTTTCTCTGGATGGCATTGCTCTGGGCTCTAGCATCACCGTAAGAAACCTCGGCGTAATATTTGATCAAGATTTGTCTTTAACTCCCATTTAAAACAAACGTCTCGGACTGCATTTTTTCATCTGCGTAATATTGCGAAAATTAGGCCTATCCTGTCACTAAAAGATGCTGAAAAATTGGTCCATGCGTTTGTTACCTCTAGGCTGGATTACTGTAATTCTCTATTATCAGGTAGCTCTAATAAGTGCCTGATAACTCTCCAGCTAATCCAGAACGCGGCGGCACGTGTACTGACAGGAACTAAGAAACGAGATCATATTTCTCTTGTTTTAGCTTCTCTGCACTGGCTCCCTGTAAAATCCAGAATTTAATTTAAAATGCTTCTCCTAACCTACAAAGCTCTACATAATCAGGCTCCATCATATCTCAGAGAGCTCATAGTGCCCTATTATCCCACCAGAACACTGCGCTCTGAGAATGCAGGGTTACTTGTGGTCCCTAAAGTCTCCAAAAGTAGAACAGGAGCCAGAGCCTTCAGCTATCAGGCTCCTCTTTTGTGGAATCACCTGTGGCAGACACCGTCTCCACTTTTAACACTAGACTTAAGACTTTCCTTTTTGATAAAGCTTATAGTTAGGGCTGGCTCAGGCTTGTCTTGGACCAGCCCCTAGTTAGGCTGACATAGGCCTAGTCTGCCGGGGGACCTCCTATATTACACAGAGCCCCTTCTCTCCTTCTCTCTCTCTCTTTTGCTAACATTCATGTCCTGTTACTGCATCTCCCAATCTCTGCTCTACTGCATGTCACTAACTCGGCTTGTTCTCCGGAGCCTTTGTGCTCCACTGTCTCGCAGGTTAACTCATACCGCAGCTGTGCCTGGATGATGTGTCGTGGTTGTGCTGCTGCCATGGTCCTGCCTGATGCCTCCCACTGCTGCTGTTACTATTAGTCATACCTGTACTATTATACACATATGATTATTGTCACATACATATATAATCATATTATTAATATAATATCTGTTTCTCCTTATGTCTCATTGTGTCATATGGATTACTGTTAATTCATTATATTGATCTGTTCTGTACAACATCTATTGCTCGTCTGTCCGTCCTGGAAGAGGGATCCCTCCTTCAGTTGCTCTTCCTGAGGTTTCTACCATTTTTTTCTCCCCGTTAAAGGGGTTTTTTGGGGGGAGTTTTTCCTTATCCGCTGTGATGGTCCAAAGGACAGAGGGATGTTGTATGCTGTAAAGCCCTCTGTATGGAGCTATATTAGGGCCAAAAGTTTTGTACTTGAAAAAATAAAATTTGAAACTGAAAATTCAAGTTTTGATGTTGAATTTTGAAAAATACATCAGTGTATTCAAAATAAAAATAAGTACACATTTTTTTTTTTTCAGGTTAAATATAATTATGATTCACTCTGGTAATTATTTTGAATAAATTATTTATTTTCCTTTTTCACTTTCATATATTTTGATATTTGAGATTCTGTTTTTTTCATTTGCATGTTTTATCTTTTCAGATTCAAATATTATTTTTTACAGTTTCAAATTTTTTTTTTTTCAGTTTCAGATCTTTCTTTTTCAGTTTCAAATCTCTCTTTTTCAGTTTCAGATCTGTCTTTTTCAGTTTCAGACTTTTGGCCCGGATTTTGCGTGGGGGGCGTGGTATCAACTGAGAGGGGTGTGGAATCATGACACACAGCTTAACAAAAAGGCTAGGGACCTTCCCCTATCACGTTGCCTTCAGGGAACGTAGGAACTAAAACAATTCAACTCAACACTTTATGTACGCTACACCATGCGATTGGCGGTGAAAAAACTGATGTCAGTGACAAACTTCCATTTTCACGGCATGCACGAATATCCTGCACGACTAAATCTGTTTTAATTTCCTTTATAAGGCTAAAGCTGCTAATATGTTACTTTATATACCTTTTATATTCTTTAACACGTGGTAAGTTTATCCAAATATGGCCTTTTTTTAAAATTTACTCCGACGTTTTCGGAGATGTGAGATGTGAAAGCTTTTTTAGACAGTATTGAGCACCAATTGCAGAAGCGGAGCGATAAATTATGCCAGATTGTGCACTTCAACAGTAACGCTTTAAGGCGATAATTTTATCCGACTGCTATTATTTCTCCTCGCTTTGCACCGGGCGTCATTGGTTGCCATAACGACGGCGGCCGGCGGAGACTCCTTTCCCGAGTCAAAATCCTTGAGGCCAGCTGGCCGTGATGAGTTCTGTATTTTAACTGCTACACTACTCAGCCTTTATAAGCAATGTAAACTGTAATGTGACAATCTAATCTAGATTAGATTAGATAACAATCTAGACACCAAACTGATGAAGACCTTCTACCACTCTTGTATCGAGAGCCTTCTGTCATATTGCATCACAGTATGGTATGGGACCTGCACTGAGGCCAACAGGAAGAGGCAATCAAAGCTGCACAGAAGATTATTGGGTAGCCTTGCCCCTCCCTGTCAGCCTTTTGCACCTCCCACTGCCTCAGCAGGGCACAGAATATCATCTAGGACAGACAGATCACATCCAGGTTCTGAAATGTTTGACCTGTTGCCCTCTGGCAGGTGCTGCAGGTGCTGCAGGTGCATGAAAGCACTCACAAACACACTTAAAAACAGTTTCTTCCCCAGAGCTATAATCACCGTCAACTCCAATATGCACTGACACACACATGCAATATATTGAACTGTGAATGCTGCTAAAATGATGTCTGAGTGAGGTTTATTGCTTTGTATTTGTGTTTTTGCACTTTAAAACCTCCAGAAATGCATAAGTAATACATTCATAGAATTAAGCTTTATACTGAAAATATGAACTTATCAAATAAGAAATTGGAAATACTGACCTAATAGTTTTGTGTCATGTACATTTATATTTCTAGATGTGGTGGTTTATGCATTAATTGCAAATCAAACTTGTCTCATGATCTTTATACATACAGTTTATAAAGGTTATTCTATTGTCATCTATCTATCAAACAAATAATAATAATAATAATAAATATAGCCGCAAGCGGCAATTCCGGGGTTCAAGCCAGCATAGCCATTTAAATTTTGAAAGGTGGGTAAGATCAAGACCTTTGATACACTGAGTTTGTTGATGTTTGAAAAAAACCCTCATTGATTTATGGCCGGATTTTGTGAAATTTCATTTCACTTGATGTTTTTCTGTTTATAGCGCCCCCTATTGGCCAAATTCCGCCAAATTTGGCACAGATCCTCTGGTTGACGTCTAAAACAAGTGACTTGAGTTTGACGTCGATAGCTTTTACTTTGACAAAAATATGCAACGGTATGTGTTTTTTAGCTAGCAGAAAAAAATTGTTCCTTTATATCTACCACATTTTTTGGAGTAGCAAAATTCTTTTGATAACTTTTCATCAGGCACATCTGGAGATTGTATGTGCAAAGTTTTGTGCAGATGGAGGCTAAACGCTAGGAGGAGATAGAAAAAGTAGGTTTTTGATATGTAGTGACTTACAAAGAGAAATATGCAGTGGAAGTGGGCGTGGCCTATGTCAGAAGATGCGACTCTATTGTGGGAAAACGTGGATATAAAGTTCATGAAAATGTGATTTAAAATGTGGAAGTTACAGGCCAAAATGCGTTTTCACCCGTTATAGCGCCACCTAGTGGAGTAGACACACAATTTTTGGTATGGTTGGTCTGTGTCCTATTCTATATATACTCTGTATATTTCATAGCTCTCAACATAATACTTGAGCTAAAATAAATGTTTGTTTTTTATCTTGTAATAAGCCACGCCCACTTTGACCAGTCGTGATGAACTTCAAGATATGGCCTCAGGAGTGACCCAGCATCATACCCACCAAATTTGGTAAAAATCGGTGCAGCCATTTAAGAGATACAAATTTCCCATATTTGCAGCGCCCCCTAGTGGCCAACATTCGCCAAATTTGGCTCATACCCTCACAGTCACATGCCAAACAAGGATCTCCGATTTGGTGTTGTTAGCATTTATTTTGACCGAGATATGCAACAGTTCGCGTTTTTCTAGCTAGCTAGAAAAATGTATTCATTAATAATTTGCGCATCTTTTGACCAAACAAAATTCTGTGAGTAACTTTAGATCAGGTCCAGCTGAAGACTATACGTGCCAAGTTTCACGCTAATCGGATGGAACCCCAAGGAGGAGATAGAAAAAGAAGGTTTTCAAGTTTTTGCGATTTTGTGAAAAAAATTTCTAGGCGGAAATGGGCGTGGCCTAGCCCAGGTGATTCAGGACTATCCAGGGAATCTGTGGATATAAGGTTTTTGAATGTGCGACATATGGTGTGGGAGTTATAGCCCAAAAGGCATTGACCTTGGTTATAGCGCCACCATCTGGCCAATTGGTATTTCTATATTATGAGCACCATTTGCACACAACTTCCAGTTATTGGTGAAAATTTCATGTCTCTATGATGTACCATCTCACGGGAATTTGCGAAAACATTTCTGAAGAAACGGAAGAAGAAGAAGAATAATAAATATAGCCGCAAGCGGCAATTCCGGGGTTCAAGCCAGCATAGCCATTTAAATTTTGAAAGGTGGGTAAGATCAAGACCTTTGATACTCTGAGTTTGTTGATGTTTGAAAAAAACCCTCATTGATTTATGGCCAGATTTTGTGAAATTTCATGTCACTTGATGTTTCTCTGTTTATAGCCCCCCCTATTGGCCAAATTCCGCCAAATTTGGCACAGATCCTCTGGTTGACGTCTTAAACAAGTGAATTGAGTTTGACGTCGATAGCTTTTACTTTGACAAAAATATGCAATGGTATGTGTTTTTTAGCTAGCAGAAAAAAATTGTTCCTTTATATCTACCACATTTTTTGAAGTAGCAAAATTATTTTGATAACTTTTCATCAGGCACATCTGGAGATTGTATGTGCAAAGTTTCGTGCAGATGGAGCCTAAACGCTAGGAGGAGATAGAAAAAGTAGGTTTTTGATATGTAGTGACTTAAAAAGAGAAATATGCAGTGGAAGTGGGCGTGACCTATGTCAGAAGATGCGACTCTATAGTGGGAGAAAGTGGATATAAAGTTTATGAAAATGTGATTTAAAATGTGGAAGTTACAGGCCAAAATGCGTTTTCACCCGTTATAGCGCCACCTAGTGGAGTAGACACACAATTTTTGGTATGGTTGGTCTGTGTCCTATTCTATATATACTCTGTGAATTTCATAGCTCTCAAAATAATACTTGAGCTAAAATAAATGTTTGTTTTTTATCTTGTAATAAGCCACGCCCACTTTGACCAGTCGTGATGAACTTCAAGATATGGCCTCAGGAGTGACCCAGCATCATACCCACCAAATTTGGTAAAAATCGGTGCAGCCATTTAAGAGATACAAATTTCCCATATTTGCAGCGCCCCCTAGTGGCCAACATTCTCCAAATTTGGCTCATACCCTCACAGTCACATGCCAACCAAGGATCTCCGATTTGGTGTTGTTAGCATTTACTTTGACCGAGATATGTAACAGTTCGCATTTTTATAGCTAGCTAGAAAAATTTAATCATTAATAATTTGCGCATCTTTTGACCAAACAAAATTCTGTGAATAACTTTAGATCAGGTCCAGCTGAAGACTGTACGTGCCAAGTTTCACGCTAATCGGATGGAACCCCAAGGAGGAGATAGAAAAAGAAGGTTTTCAAGTTTTTGCGATTTTGTGAAAAAAATTTCTAGGCAGAAATGGGCGTGACCTAGCCCAGGTGATTCAGGACTATCCAGGGAATCTGTGGATATAACGTTTTTGAATGTGCGACATATGGTGTGGGAGTTATAGCCCAAAACGCATTGACCTTGGTTATAGCGCCACCATCTGGCCAATTGGTATTTCTATATTATGAGCACCATTTGCACACAACTTCCAGTTATTGGTGAAAATTTCATGTCTCTATGATGTACCATCTCATGGGAATTTGCGAAAACATTTCTGAAGAAACGGAAGAATAATTAAAGCTGCAAGCAGCGTTGAACGGGCCCTCGCACCCCACGCAACTCGGAGCCTGGCGCGGCCGCCACCATGTCGCCAAAGGTCGACCGGCAGACGAGGCGCTGAATGTTCGCCTCCTTCGGACAGTGTAGGAACCAATGCGTTGCGACTTCCCGTCTCCACTGGGTGGCGCTATGACTCTGACTCCTGAGCGTCATGTGGGTGTGTTCATGCCAGGACTATTATCATACATGTGAAGTTTGGAGCAGATTCGACCATTAGATCCCATGTTATAGCAATATCGTGTTTCATGGTGAGACATCAAGTGTCGACGCCATGTCACAGCCACACCGTTCCATGCTGAGCAATTCTCTTAATGTGTTTTGATCACACACTTGTGTAGATGGTACACACCAGTTTTGGAGTTAATTGATTCATTTCTGGAGGAGGAGATCATTAAAATACAACACGTGGAAAACGCCAAAAATGACTGTACATTTCAAAATGGCCGACTTCCTGTCGGGTGTGGCCTATATGTGCAAGAGGCTTTTTTGTGCGTCTGGACACGATACATGTGCATACAGATTTTCGTGCACGTCGGTGAAAGTTGTTATGGGGGACGCTGCACTTTAAGGGGCGTGGTCAAACCATACGGCCACGCTTATTGATGAAACTCATACTATACATTCAGGTCTGGACTGTTAACAAACATGTGAAGTTTGGTGAAGAATGGACAATGTATGCCAAAGTTATACTAATTTCGTGTTTTATGGCGAGACATCAAACTTCGCCGCCACCTGACGGCCAAACCGTTTAACTGTGGAAAAATCTTTTAATAACTTTTGATCACAACCTTGTCTAGATCACACACAGTAATTTTGAAGTCATTCTGATTAATCCTGTAGGAGGAGTTCGTTAAAATACAACATGTGGAAAACGCCAAAAATAGCATCAAAATTCAAAATGGCCGACTTCCTGTTGGGTATGGCCAGTGGGTCCAAGAGACTTTTTTGTGCGTCTCGGTGTGATACATGCGTGTACCAATTTTCGTGCATGTCGGTGACACGTGCAGCAGGGGCTGATGTTGAAAGGGCGTGGTCAAGTCATTTGGCCACGCCCATCAACGAAACTCATATCACATGTTCAAGCCTGGACTGTTAACACACATGTGAAGTTTCAGGCACATATGACCAAGGACACAGAAGTTAATGTCATTAAAGCCATTTTCAATGCGTTTTGGCGAATTTTCGACTTCGCCGCCCTCTGGGCGGAACACCGTTTGACGCCTAGTCACAATCTTCATACTGTAGCATTACCAACGTCTTGAGGTCTGCCTGACCAAATTTGAGTTGCATATGGTGAACGTGGTCAGAGCTGCACGTCAAAGTCTAAAAACATCGCTTTTCCTGTCGCCAGCAGGGGGCGCTAGGGTAATTACAAAATTTCTGCATGTAGACGTGTTCAGGGCGGGAATATTATGAATCATGTGAAGTTTGGTGCAGATCGGACGATTAATGCCAAAGTTATAGCAATTTCGTTTTTCATGGCGAGACAAACGTCAAACTTCAAACTTCGCCGCCAAAAAGCCGATTCCGTGTTCGACGGGTAGCGGATCTTTGAATAACTTTTGATCACAAACTTATCTAGTTGGTACACGGCGATTTTGAAGCCGTTTTGATTAATCGTGTAGGAGGAGTTCGTCAAAATATGACACGTGGTAAAACGCCAAAAATGGCCGCTAAATTCAAAATAGCCAACTTCCTGTTGGGCGTGGCCTATGGCTCCAAGAGACTTTTTTGTGCGGCTCGGCATGATCTACATGTGTACCGATTTTCGTGCAGATCCGTGAAAATTGATGAGGAGGGCGCTGTTTATAAGGAGATTGCTCTTTAATGGGCGTGGCCTAGCCATTTTGACCCGTCCATTGCCGCGAACCCTAAAATACGTAAATTTACACCGCGACTGATGCGACCGCCAAATTTCAGGAGTTTTTGAGCATGTTAAAACCTCCAAATAAGCGATTTACTTTTGTCGTAATAATAATAATAATAATAATAATAATAATAATTCCTTCAATTTCAATAGGGTCCTCGCACGGTACGTGCTCGGGCCCTAATAATAATAATAAATATAGCCGCAAGCGGCAATTCCGGGGTTCAAGCCAGCATAGCCATTTAAATTTTGAAAGGTGGGTAAGATCAAGACCTTTGATACATTGACGTTGTTGATGTTTGAAAAAACCCCTCATTGATTTATGGCCGGATTTTGTGAAATTTCATTTCACTTGATGTTTTTCTGTTTATAGCGCCCCCTATTGGCCAATTTCCGCCAAATTTGGCACAGATCCTCTGGTTGACGTCTAAAACAAGTGACTTGAGTTTGACGTCGATAGCTTTTACTTTGACAAAAATATGCAACGGTATGTGTTTTTTAGCTAGCAGAAAAAAATTGTTCCTTTATATCTACCACATTTTTTGGAGTAGCAAAATTCTTTTGATAACTTTTCATCAGGCACATCTGGAGATTGTATGTGCAAAGTTTCGTGCAGATGGAGCCTAAACGCTAGGAGGAGATAGAAAAAGTAGGTTTTTGATATGTAGTGACTTACAAAGAGAAATATGCAGTGGAAGTGGGCGTGGCCTATGTCAGATGATGGGACTCTATTGTGGGAACACGTGGATATAAAGTTTATGAAAATGTGATTTAAAATGTGGAAGTTACAGGCTAAAATGCGTTTTCACCCGTTATAGCGCCACCTAGTGGAGTAGACACACAATTTTTGCTGTGGGTGGTCTGTGTCCTATTCTATATATACCCTGTGAATTTCACAGCCCTCAGTGTAATACTCGAGCTGAAATAAATGTTTGTTTTTTAACTTGTAATAAGCCACGCCCACTTTGACCAATCGTGATGAACTTCAAGACATGGCCTCAGGAGTGACCCAGCATCATACCCACCAAATTTGGTCAAAATCGGTGAAGCCATTTAAGAGATATAAATTTCCCATATTTGCAGCGCCCCCTAGTGGCCAACATTAGCCAAATTTGGCTCTTTACCTCACAGTCACATGCCAATCAAGGGTCTCCGATTTGGTGTTGTTTGCATTTATTTTGACCGAGATATGCAACACTTTGCCTTTTTATAGCTAGCTAGAAAAATGCATTCGTTAATCATTTGCGCATTTTTTGACTGAACAACATTCTTTTGATAACTTTAGATCAGGTCCAAGAGAAGACTGTCCGTGCCAAGTTTCACGCTGATTGGACAAAAACCCAAGGAGGAGATAGAAAAAGAAGGTTTTTCAGTTTTCGCGATTTTGTGAAAAAAATTTCTAGGCGGAAATGGGCGTGGCCTAGCCCAGGTGATTCAGCACTATTCAGGGAATCTGTGGATATGATGTTTTTGAATGTGCGACATATGGTGTGGGAGTTATAGCCCAAAACGCATTTACCTTGTTTATAGCGCCACCATCTGGCCAATTGGTATTTCTATATTATGAGCACCATTTGCACACAACTTCCAGTTATTGGTGAAAATTTCATGTCTCTACGATGTAACATCTCACGGGAATTTGCGAAAACATTTCTGAAGAAGAAGAAGAAGAAGAAGAAGAAGAAGAAGAAGAAGAATAAAACAGTAGGAAAACAATAGGGTTTCAGCCCTTCGGGCTTGAACCCCTAATAATAATAAAACAGTAGGAAAACAATAGGGTTTCAGCCCTTCGGGCTTGAACCCCTAATAATAATAAAACAGTAGGAAAACAATAGGGTTTCAGCCCTTCGGGCTTGAACCCCTAAATATAGCCGCAAGCGGCAATTCTGGGGTTCAAGCCAGCATAGCCATTTAAATTTTGAAAGGTGGGTAAGATCAAGACCTTTGATACATTGAGTTTGTTGATGTTTGAAAAAACCCACATTGATTTATGGCCGGATTTTGTGAAATTTCGCTTCACTTGATGTTTCTCTGTTTATAGCGCCCCCTATTGGCCAATTTCCGCCAAATTTGGCACAGATCCTCTGGTTGACGTCTAAAACAAGTGACTTGAGTTTGACGTCGATAGCTTTTACGTTGACAAAAATATGCAGCAGCATGTGTTTTTTAGCTAGCAGAAAAAAATTGTTCCTTTATATCTACCATATCTTTTGGATTAGCAACATTCTTTTGATAACTTTTCATCAGGCACATCTGGAGATTGTATGTGCAAAGTTTCGTGCAGATGGAGCTTAAACGCTAGGAGGAGATAGAAAAAGTAGGTTTTTGATGTGTAGTGACTTACAAAGAGAAATATGCAGTGGAAGTGGGCGTGGCCTATGTCAGAAGATGAGACTCTATTGTGGGAATACGTAGATATAAAGTTTATGAAAATGTGATTTAAAATGTGGAAGTTACAGGCCAAAATGCGTTTTTACCTGTTATAGCGCCACCTAGTGGAGTAGACACACAATTTTTGGTATGGATGGTCTGTGTCCTATCCTATATATACCCTGTGAATTTCATAGCTCTCAACATAATACTTGAGCTAAAATAAATGTTTGTTTTTTATCTTGTAATAAGCCACGCCCACTTTGACCAGTCGTGATGAACTTCAAGATATGGCCTCAGGAGTGACCCAGCATCATACCCACCAAATTTGGTAAAAATCGGTGCAGCCATTTAAGAGATACAAATTTCCCATATTTGCAGCGCCCTCTAGTGGCCAACATTCGCCAAATTTGGCTCATACCCTCACAGTCAAATGGCAACCAATGATCTCCGATTTGGTGTTGTTAGCATTTATTTTGACCGATATATGCAACAGTTCGCGTTTTTATAGCTAGCTAGAAAAATGTATTCGTTTATCATTTGCGCATTTTTTGACTGAACAAAATTCTTTTGATACCTTTAGATCAGGTCCAAGAGAAGACTGGCCGTGCCAAGTTTCACACTGATTGGACAAAAACCCAAGGAGGAGATAGAAAAAGAAGGTTTTTCATTTTTCGCGATTTTGTGAAAAAAATTTCTAGGCGGAAATGGGCGTGGCCTAGCCCAGGTGATTCAGCACTATTCAGGGAATCTGTGGATATGATGTTTTTGAATGTGCGACATATGGTGTGGGAGTTATAGCCCAAAACGCATTTACCTTGGTTATAGCGCCACCATCTGGCCAATTGGTATTTCTATATTATGAGCACCATTTGCACACAACTTCCAGTTATTGGTGAAAATTTCATGTCTCTACGATGTAACATCTCACGGGAATTTGCGAAAACATTTCTGAAGAAGAAGAAGAAGAAGAAGAAGAAGAAGAAGAAGAAGAAGAAGAATAAAACAGTAGGAAAACAATAGGGTTTCAGCCCTTCGGGCTTGAACCCCTAATAATCAATATAGCCGCAAGCGGCAATTCCGGGGTTCAAGCCAGCATAGCCATTTAAATTTTGAAAGGTGGGTAAGATCAAAACCTTTGATACATTGAGTTTGTTGATGTTTGAAAAAACCCTCATTGATTTATGGCCGGATTTTGTGAAATTTCGCTTCACTTGATGTTTCTCTGTTTATAGCGCCCCCTATTGGCCAATTTCCGCCAAATTTGGCACAGATCCTCTGGTTGATGTCTAAAACAAGTGACTTGAGTTTGACGTCGATAGCTTTTACGTTGACAAAAATATGCAGCGGCATGTGTTTTTTAGCTAGCAGTAAAAAGTTGTTCCTTTATATCTACCATATCTTTTGGATTAGCAAAATTCTTTTGATAACTTTTCATCAGGCACATCTGGAGATTGTATGTGCAAAGTTTCGTGCAGATGGAGCTTAAACGCTAGGAGGAGATAGAAAAAGTAGGTTTTTGATGTGTCGTGACTTACAAAGAGAAATATGCAGTGGAAGTGGGCGTGGCCTATGTCAGAAGATGAGACTCTATTAAGGGAATACGTGGATATAAAGTTTATGAAAATGTGATTTAAAATGTGGAAGTCACAGCCCAAAATGCGTTTTTACCTGTTATAGCGCCACCTAGTGGAGTAGACACACAATTTTTGGTATGGATGGTCTGTGTCCTATCCTATATATACCCTGTGAATTTCATAGCTCTCAACATAATACTTGAGCTAAAATAAATGTTTGTTTTTTATCTTGTAATAAGCCACGCCCACTTTGACCAGTCGTGATGAACTTCAAGGTATGGCCTCAGGAGTGACCCAGCATCATACCCACCAAATTTGGTAAAAATCGATGCAGCCATTTAAGAGATACAAATTTCCCATATTTGCAGCGCCCTCTAGTGGCCAACATTCGCCACATTTCGCTCATACCCTCATAGTCACATGCCAACCAATGCTCTCCGATTTGGTGTTGTTAGCATTTATTTTGACCGAGATATGCAACAGTTCGCGTTTTTATAGCTAGCTAGAAAAATGTATTCGTTTATCATTTGCGCATTTTTTGACTGAACAAAATTCTTTTGATAACTTTAGATCAGGTCCAAGAGAAGACTTTCCGTGCCAAGTTTCACACTGATTGCACAGAAACCCAAGGAGGAGATAGAAAAAGAAGGTTTTTCATTTTTTGCGATTTTGTGAAAAAATTTTCTAGGCGGAAATGGGCGTGGCCTAGCCCAGGTGATTCAGCACTATTCAGGGAATCTGTGGATATGATGTTTTTGAATGTGCGACATATGGTGTGGGAGTTATAGCCCAAAACGCATTTACCTTGGTTATAGCGCCACCATCTGGCCAATTGGTATTTCTATATTATGAGCACCATTTGCACACAACTTCCAGTTATTGGTGAAAATTTCATGTCTCTACGATGTAACATCTCACGGGAATTTGCGAAAACATTTCTGAAGAAGAAGAAGAAGAAGAAGAAGAAGAAGAATTAAAGCTGCAAGCAGCGTTGAACGGGCCCTCGCACCCCACGCAACTCGGGGCCTGGCGCGGCCGCCACCGTGTCGTCAGAGGTCGACCGGCAGACGAGTCGCTGAATGTTCGCCTCCTTCGGACAGTGTAAGAACCAATGCGTTGCGACTTCCCGTCTCCACTGGGTGGCGCTATGACTCTGACTCCTGAGCGTCATGTGGGTGTGTTCATGCCAGGACTATTATCATACATGTGAAGTTTGGAGCAGATTCGACCATTAGATCCCATGTTATAGCAATATCGTGTTTCATGGTGAGACATCAAGTGTCGACGCCATGTCACAGCCACACCGTTCCATGCTGAGCAATTCTCTTAATATGTTTTGATCACACACTTGTGTAGATGGTACACACCAGTTTTGGAGTTAATTGATTCATTTCTTGAGGAGGAGATCATTAAAATACAACACGTGGAAAACGCCAAAAATGACTGTAAATTTCAAAATGGCCGACTTCCTGTCGGGTGTGGCCTATATGTGCAAGAGGCTTTTTTGTGCGTCTGGACACGATACATGTGCATACTGATTTTCGTGCACGTCGGTGAAAGTTGTTATGGGGGACGCTGCACTTTAAGGGGCGTGGCCAAGCCGTACGGCCACGCTTATTGATGAAAGTCATACTATACATTCAGGTCTGGACTGTTAACAAACATGTGAAGTTTGGTGAAGAATGGACAATGTATGCCAAAGTTATACTAATTTCGTGTTTTATGGCGAGACATCAAACTTCGCCGCCACCTGACAGCCAAAGCGTTTAACATAGGGAAAATCGTATGATAACTTTTGATCATCAAGTGGTCTAGTTGATGCACGCCAAATTTGAAGCCGATCCGATGAATCATGTAGGAGGAGATAGAAAAAGTATGAGGAGTGCAAATCGCCCAATCTGGCGTCAAATTCAAAATGGCTGACTTCCTGTTGGGTGTAGCCAATGGGTCCAAGAGGGTTTTTTGTGCGTCTGGATGTGATACATATGTGTACCAATTTTCATGCATGTCGGTGAAACGTGCCGCAGGGGCTGATGTTTAAAGGGTGTGGCCAAGCCATTTGGCCACGCCCATCAACGAAATTCACATGACATTGTCAGGGCTGGACTCTTAAAACACATGTGAAGTTTCAGGCAGATATGCCCAAGGACACTGAAGTTAAGGCCACTTTCCTACGTTTTGGCGAAGCATCGACTTCGCCGCCCTCTGGGCGCAACGCCGTTTGACGATACGTCACAATCTTCATCATGTAGCATTAACAACGTGTTGAGGCCTTTCTGACCAAATTTGAGTTGGATATGCTGAACGTGCTCAGAGCTGCACCTCAAAGTGTAAAAAATCACTTTTCCTGTCGCCAGCAGGGGGCGCTTTGAGAACAGGGGAATTTTTTGATGTAGACGTGTTCAGGGCGGGACTACGATCATACCCAGCAAGTTTTGTGCCGATTGGACCTTTCACGCCCAAGTAATAGCAATTCTGGGTTTTTGGGGGTTTTTTTTTGAGACATCAAACTTCGCCGCCACATGACGGCCAAACCGTTTAACGAGGGAAAGATCTTTTAATAACTTTTGATCATCATGTGGTCTAGTTGCAGCACGGCAAATTTGAAGCCGATCCAATGAACCGTCTAGGAGGAGATAGCTCTGAGAGAATTCTTGGAAATCGCCAAAATCGGTAAAAAAATGAATATTCAAATCAAAATAGCCGGCTTCCTGTTGGTTTTAGAAAAAAGTCCAACGCGCATTTTCGTGCGTCTTGGGATGATACACGACCTCCCCGAATTTTGTGGAATTTGGTCAAACGGGCTGCCGGTGGGAGCCGATTGAAATTTTCTAGGGGGCGCCATTTCGCCATTTTGCAATGGGCATCGTTTAAATTTTGCGTACACATAAATGTCCCCTAGACGAATGTGCACGTCAAATTTGGTGAGTTTTTGAATATGTTAAAGCCCCCAAAAATGCGATCAAGCGAAAAAAAAAAAAAATAATAATAATAATAATAATAATCCTAAGGAAAACAATAGGGTCCTCGCACGGTTCGTGCTCGGGCCCTAATAAATATAGCCGCAAGCGGCAATTCCGGGGTTCAAGCCAGCATAGCCATTTAAATTTTGAAAGGTGGGTAAGATCAAGACCTTTGATACATTGAGTTTGTTGATGTTTGAAAAAACCCTCATTGATTTATGGCCGGATTTTGTGAAATTTCACTTCACTTGATGTTTCTCTGTTTATAGCGCCCCCTGTTGGCCAATTTCCGCCAAATTTGGCACAGATCCTCTGGTTGACGTCTAAAACAAGTGACTTGAGTTTGACGTCGATAGCTTTTACGTTGACAAAAATATGCAGCGGCATGTGTTTTTTAGCTAGCAGAAAAAAATTGTTCCTTTATATCTACCATATCTTTTGGATTAGCAAAATTCTTTTGATAACTTTTCATCAGGCACATCTGGAGATTGTATGTGCAAAGTTTCGTGCAGATGGAGCTTAAACGCTAGGAGGAGATAGAAAAAGTAGGTTTTTGATGTGTAGTGACTTACAAAGAGAAATATGCAGTGGAAGTGGGCGTGGCCTATGTCAGAAGATGAGACTCTATTAAGGGAATACGTGGATATAAAGTTTATGAAAATGTGATTTAAAATGTGGAAGTTACAGGCCAAAATGCCTTTTTACCTGTTAAAGCGCCGCCTAGTGGAGTAGACACACAATTTTTGGTATGGATGGTCTGTGTCCTATCCTATATATACCCTGTGAATTTCATAGCTCTCAACATAATACTTGAGCTAAAATAAATGTTTGTTTTTTATCTTGTAATAAGCCACGCCCACTTTGACCAGTCGCGATGAACTTCAAGGTATGGCCTCAGGAGTGACCCAGCATCATACCCACCAAATTTGGTAAAAATCGGTGCAGCCATTTAAGAGATACAAATTTCCCATATTTGCAGCGCCCTCTAGTGGCCAACATTCGCCAAATTTGGCTCATACCCTCACAGTCACATGCCAACCAAGGATCTCCGATTTGGTGTTGTTAGCATTTATTTTGACCGAGATATGCAACAGTTCGCGTTTTTATAGCTAGCTAGAAAAATTTATTCGTTTATCATTTGCGCATTTTTTGACTGAACAAAATTCTTTTGATAACTTTAGATCAGGTCCAAGAGAAGACTCTCCGTGTCAAGTTTCACGCTGATTGGACAAAAACCCAAGGAGGAGATAGAAAAAGAAGGTTTTTCATTTTTCGCGATTTTGTGAAAAAATTTTCTAGGCGGAAATGGGCGTGGCCTAGCCCAGGTGATTCAGCACTATTCAGGGAATCTGTGGATATGATGTTTTTGAATGTGCGACATATGGTATGGGAGTTATAGCCCAAAACGCATTTACCTTGGTTATAGCGCCACCATCTGGCCAATTGGTATTTCTATATTATGAGCACCATTTGCACACAACTTCCAGTTATTGGTGAAAATTTCATGTGTCTACGATGTAACATCTCACGGGAATTTGCGAAAACATTTCTGAAGAAGAAGAAGAAGAAGAAGAAGAAGAATAATTAAAGCTGCAAGCAGCATTGAACGGGCCCTCGCACCTTCACGCAACTCGAGGGCGCTGGCAGGACGCCGGCTCACGCCGCCGTTCATCACTGTCGAAGGCAGACCCCTCACGCAGGACTTACACGTCATATCCCTCAAATCATAGAACACGTGTAATTTTGCCAGTAGGTGGCGCCATACTAATAACCAAGTATTGGCGTATAGATGTGTGCAGGGCAGGACTGTCAGCAATCCTGTGAAGTTTGGGGAAGATTGGAACATGTATGGTGAAGTTGCGAACCAGTTACAAGCAAATTCAAAATGGCGGACTTCCTGTTGGTTTTGGCACATGGCTGCAAGAGGCTTTTTTATACGTCTTTCAGTGATGCATGTGCGTACCAAGTTTCATAGATGTAGGTCAAACCAGCTTCGGGGGCTGCTTCGTAGAAAATTTGTAGGGGGCGCTGTTGAGCCATGTTGGCACATCAGAGCCAAAAAATCACATCAGACAACCCACATCGGATCCTTTCATGTGTGTGTCAAGTTTCATGACTTTACAAGCATCCCTTACCCCTCAAAAACAACTTCGTCTTTTATGGCGAATAAGGCGTCGCCACGGTGACCAAACATCACTAAGCTTTACAGCTGGCGTCAGGAGTGACTCCACATCATGCTCACCAAATTTCGTGCAAATATATGAATTTTCATGTCACTTGATTTTTCTCTGATTATAGCGCCCCCTATTTGCCAACTTCTGCCAAATTTAGCACAGAGTGTCTGGATGATGTCTGAAAGAAGTGAATTGAGTTTGACATGGATAGCTTTTACTTTGACAAAAATATGCAATGGTATGTGTTTTTTAGCTAGCAGAAAAAAAATGTTTATTTTTAGCTAGCGCAGTTTTTGTAGTAGCAAAATTCTTTTGATAACTTCTGGTCAGGCAAGTCTGGAGATTGTATGTGCAAACTTTCGTGAAGATGGACCTTAAACGCTAGGAGGAGTTCGAAAAAGTAGGTTTTTGATGTATAGTGACTTACAAAGAGAAATGTGCAGTGGGAGTGGGCGTGGCCTATGTCAGAAGATGCGACGCTATTTAGGGAACACGTGGATATGAAGTTTATGAAGATGTGATTTAAAATGTGGAAGTTACAGGCCAAAATGCGTTTGCAGCTGTTATAGCGCCACCTAGTGTAGTAGACACACAATTGTTTCTATGGGTGGTCTGTATGCTGTTCTATATATAGCCTATCAATTTCATAGCCCTCAGCATAATACTTGAGCTGAAATAAATGTTTGTTGTTTATCTTGTAATAAGCCACGCCCACTTTGACCAGTCGTGATGAACCTCAAGACATGGCCTCAGGAGTGGCCCAGCATCATACCCACCAAATTTCGTAAAACTCGGTGAAGCCATTTACATGATATTAATTTTCCATATTTGCAGCGCCCCCTAGTGGCCAACATTAGCCACATTTGGCTCACATGCTCACAGGCACAGGTCAAGCAAGGATCTGAGATTTGGTGTTGTTAGCATGTATTTTGACCGAGATATACCACAGTTCGCCTTTTTGTAGCTAGCTAGAAAAATTTGTTTGTTAATAATTTGCGCATATTTTGACCAATCAAAATTCCTGTGATAACTTTA
The DNA here is from genome assembly GCA_019142605.1 of Cephalopholis sonnerati. NCBI lineage: Eukaryota > Metazoa > Chordata > Actinopteri > Perciformes > Serranidae > Cephalopholis > Cephalopholis sonnerati. Next base: position 4,347,448 of record JAGQAX010000004.1, on the reverse strand, counting down.
GATCAGGTCCAGTCAAAGACTGTACCTGCCAAGTTTCACGCTGAACGGACAAAACCCTAAGGAGGAGTTCGAAAAAGTACGTTTTCCAGGTTTTGCGCATTTGCAAAAAAAATTTTAGGCGGAAATGGGCGTGGCCCCTTCCAGGTGATTCAGCGCTATTCAGGGAATGTGATGATATGAGGTTTTTGAATGTGCGACACATGATCTGGGAGTTATAGCCCAAAATACATTGAAAATGAGTAGGGGGCGCTACTGAGCCATTTTTTTTCACGTTGTCATGAAACCCCTACCATATGTAAATTTTCACCACTTCTGACGAGTCTGTGAAGTTTCATGAGTTTTCGAGTATGTTACGGCCCCCAAAAAGGCAGTTGATTTCGGATAAGAAGAAGAAGACTAATAACTAGGGGGCGTTATGACTATCACAGAACTTTGTCATGTAGACGTGTTCAGTGTGGGACTATTATGAATCATGTGAAGTTTGGTGAAGATTGGACAATGTGTCCCAAAATTATAGCAATTTCGTGTTTCATGGCGAGACATCAAACTTCGCCGCCACCTGACGGCCAAACCGTTTAACTGTGGAAAAATCTTTTAATAACTTTTGATCACAACCTTGTCTAGATCACACACAGTGATTTTGAAGTCATTCTGATTAATCCTGTAGGAGGAGTTCGTTAAAATACAACATGTGGAAAACGCCAAAAATAGCATCAAAATTCAAAATGGCCGACTTCCTGTTGGGTATGGCCAGTGGGTCCGAGAGACTTTTTTGTGCGTCTCGGTGTGATACATGCGTGTACCAATTTTCGTGCATGTCGGTGACACGTGCGGCAGGGGCTGATGTTTAAAGGGCGTGGTCAAGTCATTTGGCCACGCCCATCAACGAAACTCATATCACATGTTCAAGCCTGGACTGTTAACACACATGTGAAGTTTCAGGCAGATATGACCAAGGACACAGAAGTTAATGTCATTAAAGCCATTTTCAACGCGTTTTGGCGAATTTTCGACTTCGCCGCCCTCTGGGCGGAACACCGTTTGACGCCTAGTCACAATCTTCATAATGTAACATTACCAACGTCTTGAGGTCTGTCTGACCAAATTTGAGTTGCATATGGTGAACGTGGTCAGAGCTGCACGTCAAAGTCTAAAAACATCGCTTTTCCTGTCGCCAGCAGGGGGCGCTAGGGTAATTACAAAATTTCTGCATGTAGACGTGTTCAGGGCGGGAATATTATGAATCATGTGAAGTTTGGTGCAGATTGGACGATTAATGCCAAAGTTATAGCAATTTCGTTTTTCATGGCGAGACAAACTTCAAACTTCAAACTTCGCCGCCAAAAAGCCGATTCCGTGTTCGACGGGTAGCGGATCTTTGAATAACTTTTGATCACAAACTTATCTAGTTGGTACACGGCGATTTTGAAGCCGTTTTGATTAATCGTGTAGGAGGAGTTCGTCAAAATATGACACGTGGTAAAACGCCAAAAATGGCCGCTAAATTCAAAATAGCCAACTTCCTGTTGGGCGTGGCCTATGGCTCCAAGAGACTTTTTTGTGCAGCTCGGCATGATCTACATGTGTACCGATTTTCATGCAGATCCGTGAAAATTGATGAGGAGGGCGCTGTTTATAAGGAGATTGCTCTTTAATGGGCGTGGCCTAGCCATTTTGACCCGTCCATTGCCCCGAACCCTAAAATATGTAAATTTACACCGCGACTGATGCGACCACCAAATTTCAGGAGTTTTTGAGCATGTTAAAACCTCCAAATAAGCGATTTACTTTTGTCGTAATAATAATAATAATTCCTTCAATTTCAATAGGGTCCTCGCACGGTTCGTGCTCGGGCCCTAATTAAAGCTGCAAGCAGCGTTGAACGGGCCCTCGCACCCCACGCAACTCGGGGCCTGGCGCGGCCGCCACCGTGTCGCCAGAGGTCGACCGGCAGACGAGGCGCTGAATGTTCGCCTCCTTCGGACAGTGTAGGAACCAATGCGTTGCGACTTCCCGTCTCCACTGGGTGGCGCTATGACTCTGACTCCTGAGCGTCATGTGGGTGTGTTCATGCCAGGACTATTATCATACATGTGAAGTTTGGAGCAGATTCGACCATTAGATCCCATGTTATAGCAATATCGTGTTTCATGGTGAGACATCAAGTGTCGACGCCATGTCACAGCCACACCGTTCCATGCTGAGCAATTCTCTTAATATGTTTTGATCACACACTTGTGTAGATGGTACACACCAGTTTTGGAGTTAATTGATTCATTTCTGGAGGAGGAGATCATTAAAATACAACACGTGGAAAACGCCAAAAATGACTGTAAATTTCAAAATGGCCGACTTCCTGTCGGGTGTGGCCTATATGTGCAAGAGGCTTTTTTGTGCGTCTGGACACGATACATGTGCATACTGATTTTCGTGCACGTCGGTGAAAGTTGTTATGGGGGACGCTGCACTTTAAGGGGCGTGGCCAAGCCATACGGCCACGCTTATTGATGAAAGTCATACTATACATTCAGGTCTGGACTGTTAACAAACATGTGAAGTTTGGTGAAGAATGGACAATGTATGCCAAAGTTATACTAATTTCGTGTTTTATGGCGAGACATCAAACTTCGCCGCCACCTGACAGCCAAAGCGTTTAACATAGGGAAAATCGTATGATAACTTTTGATCATCAAGTGGTCTAGTTGATGCACGCCAAATTTGAAGCCGATCCGATGAATCATGTAGGAGGAGATAGAAAAAGTATGAGGAGTGCAAATCGCCCAATCTGGCGTCAAATTCAAAATGGCTGACTTCCTGTTGGGTGTGGCCTACATGTGCAAGAGGCTTTTTTGTGCGTCTGGACACGATACATGTGCATACTGATTTTCGTGTACGTCTGTGAAAGTTGTTATGGGGGACGCTGCACTTTAAGGGGCGTGGCCAAGCCGTACGGCCACGCTTATTGATGAAAGTCATACTATACATTCAGGTCTGGACTGTTAACAAACATGTGAAGTTTGGTGAAGAATGGACAATGTATGCCAAAGTTATACTAATTTCGTGTTTTATGGCGAGACATCAAACTTCGCCGCCACCTGACGGCCAAACCGTTTCACCATGCAAAAATCTGCTTCTAAGTTTTGATTACACCTTTGTCTAGATGGCACACAATGATTTTGAAGTTGTTCTGATGCATCCTGTAGGTGGAGTTCATTAAAATACAACACGTGGAAAACGCCAAAAATGACCATTAAATTCAAAATGGCCGACTTCCTGTTGGGTTTGGCCAATGGGTCCAAGAGACTTTTTTGTGCGTCTGGATGTGATACATATGTGTACCAATTTTCATGCATGTCAGTGAAACGTGCCGCAGGGGCTGATGTTTAAAGGGCGTGGCCAAGCCATTTGACCACGCCCATCAACGAAATTCACATGACATTGTCAGGGCTGGACTCTTAACACACGTGAAGTTTCAGGCAGATATGCCCAAGGACACTGAAGTTAAGGCCACTTTCCTACGTTTTGGCGAAGCATCGACTTCGCCGCCCTCTGGGCGCAACGCCGTTTGACGATACGTCACAATCTTCATCATGTAGCATTAACAACGTGTTGAGGCCTTTCTGACCAAATTTGAGTTGGATATGCTGAACGTGCTCAGAGCTGCACCTCAAAGTGTAAAAAATCACTTTTCCCGTTCGCCAGCAGGGGGCGCTTTGAGAACAGGGACGTGTTCAGGGCGGGACTACGATCATACCCAGCAAGTTTTGTGCCGATTGGACCTTTCACGCCCAAGTAATAGCAATTCTGGGTTTTTGGGGGTTTTTTTTTGAGACATCAAACTTCGCCGCCACCTGACGGCCAAACCGTTTAACGAGGGAAAGATCTTTTAATAACTTTTGATCATCATGTGGTCTAGTTGCAGCACGGCAAATTTGAAGCCGATCCAATGAACCGTCTAGGAGGAGATAGCTCTGAGAGCACACTAGCAAATCGCCAAAATCGGTAAAAAATGGAATATTCAAATCAAAATAGCCGGCTTCCTGTTGGTTTTAGAAAAAAGTCCAACTGCGCATTTTCGTGCGTCTTGGGATGATACACGACCTCCCCGAATTTCGTGGAATTTGGTCAAACGGGCTGCCGGTGGGAGCCGATTGAAATTTTCTAGGGGGTGCCATTTCGCCATTTTTCAATGGGCATCGTTTAAATTTTGCGTACACATAAATGTCCCCTAGACGAATGTGCACGTCAAATTTGGTGAGTTTTTGAATATGTTAAAGCCCCCAAAAATGCGATCAAGCGAAAAAAAAAAAAAATAATAATAATAATTAAAGCTGCAAGCAGCGTTTTGCGGGACCTCGCACCCACGCCCGTTGCCCGTTGCCCCTAGCCCCTAGCCCATTGCCCGTTTCAGCCTGTAGCTGGACAGTTAGCAATCCTGTGAAGTTTGAGGAATATTGGAGCATGTATGCCGGAGATATAAACTACTTCCTGTTTTGTGGCGGTACACTTAGTGTGACGCCTGACATGTGAAAGTTTTAATGTACACGAGGTACAGACCACAGTATGTAAATTTTGGGTAAATCCAAGGAAAAGTGTGTGAAAAGACGTACTTCCTGTTGCCACTAGGGGGCACTGTGTGTAATCCCAACTACTGACACATGGGTGTGTTCAGGGCGGGGCTGTCATCAATCCTGTGAAGTTTGGGGAAGATTGGAGCATGTATGCTGAAGTTATAAACTACTTCCTGTTTTATGGCGGTACAGCTAAGTGTGACGGCTGACATAGTAACAGCTGATTGTACATGAAATATAGGCCACACCATGTAAATTTCAGGGCGGGACTAATATGAGAGAAGCCCTGGTGTAGCCAATAGACATTAGACTGTATCCAATCCACAGTGTGATGCTTGATGAGCAGCTGTCAATCAAAGGCAGTGGTCGTCATAGCAACACAGAACAGAGGAGAGACACAGGTGCAGCTGAAAGTAGGTCAGTGACACAGCATTTTCTTCAGTCTGTGGCCAAAAAGCGACACGTCGAACAAATCGCTCTGGTGACCACACCGTTTCAGCTACGAATGAAAGAAAGATATGGTGATGACCGGAAGAACGTGGGGATCGTTGTGATGTGCTTATTTTCCACGTACACACAGAAATATGGATATTTTAGCGAGTTAAACATGAAGGCAGTTAAGCTTTTCTCCTGAGATCAGCAGTCAGAAAATGCATTGGAGCGGATGGGAGAGAGGGAGGGTGCTTATTGTCTTTGGAGGAGCGCAGTTCAAATTCTGTTCCCGTCAGTGTGAAAAGGAGACACTTTCATGAATCAGGACAAAAATCTCTACTACTTTAGAAAAAATGGTGTGTCTAGCTTAAAGTATGTGCCCGTAGGAGCAGTTTCAAAAAGTTTTTTGGACAGTTTTCAGAGCAGCTCCACACTCTAGCGGCAAACATTCCGTCTCATAGACACCCATTATAAACTCCAAATTTCGCCTGATTTACTCATGGTACATTTGGAGGCACTGATCAAAAACCGTAAAGGATACAAAAAAAATGAGAACATGTGTGAATAGACGAGAACTGCGGCAACATTTTACAGTTTTAATGGAGTCTGTAGCTGAAAGCATGCCAGAGTTATTAAGGGTTGTTTAACACTGAGTGTTGGTGACTTTCTTCTCTTCTCCCATTCATTTCCTATGGGAGAAATTTCGAGGATTTTCAAAATGTGTGTGCGTCGAGCGCTTTGAGAGCGTATAAAATGAAAACCGGGTCAGTAATGAAAAAGTTACGAATAAGTTTTTTTCATAAGGGTGTGAACTGTCACCTGTTCGCCATTCAGGTCGCTACGATAAACGGCCTCGGAGGAGATAGTTTTTGAAAGACGCACATTTTCACCCAAAATTAGGTGAAATTTTATTGTGAAAGGGCAAATAACTCACTTCCTGTCGGATTTAGGTCATGGGTATCAGCGCGTGATTTGTAGGTCTTGATGAGACGAACAAGCCGGTTTTTGTTTGATCTTTCTACGACATTCCTACGGGCCGTAACAGGCGATTTTGTGTATCTAGGTGGCGCTAGAGAGCCCATTTTGGCATTTTTGGGGTTAATTTTTACATAGTCTGATTTTGTGTCACTTTTTAGGCAGGTGTGCCAATTTTGGTGAGTTTTCGAGCATGTTTAGGGGGTTAAATTTGGGCCCAAAGTTGCGGAAAAATAAAGAATTAAAGCTGCGAGCAGCGTTTTGCGGGACCTCGCACCCACGTCCGTTACCCGTTGCCCGTTCCCCGTTGCCCCTAGCCCCTTGCCCGTTGCCCGTTTTGGCCTGTAGCTGGACAGTTAGCAATCCTGTGAAGTTTGAGGAAGATTGGAGCATGTATGCCTGAGATATAAACTACTTCCTGTTTTATGGCGGTACAGCTAAGTGTGACGGCTGACATATTAACAGCTGATTGTACATGAAATATAGGCCACACCATGTAAATTTCAGGGCGGGACTAATATGAGAGAAGCCCTGGTGTAGCCAATAGACATTAGACTGTATCCAATCCACAGTGTGATGCTTGATGAGCAGCTGTCAATCAAAGGCAGTGGTCGTCATAGCAACACAGAACAGAGGAGAGAGACACAGGTGCAGCTGAAAGTAGGTCAGTGACACAGCATTTTCTTCAGTCTGTGGCCAAAAAGCGACACGTCGAACAAATTGCTCTGGTGACCACACCGTTTCAGCTACAAATGAAAGAAACATATGGTGACGAACGGAGGAACGTGGGGATCGTTGTGATGTCCTTATTTTCCACGTAGACGCAGAAATATGGATATTTTAGCGAGTTAAACATGAAGGCAGTTAAGCTTTTCTCCTGAGATCAGCAGTCAGAAAATGCATTGGAGCGGATGGGAGAGAAGGAGGGTGCTCATTGTCGTTGGAGGCACACAGTTCAAATTCTGTTCCCGTCAGTGTTAAAAGGAGACACTTTTATGAATCAGGACAAAAATCTCTACTACTTTAGAAAAAATGGTGTGTCTAGCTTAAAGTATGTGCCCGTAGGAGCAGTTTCAAAAAGTTTTTTGGACAGTTTTCAGAGCAGCTTCGCACTCTAGCGGCAAACATTCCGTCTCATAGACACCCATTATAAACTCCAAATTTCGCCTGATTTACTCATGGTACATTTGGAGGCACTGAGCAAAAACCGTAACAGATACAAAAAAAATGAGAACATGTGTGAATAGACGAGAACTGCGGCAACATTTTACAGTTTTAATGGAGTCTGTAGCTGAAACCATGCCAATGTTATTAAGGGTTGTTTAACAGCGAGTGTTGGTGATTTTCTTCTCTTCTCCCATTCATTTCCTATGGGAGAAATTTCGAGGATTTTCAAAATGTGTGTGCGTCGGGCGCTTTGAGAGCGTATAAAATGAAAACCGGGCCAGTAATGAAAAAGTTACGAATAACTTTTTTTCATCAGGGTGTGAACTGTCACCTGAGCAATATTCAGGTGGTTACGATAAACGGCCTCGGAGGAGATATTTTTTTAAAAAGGCTCATTTTCAGGCGAAATTTTACTGTGAAAGGGCAAATAGCTCACTTCCTGTTTGATTTAGGTCATGGGTATCAGCGCGTGATTTGTAGGTCTTGATGAGACGAACAAGCCGGTTTTTGTTTGATCTTTCTACGACATTCCTACAGGCCGTAGTGGGCGATTTTGGTGTCCCCAGACGCCTAGGTGGCGCTAGAGAGCCCATTTTGGCATTTTTGGGGTTAATTTTTTCATTTTATCAAATTTTTCGCCAGGCCGGATATGCCTGCCAATTTTGGTGAGTTTTCGAGCATGTTTAGGGGGTCAAATTTGGGTTCAAAGAGGCGGCGGAAGAAGAAGAATAATAATAATAATTAAAGCTGCAAGCAGCGTTTTGCGGGACCTCGCACCCACGCCGCGTTGCCCGTTGCCCCTAGCCCCTTGCCCGTTGCCCGTTTCGGCCTGTAGCTGGACGGTTAGCAATCCTGTGAAGTTTGGGGAAGATTGGAGCATGTATGCCGGAGATATAAACTACTTCCTGTTTTGTGGCGGTACACTTAGCGTGACGCCTGACATGTGAAAGTTTTAATGTACACGAGGTACAGACCACAGTATGTAAATTTTGGGTAAATCCAAGGAAAAGTGTGTGAAAACACGTACTTCCTGTTGCCAGTAGGTGGCGCTGTGTGTAATCCCAACTATTGACTCATGGGTGTGTTCAGGACGGGGCTGTCATCAATCCTGTGACGTTTGGGGAAGATTGGGGCATGTATGCTGGAGTTATAAACTACTTCCTGTTTTATGGCGGTACAGCTAAGTGTGACGGCTGACATATTAACGGCTGATTGTACATGAAATATAGGCCACACCATGTAAATTTCAGGGCGGGACTAATATGAGAGAAGCCCTGGTGTAGCCAATAGACATTAGACTGTATCCAATCCACAGTGTGATGCTTGATGAGCAGCTGTCAATCAAAGGCAGTGGTCGTCATAGCAACACAGAACAGAGGAGAGACACACAGGTGCAGCTGAAAGTAGGTCAGTGACACAGCATTTTCTTCAGTCTGTGGCCAAAAAGCGACACGTCGAACAAAAGGCTCTGGTGACCACACCGTTTCCGCTACGAATGAAAGAAAGATATGGTGACGACCGGAAGAACGTGGGGATCGTTGTGATGTGCTTATTTTCCACGTAGACGCAGAAATATGGATATTTTAACGAGTTAAACATGAAGGCAGTTAAGCTTTTCTCCTGAGATCAGCAGTCAGAAAATGCATTGGAGCGGATGGGAGAGAAGGAGGGTTCTCATTGTCTTTGGAGGCGCACAGTTCAAATTCTGTTCCCGTCAGTGTGACAAGGAGACACTTTTATGAATCAGGACAAAAATCTCTACTACTTTTGAGACAATGGTGTGTCTAACTTAAAGTATGTGCCCGTAGGAGCAGTTTCAAAAAGTTTTTTGGACAGTTTTCAGAGCAGCTCCGCACTCTAGCGGCAAACATTCCGTCTCATAGACACCCATTATAAACTCCAAATTTCACCTGATTTGCTCATGGTACATTTGGAGGCACTGAGCAAAAACCGTAACAGATACAAAAAAAATGAGAACATGTGTGAATAGACGAGAACTGCGGCAACATTTTACAGTTTTAATGGAGTCTGTAGCTGAAACCATGCCAATGTTATTAAGGGTTGTTTAACAGCGAGTGTTGGTGATTTTCTTCTCTTCTCCCATTCATTTCCTATGGGAGAAATTTCGAGGATTTTCAAAATGTGTGTGCGTCGGGCGCTTTGAGAGCGTATAAAATGAAAACCGGGCCAGTAATGAAAAAGTTACGAATAACTTTTTTTCATCAGGGTGTGAACTGTCACCTGAGCAATATTCAGGTGGTTACGATAAACGGCCTCGGAGGAGATATTTTTTTAAAAAGGCTCATTTTCAGGCGAAATTTTACTGTGAAAGGGCAAATAGCTCACTTCCTGTTTGATTTAGGTCATGGGTATCAGCGCGTGATTTGTAGGTCTTGATGAGACGAACAAGCCGGTTTTTGTTTGATCTTTCTACGACATTCCTACAGGCCGTAGTGGGCGATTTTGGTGTCCCCAGACGCCTAGGTGGCGCTAGAGAGCCCATTTTGGCATTTTTGGGGTTAATTTTTTCATTTTATCAAATTTTTCGCCAGGCCGGATATGCCTGCCAATTTTGGTGAGTTTTCGAGCATGTTTAGGGGGTCAAATTTGGGTTCAAAGAGGCGGCGGAAGAAGAAGAATAATAATAATTAAAGCTGCAAGCAGCGTTTTGCGGGACCTCGCACCCACGCCGCGTTGCCCGTTGCCCCTAGCCCCTAGCCCCTAGCCCCTTGCCCGTTGCCCGTTTCAGCCTGTAGCTGGACGGTTAGCAATCCTGTGAAGTTTGAGGAAGATTGGAGCATGTATGCCGGAGATATAAACTACTTCCTGTTTTGTGGCGGTACACTTAGTGTGACGCCTGACATGTGAAAGTTTTAATATACACGAGGTACAGACCACAGTATGTAAATTTTGGGTAAATCCAAGGAAAAGTGTGTGAAAAGACGTACTTCCTGTTGCCAGTAGGGGGCACTGCGTGTAATACCAAGTATTGACACATGGATGTGTTCAGGGCGGGGCTGTGATCAATGCTGTGAAGTTTGGGGACGATTGGAGCATGTATGCTGGAGTTATAAACTACTTCCTGTTTTATGGCGGTACAGCTAAGTGTGACGGCTGACATATTAACGGTTGATTGTACGTGAAATATAGGCCACACCATGTAAATTTCAGGGCGGGACTAATATGAGAGAAGCCCTGGTGTAGCCAATAGACATTAGACTGTATCCAATCCACAGTGTGATGCTTGATGAGCAGCTGTCAATCAAAGGCAGTGGTCGTCATAGCAACACAGAACAGAGGAGAGACACACAGGTGCACCTGAAAGTAGGTCAGTGACACAGCATTTTCTTCAGTCTGTGGCCAAAAAGCGACACGTTGAACAAATCGCTTGGGTGACCACACCGTTTCAGCTACGAATGAAAGAAAGATATGGTGACGACCGGAAGAACGTGGGGATCACTGTGATGTGCTTATTTTCCACGTAGACGCAGAAATATGGATATTTTAGCGAGTTAAACATGAAGGCAGTTAAGCTTTTCTCCTGAGATCAGCAGTCAGAAAATGCATTGGAGCGGATGGGAGAGAAGGAGGGTTCTCATTGTCTTTGGAGGCGCACAGTTCAAATTCTGTTCCCATCAGTGTGAAAAGGAGACACTTTTATGAATCAGGACAAAAATCTCTACTACTTTAGAAAAAATGGTGTGTCTAACTTAAAGTATGTGCCCGTAGGAGCAGTTTTAAAAAGTTTTTTGGACAGTTTTCAGAGCAGCTCCGCACTCTAGCGGTAAACATTCCGTCTCATAGACACCCATTATAAACTCCAAATTTCGCCTGATTTACTCATGGTACTTGTGGAGGCACTGATCAAAAACCGTAACAGCTACAAAAAAAATGAGAACATGTGTGAATAGATTAGAACTGCGGCAACATTTTACAGTTTTAATGGAGTCTGTAGCTGAAACCATGTTAATGTTATTAAGGGTTGTTTGACAGTGAGTGTTGGTGACTTTCTCCCTCGATCCCATTCATTTCCTATGGGAGAAATTTCGAAGAATTTCAGGATGTGTGTGCGTCGCGCGCTTTGAGAGCGTATAAAATGAAAACCGGGCCAGTAATGAAAAAATTACGCAGAACTTTTTTTCATCAGGATGTGAACTGTCACCTGTGCAACATTCAGGTGGTTACGATAAACGGCCTCGGAGGAGATATTTTTTTTAAAAGGCTCATTTTCAGGCGAAATTTTACTGTGAAAGGGCAAATAGCTCACTTCCTGTTTGATTTAGGTCATGGGTATCAGCGCGTGATTTGTAGGTCTTGATGAGACGAACAAGCCGGTTTTTGTTTGATCTTTCTACGACATTCCTACGGGCCGTAGTGGGCGATTTTGGTGTGCCCAGATGCCTAGGTGGCGCTAGAGAGCCCATTTTGGCATTTTTGGGGTTAATTTTTTCATTTTATCAAATTTTTCGCCAGGCCGGATATGCGTGCCAATTTTGGTGAGTTTTCGAGCATGTTTAGGGGGTCAAATTTGGGTTCAAAGAGGCGGCGGGAGAAAGAAGAAGAAGAAGAATAATAATAAAGTTAGCAAAAACAATAGTGGCCTCGCCTTCGGCGAGGCCACTATGCATCCCAGCGTTCAGAAAGCAATGAGGAGTTAGGTCGTCGCCTTCGGCGACGACCTTTCTCGATGTGGAGCGCTGTAGGACCCTCTGACCGGTTCTTTTCCTGATTTTGTGCTCTGCAATTTCAATAGGGTCCTTGCCCTACGGGCTCGGTCCCTAATTAAAGCTGCAAGCAGCGTTTTGCGGGACCTCGCACCCACGCCCGTTGCCCGTTGCCCGTTGTCCGTTGCCCCTAGCCCCTAGCCCGTTGCCCGTTTCGGCCTGTAGATGGACGGTTAGCAATCCTGTGAAGTTTGAGGAAGATTGGAGCATGTATGCCGGAGATATAAACTACTTCCTGTTTTGTGGCGGTACACTTAGTGTGACGCCTGACATGTGAAAGTTTTAATGTACACGAGGTACAGACCACAGTATGTAAATTTTGGGTAAATCCAAGGAAAAGTGTGTGAAAAGACGTACTTCCTGTTGCCAGTAGGGGGCGCTGTGTGTAATCCCAACTATTGACACATGGATGTGTTCAGGGCGGAGCTGTCATCAATTTTGTGAAGTTTGGGGAAGATTGGAGCATGTATGCTGGAGTTATAAACTACTTCCTGTTTTATGGCGGTACAGCTAAGAGTGACGGCTGACATATTAACGGCTGATTGTACATGAAATATAGGCCACACCATGTAAATTTCAGGGCGGGACTAATATGAGAGAAGCCCTGGTGTAGCCAATAGACATTAGACTGGATCCAATCCACAGTGTGATGCTTGATGAGCAGCTGTCAATCAAAGGCAGTGGTCGTCATAGCAACACAGAACAGAGGAGAGACACACAGGTGCAGCTGAAAGTAGGTCAGTGACACAGCATTTTCTTCAGTCTGTGGCCAAAAAGCGACACGTCGAACAAATTGCTCTGGTGAGCACACCGTTTCAGCTACGAATGAAAGAAAGATATGGTGACGACCGGAAGAATGTGGGGATCGTTCTGATGTGCTTATTTTCCACGTAGACGCAGAAATATGGATATTTTAGCGAGTTAAACATGAAGGCAGTTAAGCTTTTCTCCTGAGATCAGCAGTCAGAAAATGTATTGGAGCGGATGGGAGACATGGAGGGTACTCATTGTCTTTGGAGGCGCACAGTTCAAATTCTGTTCCCGTCAGTGTGAAAAGGAGACACTTTTATGAATCAGGACAAAAATCTCTACTACTTTTGAGACAATGGTGTGTCTACCTTAAAGTATGTGCCCGTAGGAGCAGTTTCAAAAAGTTTTTTGGACAGTTTTCAGAGCAGCTTCGCACTCTAGCGGCAAACATTCCGTCTCATAGACACCCATTATAAACTCCTAATTTTGCCTGATTTGCTCATGGTACTTTTGGAGGCACTGAGCAAAAACCGTAACAGATACAAAAAAAATGAGAACATGTGTGAATAGACGAGAACTGCGGCAACATTTTACAGTTTTAATGGAGTCTGTAGCTGAAAGCATGCCAATGTTATTAAACTTTGTTTAAGACCGACTGTTGGTGACTTTCTTCTCTTCTCCCATTCATTTCCTATGGGAGAAATTTCGAGGATTTTCAACATGTGTGTGCGTCGGGCGCTTTGAGAGTGTATAAAATGAAAACCGGGACAGTAATGAAAAAGTTACGAATAACTTTTTTTCATAAGGGTGTGAACTGTCACCTGAGCGACATTCAGGTAGCTACGATAAACGGCCTCGGAGGAGATAGTTTTTGAGAGATGCACATTTTCACCCAAAATCAGGTGAAATTTTATTGTGAAAGGGCAAATAACTCACTTCCTGTTGGGTTTAGGTCAGGGGTATCAGCGCGTGATTTGTAGGTCTTGATGAGACGAACAAGTCGGTTTTTGTTTGATCTTTCTACGATATTCCTACGGTCCGTAGTGGGCGATTTTGTGTACCTAGGTGGCGCTAGAGAGCCCATTTTTGGATTTTTGTGGTTAATTTTTACATAGTCTGATTTTGTGTCACTTTTTAGGCAGGTGTGCCAATTTTGGTGAGTTTTCGAGCATGTTTAGGGGGTCAAATTTGGGTCCAAAGTTGCGGAAAAATAAAGAATAATAATAAACGGAGCAATAACAATAGTGTCGTCGCCTTCGGCGACGACACTATACATCCCTGCGCTCAGAATGCAATGAGGATTTAGGTCGTCGCCTTCGGCGACGACTTTTCTTGATGTGGAGCGCTGTAGGACCTTCTGACCGGCTCTTTTCCTGATTTTCTGCGCTGCAATTTCACTAGGGTCCTTGCCCTACGGGCTCGGTCCCTAATTAAAGCTGCAAGCAGCGTTTTGCGGGACCTCGCACCCACACCGCGTTGCCCGTTGCCCATTGCCCGTTGCCCCTAGCCCCTTGCCCGTTGCTCGTTTCGGCCTGTAGATGGATGGTTAGCAATCCTGTGAAGTTTGAGGAAGATTGGAGCATGTATGCCGGAGATATAAACTACTTCCTGTTTTGTGGCGGTACACTTAGTGTGACGCCTGACATGTGAAAGTTTTAATGTACACGAGGTACAGACAACAGTATGTAAATTTTGGGTAAATCCAAGGAAAAGTGTGTGAAAAGACGTACTTCCTGTTGCCACTAGGGGGCACTGTGTGTAATCCCAAATATTGACACATGGGTGTGTTCAGGGCGGGACTGTCATCAATCCTGTGAAGTTTGGGGAAGATTGGAGCATGTATGCTGGAGTTATAAACTACTTCCTGTTTTATGGCGGTACAGCTAAGTGTGACGGCTGACATATTAACGGCTGATTGTCCATGAAATATAGGCCACACCATGTAAATTTCAGGGCGGGACTAATATGAGAGAAGCCCTGGTGTAGCCAATAGACATTAGACTGGATCCAATCCACAGTGTGATGCTTGATGAGCAGCTGTCAATCAAAGGCAGTGGTCGTCATAGCAACACAGAACAGAGGAGAGACACACAGGTGCAGCTGAAAGTAGGTCAGTGACACAGCATTTTCTTCAGTCTGTGGCCAAAAAGCGACACGTCGAACAAATTGCTCTGGTGACCACACCGTTTCAGCTACGAATAAAAGGAAGATATGGTGACGACCGCAAGAACGTGGGGATCGTTGTGATGTGCTTATTTTCCAAGTAGACGCAGAAATATGGATATTTTAGCGAGTTAAACATGAAGGAAGTTGAGCTTTTCTCCTGAGATCACAAGTCAGAAAATGCATTGGAGCGGATGGGAGACATGGAGGGTGCTCATTGTCTTTGGAGGCGCACAGTTCAAATTCTGTTCCCGTCAGTGGTAAAAGGAGACACTTTTATGAATCAGGACAAAAATCTCTACTACTTTAGAAAAAATGGTGTGTCTACCTTAAAGTATGTGCCCGTAGGAGCAGTTTCAAAAAGTTTTTTGGACAGTTTTCAGAGCAGCTCCGCACTCTAGTGGCAAACATTCTGTCTCATAGACACCCATTATAAACTCCAAATTTCGCCTGATTTGCTCATGGTACTTTTGGAGGCACTGATCAAAAACCGTAACAGATACAAAAAAAATGAGAACATGTCTGAATAGACAAGAACTGCGGCAACATTTTACAGTTTTAATGGAGTCTGTAGCTGAAAGCATGCCAATGTTATTAAACTTTGTTTAACACAAAGTGTTGGTGATTTTCTTCTCTTCTCCCATTCATTTCCTATGAGGGGAAACTTCGAGGATTTTCAGGATGTGTGTGCGTCGGGCGTTTTGAGAGCGTATAAAATGAAAACTGGGCCAGTAATGAAAAAGTTACGAATAACTTTTTTTCATAAGGGTGTGAACTGTCACCTGAGCAACATTCAGGTCGCTACGATAAACGGCCTTGGAGGAGATAGTTTTTGAAAAATGCAAATTTTCAGGTAAAATCTTATTTTGAAAGGGCAAATAACTCACTTCCTGTTGGATTTAAGTCAGGGGTATCAGCGCGTGATTTGTAGGTCTTGATGAGACGAACAAGCCGGTTTTTGTTTGATCTTTCTACGACATTCCTACGGGCCGTAACGGGCAATTATGTGTACCAAGGTGGCGCTAGAGAGCCCATTTTTGTATTTTTGTGGTTAATTTTTGCATTTTATAAAATTTTTTGCCAGTCTTGATATGCGTGCCAATTTTGGTGAGTTTTTGAGCATGTTTAGGGGGTCAAAATTGGGTTCGAAGTCGCGGCGGGAGGAAGGAGAATATGAAACACAGCAAAAACAAACAAAACATTAAAGCTGCAAGCAGCGTTTTGCGGGACCTCGCACCCACGCCCGTTACCCGTTGCCCGTTGCCCGTTGCCCCTAGCCCCTTGCCCGTTACCCGTTTCGGCCTGTAGCTGGACGGTTAGCAATCCTGTGAAGTTTGAGCAAGATTGGAGCATGTATGCCTGAGATATAAACTACTTCCTGTTTTGTGGCGGTACACTTAGTGTGACGCCTGACATGTGAAAGTTTTAATGTACACGAGGTACAGACCACAGTATGTAAATTTTGGGTGAATCCAAGGAAAAGTGTGTGAAAAGATGTACTTCCTGTTGCCACTAGGGGGCGCTATGTGTAATTCCAAATATTGACACATGGGTGTGTTCAGGGCGGGGCTGTCATCAATCCTGTGAAGTTTGGGGAAGATTGGAGCATGTATGCTGGAGTTATAAACTACTTCCTGTTTTATGGCGGTACAGCTAAGTGTGACGGCTGACATATTAACGGCTGATTGTACATGAAATATAGGCCACACCATGTAAATTTCAGGGCGGGACTAATATGAGAGAAGCCCTGGTGGAGCCAATAGACATTAGACTGTATCCAATCCACAGTGTGATGCTTGATGAGCAGCTGTCAATCAAAGGCAGTGGTCGTCATAGCAACACAGAACAGAGGAGAGACACACAGGTGCAGCTGAAAGTAGGTCAGTGACACAGCATTTTCTTCAGTCTGTGGCCAAAAAGCGACACGTCGAACAAATCGCTCTGGTGACCACACCGTTTCAGCTACGAATGAAAGAGAGATATGGTGACGACCGGAAGAATGTGGGGATCGTTGTGATGTGTTATTTTCCACGTAGATGCAGAAATATGGATATTTTAGCGAGTTAAACATGAAGGCAGTTAAGCTTTTCTCCTGAGATCAGCAGTCAGAAAATGCATTGGAGCGGATGGGAGAGAAGGAGGATGCTCATTGTCTTTGGAGGAGTACAGTTCAAATTCTGTTCCCGTCAGTGTGAAAAGGAGACACTTTTATGAATCAGGACAAATATCTCTACTACTTTTGAGACAATGGTGTGTCTAGCTTAAAGTATGTGCCCGTAGGAGCAGTTTCAAAAAGTTTTTTGGACAGTTTTCAGAGTAGCTCCGCACTCTAGCGGCAAACATTCCGTCTCATAGACACCCATTATAAACTCCAAATTTCGCCTGATTTGCTCATGGTACTTTTGGAGGCACTGAGCAAAAACCGTAACAGATACAAAAAAAATGAGAACATGTGTGAATAGACGAGAACTGCGGCAACATTTTCCAGTTTTAATGGAGTCTGTAGCTGAAACCATGCCAATGTTATTAAACTTTGTTTAACACCGAGTGTTGGTGATTTTCTTCTCTTCTCCCATTCATTTCCTATGGGAGAAATTTCGAGGATTTTCAAAATGTGTGTGCGTCGGGCGCTTTGAGAGCGTATAAAATTAAAACCGGGCCAGTAATGAAAAAGTTACGCAGAACTTTTTTTCATAAGGGTGTGAACTGTCACCTGAGCGACATTCAGGTCGCTATGATAAACGGCCTCAGAGGAGATAGTTTTTGGAGAAGGCTCATTTTCAGGCGAAATTTTACTGTGAAAGGGCAAATAGCTCACTTCCTGTTGGATTTAGGTCAGGGGTATCAGCGCGTGATTTGTAGGTCTTGATGAGACGAACAAGCCGGTTTTTGTTTGATCTCTCTACGACATTCCTACGGGCCGTAGTGGGCGATTTTGGTGTCCCCAGATGCCTAGGTGGCGCTAGAGAGCCCATTTTGGCATTTTTGGGGTTAATTTTTTCATTTTATCAAATTTTTCGCCAGGCCGGATATGCGTGCCAATTTTGGTGAGTTTTCGAGCATGTTTAGGGGGTCAAATTTGGGTTCAAAGAGACGGCGGAAGAAAGAAAAAGAATAATTAAAGCTGCAAGCAGCGTTTTGCGGGACCTCGCACCCACGCCGCGTTGCCCGTTGCCCGTTGCCCGTTGCCCCTAGCCCCTAGCCTCTTGCTCGTTTCGGCCTGTAGATGGATGGTTAGCAATCCTGTAAAGTTTGGGGAAGATTGGAGCATGTATGCCGGAGATATAAAGTACTTCCTGTTTTGTGGCGGTACACTTAGTGTGACGCCTGACATGTGAAAGTTTGAATGTACACGAGGTACAGACCACAGTATGTAAATTTTGGGTAAATCCAAGGAAAAGTGTGTGAAAAGACGTACTTCCTGTTGCCACTAGGGGGCGCTGTGTGTAATCCCAACTATTGACACATGGGTGTGTTCAGGGCGGGGCTGTGATCAATCCTGTGAAGTTTGGGGAAGATTGGAGCATGTATACTGGAGTTATAAACTACTTCCTGTTTTATGGCGGTACAGCTAAGTGTGACGGCTGACATATTAACGGCTGATTGTACATGAAATATAAGCCACACCATGTAAATTTCAGGGCGGGACTAATATGAGAGAAGCCCTGGTGTAGCCAATAGACATTAGACTGGATCCAATCCACAGTGTGATGCTTGATGAGCAGCTGTCAATCAAAGGCAGTGGTCGTCATAGCAACACAGAACAGAGGAGAGACACACAGGTGCAGCTGAAAGTAGGTCAGTGACACAGCATTTTCTTCAGTCTGTGGCCAAAAAGCGACATGTCGAACAAATCGCTCTGGTGACCACACCGTTTCAGCTACGAATGAAAGAAAGATATGGTGACGACCGGAAGAACGTGGGGATCGTTGTGATGTGCTTATTTTCCACGTAGACGCAGAAATATGGATATTTTAGCGAGTTAAACATGAAGGCAGTTAAGCTTTTCTCCTGAGATCAGCAGTCAGAAAATGCATTGGAGCGGATGGGAGAGAAGGAGGGTTCTCATTGTCTTTGGAGGTGCACAGTTCAAATTCTGTTCCCGTCAGTGTGAAAAGGAGACACTTTTATGAATCAGGACAAAAATCTCTACTACTTTTGAGACAATGGTGGGTCTAGCTTAAAGTATGTGCCCGTAGGAGCAGTTTCAAAAAGTTTTTTGGACAGTTTTCAGAGTAGCTCCGCACTCTAGCGGCAAACATTCCGTCTCATAGACACCCATTATAAACTCCAAATTTCGCCTGATTTACTCATGGTACTTTTGGAGGCACTGAGCAAAAACCGTAACAGATACAAAAAAAATGAGAACATGTGTGAATAGACGAGAACTGCGGCAACATTTTCCAGTTTTAATGGAGTCTGTAGCTGAAACCATGCCAATGTTATTAAATTTTGTTTAACACCGAGTGTTGGTGATTTTCTTCTCTTCTCCCATTCATTTCCTATGGGAGAAATTTCGAGGATTTTCAAAATGTGTGTGCGTCGGGCGCTTTGAGAGCGTATAAAATTAAAACCGGGCCAGTAATGAAAAAGTTACGCAGAACTTTTTTTCATAAGGGTGTGAACTGTCACCTGAGCGACATTCAGGTCGCTATGATAAACGGCCTCAGAGGAGATAGTTTTTGGAGAAGGCTCATTTTCAGGCGAAATTTTACTGTGAAAGGGCAAATAGCTCACTTCCTGTTGGATTTAGGTCAGGGGTATCAGCGCGTGATTTGTAGGTCTTGATGAGACGAACAAGCCGGTTTTTGTTTGATCTTTCTACGACATTCCTACGGGCCGTAGTGGGCGATTTTGGTGTCCCCAGATGCCTAGGTGGCGCTAGAGAGCCCATTTTGGCATTTTTGGGGTTAATTTTTTCATTTTATCAAATTTTTCGCCAGGCCGGATATGCGTGCCAATTTTGGTGAGTTTTCGAGCATGTTTAGGGGGTCAAATTTGGGTTCGAAGTCGCGGCGGAAAAAAGAAAAAGAATAATAAGAATAAACTTAGCAATAACAATAGTGTCGTCGCCTTCGGCGACGACACTATATATCCCTGCGCTCAGAAAGCAATGAGGATTTAGGTCGTCGCCTTCGGCGACGACTTTTCTCGATGTGGAGCGCTGTAGGACCCTCTGACCGGCTCTTTTCCTGATTTTGTGCGCTGCAATTTCAATAGGGTCCTTGCCCTACGGGCTCGGTCCCTAATTAAAGCTGCAAGCAGCGTTTTGCGGGACCTCGCACCCACGCCGCGTCGCCCGTTGCCCGTTGCCCCTAGCCCCTAGCCCCTTGCCCGTTGCTCGTTTCGGCCTGTAGCTGGATGGTTAGCAATCCTGTGAAGTTTGAGGAAGATTGGAGCATGTATGCCGGAGATATAAACTACTTCCTGTTTTGTGGCGGTACACTTAGTGTGACGCCTGACATGTGAAAGTTTTAATGTACATGAGGTACAGACCACAGTATGTAAATTTTGGGTAAATCCAAGGAAAAGTGTGTGAAAACACGTACTTCCTGTTGCCAGTAGGTGGCGTCTGTGTGTAATCCCAACTATTGACACATGGGTGTGTTCAGGGCGGGGCTGTGATCAATCCTGTGAAGTTTGGGGAAGATTGGAGCATGTATGCTGGAGTTATAAACTACTTCCTGTTTTATGGCGGTACACCTAAGTGTGACGGCTGACATATTAACGGCTGATTGTCCATGAAATATAGGCCACACCATGTAAATTTCAGGGCGGGACTAATATGAGAGAAGCCCTGGTGTAGCCAATAGACATTAGACTGTATCCAATCCACAGTGTGATGCTTGATGAGCAGCTGTCAATCAAAGGCAGTGGTCGTCATAGCAACACAGAACAGAGGAGAGACACACAGGTGCAGCTGAAAGTAGGTCAGTGGCACAGCATTTTCTTCAGTCTGTGGCCAAAAAGCGACACGTCGAACAAATCGCTCTGGTGACCACACCGTTTCAGCTACGAATGAAAGAAAGACATGGTGACGACCGGAAGAACGTGGGGATCGTTGTGATGTGCTTATTTTCCACGTAGACGCAGAAATATGGATATTTTAGCGAGTTAAACATGAAGGCAGTTAAGCTTTTCTCCTGAGATCAGCAGTCAGAAAATGCATTGGAGCGGATGGGAGAGAAGGAGGGTTCTCATTGTCTTTGGAGGCGCACAGTTCAAATTCTGTTCCCGTCAGTGTGAAAAGGAGACACTTTTATGAATCAGGACAAAAATCTCTACTACTTTTGAGACAATGGTGTGTCTAGCTTAAAGTATGTGCCCGTAGGAGCAGTTTCAAAAACTTTTTTGGACAGTTTTCAGAGCAGCTTCGCACTCTAGCGGCAAACATTCCGTCTCATAGACACCCATTATAAACTCCAAATTTCGCCTGATTTACTCATGGTACTTTTGGAGGCACTGAGCAAAAACCGTAACAGATACAAAAAAAATGAGAACATGTGTGAATAGACGAGAACTGCGGCAACATTTTACAGTTTTAATGGAGTCTGTAGCTGAAAGCATGCCAATGTTATTAAACTTTGTTTAACACCGAGTGTTGGTGATTTTCTTCTCTTCTCCCATTCATTTCCTATGGGAGAAATTTCGAGGATTTTCAAAATGTGTGTGCGTCGGACGCTTTGAGAGCGTATAAAATGAAAACCGGGCCAGTAATGAAAAAGTTACGCAGTACTTTTTTTCATAAGGGTGTGAACTGTCACCTGAGCAACGTTCAGGTCGCTACAATAAACGGCCTCAGAGGAGATAGTTTTTGGAAAAGGCTCATTTTCAGCCGAAATCTTATTTTGAAAGGGCAAATAACTCACTTCCTGTTGGATTTAGGTCAGGGGTATCAGCGCGTGATTTGTAGGTCTTGATGAGACGAACAAGCCGGTTTTTGTTTGATCTTTCTACGTCATTCCTACGGGCCGTAGTGGGCATTTTTGTGCAGTTTTGGGCACCTTTTAGTGCCTAGGTGGCGCTAGAGAGCCCGTTTTGGTATTTTTGGGGTTAATTTTTACATGGTCTGATTTTGTGTCACTTTTTGGACCAACGTGCCAATTTTGGTGAGTTTTTGAGCATGTTTAGGGGGTCAAATTTGGGCCCAAAGTTGCGGAAAAATAAAGAAAAATAATAATAATAATAAACTTAGCAAAAACAATAGTGGCCTCGCCTTCGGCGAGGCCACTATATATCCCTGCGCTCAGAATGCAATGAGGATTTAGGTCGTCGCCTTCGGCGACGACTTTTCTCGATGTGGAGCGCTGTAGGACCCTCTGACCGGCTCTTTTCCTGATTTTGTGCGCTGCAATTTCACTAGGGTCCTTGCCCTACGGGCTCGGTCCCTAATAATAATAAACTTAGCAAAAACAATAGTGTCGTCGCCTTCGGCGACGACACTATATATCCCTGCGCTCGAAATGCAATGAGGATTTAGGTCGTCGCCTTTGGCGACGACTTTTCTCGATGTGGAACGTTGTAGGACCTTCTGACCGGCTCTTTTCTTGATTTTGTGCACTGCAATTTCAATAGGGTCCTTGCCCTACGGGCTCGGTCCCTAATTAAAGCTGCAAGCAGCGTTTTGCGGGACCTCGCACCCACGCCGCGTTGCCCGTTGCCCGTTGCCCCTAGCCCCTAGCCCCTTGCCCGTTGCTCGTTTCGGCCTGTAGATGGATGGTTAGCAATCCTGTGAAGTTTGAGGAAGATTGGAGCATGTATACCGGAGATATAAACTACTTCCTGTTTTGTGGCGGTACACTTAGTGTGACGCCTGACATGTGAAAGTTTTAATGTACACGAGGTACAGACCACAGTATGTAAATTTTGGGTAAATCCAAGGAAAAGTGTGTGAAAAGACGTACTTCCTGTTGCCAGTAGGGGGCGCTGTGTGTAATCCCAAATATTGACACATATGTGTGTTCAGGGCGGGGCTGTGATCAATCCTGTGAAGTTTGGGGAAGATTGAAGCATGTATGCTGGAGTTATAAACTACTTCCTGTTTTATGGCGGTACAGCTAAGTGTGACGGCTGACATATTAACGGCTGATTGTACATGAAATATAGGCCACACCATGTAAGTTTCAGGGCGGGACTAACATGAGAGAAGCCCTGGTGTAGCCAATAGACATTAGACTGTATCCAATCACAGTGTGATGCTTGATGAGCAGCTGTCAATCAAAGGCAGTGGTCGTCATAGCAACACAGAACAGAGGAGAGACACACAGGTGCAGCTGAAAGTAGGTCAGTGACACAGCATTTTCTTCAGTCTGTGGCCAAAAAGCGACACGTCGAACAAATCGCTCTGGTGACCACACCGTTTCAGCTACGAATGAAAGAAAGATATGGTGATGACCGGAAGAATGTGGGGATCGTTGTGATGTGCTTATTTTCCACGTACACACAGAAATATGGAT
This sequence comes from Cephalopholis sonnerati, assembly GCA_019142605.1. NCBI lineage: Eukaryota > Metazoa > Chordata > Actinopteri > Perciformes > Serranidae > Cephalopholis > Cephalopholis sonnerati. Next base: position 4,324,210 of record JAGQAX010000004.1, on the reverse strand, counting down.
ATTTTAGCGAGTTAAACATGAAGGCAGTTAAGCTTTTCTCCTGAGATCAGCAGTCAGAAAATGCATTGGAGCGGATGGGAGAGAGGGAGGGTGCTTATTGTCTTTGGAGGAGCGTAGTTCAAATTCTGTTCCCGTCAGTGTGAAAAGGAGACACTTTTATGAATCAGGACAAAAATCTCTACTACTTTAGAAAAAATGGTGTGTCTAGCTTAAAGTATGTGCCCGTAGGAGCAGTTTCAAAAAGTTTTTTGGACAGTTTTCAGAGCAGCTCCACACTCTAGCGCCAAACATTCCGTCTCATAGACACCCATTATAAACTCCAAATTTCGCCTGATTTACTCATGGTACTTTTGGAGGCACTGAGCAAAAACCGTAAAGGATACAAAAAAAATGAGAACATGTGTGAATAGACGACAACTGCGGCAACATTTTACAGTTTTAATGGAGTCTGTAGCTGAAAGCATGCCAATGTTATTAAACTTTGTTTAACACCGAGTTTTGGTGATTTTCTTCTCTTCTCCCATTCATTTCCTATGGGAGAAATTTCGAGGATTTTCAAAATGTGTGTGCGTCGGGCGCTTTGAGAGCGTATAAAATGAAAACCGGGCCAGTAATGAAAAAGTTACACAGTACTTTTTTTCATAAGGGTGTGAACTGCCACCTGAGCAACATTCAGGTCGCTACAATAAACGGCCTCAGAGGAGATAGTTTTTGGAAAAGGCTCATTTTCAGGCGAAATCTTATTTTGAAAGGGCAAATAACTCACTTCCTGTTGGATTTAGGTCAGGGGTATCAGCGCGTGATTTGTAGGTCTTGATGAGACGAACAAGCCGGTTTTTGTTTGATCTTTCTACGTCATTCCTACGGGCCGTAGTGGGCATTTTTGTGCAGTTTTGGGCACCTTGTAATGCCTAGGTGGCGCTAGAGAGGCCATTTTGGCATTTTTGGGGTTAATTTTTTCATTTTATCAAATTTTTCGCCAGGCCGGATATGCGTGCCAATTTTGGTGAGTTTTCGAGCATGTTTAGGGGGTCAAATTTGGGTTCAAAGAGGCGGCGGGAAAAAGAATAATAATAATTAAAGCTGCAAGCAGCGTTTTGCGGGACCTCGCACCCACGCCGCGTTGCCCGTTGCCCGTTGCCCCTAGCCCCTAGTCCCTTGCCCGTTTCGGCCTGTAGCTGGACTGTTAGCAATCCTGTGAAGTTTGAGGAAGATTGGAGCATGTATGCCTGAGATATGAGCTACTTCCTGTTTTGTGGCGGTACACTTAGTGTGACGCCTGACGTGAAAGTTTTAATGTACACGAGGTACAGACCACAGTATGTAAATTTTGGGTAAATCCAAGGAAAAGTGTGTGAAAAGACGTACTTCCTGTTGCCAGTAGGGGGCGCTGTGTGTAATCCTCCAAATATTGACACATGGGTGTGTTCAGGGCAGAGCTGTCATCAATCCTGTGAAGTTTGGGGAAGATTGGAGCATGTATGCTGGAGTTATAAACTACTTCCTGTTTGAGGGCGGGACTAATATGAGAGAAGCCCTGGTGCAGCCAATAGACATTAGACTGGATCCAATCCACAGTGTGATGCTTGATGAGCAGCTGTCAATCAAAGGCAGTGGTCGTCATAGCAACACAGAACAGAGGAGAGAGACACAGGTGCAGCTGAAAGTAGGTCAGTGACACAGCATTTTCCTCAGTCTGTGGCCAAAAAGCGACACGTCGAACAAATCGCTCTGGTGACCACACCGTTTCAGCTACGAATGAAAGAAAGATATGGTGACGACCGGAAGAACGTGGGGATCACTGTGATGTGCTTATTTTCCACGTAGACGCAGAAATATGGATATTTTAGCGAGTTAAACATGAAGGCAGTTAAGCTTTTCTCCTGAGATCAGCAGTCAGAAAATGCATTGGAGCGGATGGGAGAGAAGGAGGGTTCTCATTGTCTTTGGAGGAGCACAGTTCAAATTCTGTTCCCGTCAGTGTGAAAAGGAGACACTTTTATGAATCAGGACAAAAATCTCTACTACTTTTGAGACAATGGTGTGTCTAGCTTAAAGTATGTGCCCGTAGGAGCAGTTTCAAAAAGTTTTTTGGACAGTTTTCACAGCAGCTCCTCACTCTAGCGGCAAACATTCCGTCTCATAGACACCCATTATAAACTCCAAATTTCGCCTGATTTACTCATGGTACTTGTGGAGGCACTGATCAAAAACCGTAACAGCTACAAAAAAAATGAGAACATGTATGAATAGACGAGAACTGCGGCAACATTTTACGGTTTTAATGGAGTCTGTAGCTGAAAGCATGCCAATGTTATTAAACTTTGTTTAACACCGAGTGTTGGTGATTTTCTTCTCTTCTCCCATTCATTTCCTATGGGAGAAATTTCGAGGATTTTCAAAATGTGTGTGCGTCGGGTGCTTTGAGAGCGTATAAAATGAAAACCGGGCCAGTAATGAAAAAGTTACGCAGAACTTTTTTTCATAAGGGTGTCAACTGTCACCTGTGCGACATTCAGGTCGTTACGATAAACGGTCTCGGAGGAGATATTTTTTTAAAACTGTTCATTTTCAGGCGAAATTTTACTGTGAAAGGGCAGATAGCTCACTTCCTGTTGGATTTAGGCTTTCGTACCTCGGACGTGATTTTTAGGTCTTGATGAGACGAACAAGCCGGTTTTCGTTTGATCTTTCTACGACATTCCTACGGGCTGTGGCGGGCGTTTTTGTGTACTAGGTGGCGCTAGAGAGCCATTTTGGCATTTTTCTGGTTTTTTTTTACATGGTCTGATTTTGTGTCACTTTTTGGACAGGCGTGCCAATTTTGGTGAGTTTTCGAGCATGTTTAGGGGGTCAAATTTGGGCCCAAAGTTGCGGGAAAAAAAAGAATAATAATAATAAACGCAGCAAAAACAATAGTGTCTTCGCCTTCGGCGAAGACTCCTCACCTCCTCGCACAGAATGCAATGGGGAGGAGGGTCGTCGCCTTCGGCGACGACTTTTCTCGATGTGGAGCGTTGTAGGACCCTCTGACCAGCTCTTTTCCTGATTTTGTGCGGTGCAATTTCAATAGGGTCCTTGCCCTACGGGCTCGGTCCCTAATAATAATTAAAGCTGCAAGCAGCGTTTGCGGGACCTCGCACCCACGCCCGTTCCCCGTTGCCCGTTGCCCCTAGCCCCTTGCCCGTTGCCCGTTGCCCGTTTCGGCCTGTAGCTGGACGGTTAGCAATCCTGTGAAGTTTGAGGAAGATTGGAGCATGTATGCCGGAGATATGAACTACTTCCTGTTTTGTGGCGGTACACTTAGTGTGACGCTTGACATGCGAAAGTTTGAATGTACACAAGGTAGAGACCACAGTATGTAAATTTTGGGTAAATCCAAGGAAAAGTGTGTGAAAAGACGTACTTCCTGTTTCCAGTAGGTGGCACTGTGTGTAATCCCAAATATTGACACATGGGTGTGTTCAGGGTGGGGCTGTCATCAATGCTGTGAAGTTTGGGAAAGATACGACCATGTTAACTTGAGTTTTAAACTACTTCCTGTTTCGTGGCGGGACTAACATGAGAGAAGCCCTGGTGTAGCCAATAGACATTAGACTGTATCCAATCCACAGTGTGATGCTTGATGAGCAGCTGTCAATCAAAAGCAGTGGTCGTCATGGCAACACAGAACAGAGGAGAGACACACAGGTGCAGCTGAAAGTAGGTCAGTGACACAGCATTTTCTTCAGTCTGTGGCCAAAAAGCGACACGTCGAACAAAAGACTCTGGTGACCACACCGTTTCAGCTACGAATGAAAGAAAGATATGGTGATGACCGGAAGAATGTGGGGATCGTTGTGATGTGCTTATTTTCCACGTAGACGCAGAAATATGGATATTTTAGCGAGTTAAACATGAAGGCAGTTAAGCTTTTCTCCTGAGATCAGCAGTCAGAAAATGCATTGGAGCGGATGGGAGAGAAGGAGGGTTCTCATTGTCTTTGGAGGTGCACAGTTCAAATTCTGTTGCCATCAGTGTGAAAAGGAGACACTTTTATGAATCAGGGCAAAAATCTCTACTACTTTTGAGACAATGGTGTGTCTAGCTTAAAGTATGTGCCCGTAGGAGCAGTTTCAAAAAGTTTTTTGGACAGTTTTCACAGCAGCTCCTCACTCTAGCGCCAAACATTCCGTCTCATAGACACCCATTATAAACTCCAAATTTCGCCTGATTTACTCATGGTACTTTTGGAGGCACTGATCAAAAACCGTAACAGCTACAAAAAAAATGAGAACATGTGTGAATAGACGAGAACTGCGGCAACATTTTACAGTTTTAATGGAGTCTGTAGCTGAAAGCATGCCAAAGTTATTAAACTTTGTTTAACAGCGAATGTTGGTGATTTTCTTCTCTGCTCCCATTCATTTCCTATGGGAGAAATTTCGAGGATTTTCAAAATGTGTGTGCGTCGGGCGCTTTGAGAGCGTATAAAATGAAAACCGGGCCAGTAATGAAAAAGTTACGCAGAACTTTTTTTCATAAGGGTGTGAACTGTCACCTGAGCAATATTCAGGTGGGTACTATAAACGGTCTCGGAGGAGATAGTTTTTGGAGAAGGCTCATTTATCAGTCAAAATCTTATTGTGAAAGGGCAAATAACTCACTTCCTGTTTGATTTAGGTCAGGGGTATCAGCGCGTGATTTGTAGATCTTGATGAGACGAACAAGCCGGTTTTTGTTTGATCTTTCTACGACATTCCTACGGGCCGTAGTGGGCATTTTTGTGCAGTTTTGGGCACCTTTTAGTGCCTAGGTGGCGCTAGAGAGCCCATTTTTGCATTTTTGGGGTTAATTTTTACATGGTCTGATTTTGTGTCACTTTTTAGGCAGGTGTGCCAATTTTGGTGAGTTTTCGAGCATGTTTAGGGGGTCAAATTTGGGCCCAAAGTTGCGGAAAAATAACTAATAATAATAATAATAATAAAAAACGAAGCAAAAACAGTAGTGTCCTCGCCTTCGGCGAGGACTTTTCACCAAATCGCACAGAATTCAATGGGCAAGTGGGTCGTCGCCTTCGGCGACGACTTTTCTCGACATGGAGCGCCATAGGACCCTCTGACCGGCTTTTTTTGTGATTTTGTGCGCTGCAATTTCAATAGGGTCCTTGCCCTACGGGCTCGGTCCCTAATTAAAGCTGCAAGCAGCGTTTTGCGGGACCTCGCACCCACGCCGCGTTGCCCGTTGCCCCTAGCCCCTAGCCCCTAGCCCCTTGCCCGTTGCCCGTTTCAGCCTGTAGCTGGACGGTTAGCAATCCTGTGAAGTTTGAGGAAGATTGGAGCATGTATGCCGGAGATATAAACTACTTCCTGTTTTGTGGCGGTACACTTAGTGTGACGCCTGACATGTGAAAGTTTTAATATACACGAGGTACAGACCACAGTATGTAAATTTTGGGTAAATCCAAGGAAAAGTGTGTGAAAAGACGTACTTCCTGTTGCCAGTAGGGGGCACTGCGTGTAATACCAAGTATTGACACATGGATGTGTTCAGGGCGGGGCTGTGATCAATGCTGTGAAGTTTGGGGACGATTGGAGCATGTATGCTGGAGTTATAAACTACTTCCTGTTTTATGGCGGTACAGCTAAGTGTGACGGCTGACATATTAACGGTTGATTGTACGTGAAATATAGGCCACACCATGTAAATTTCAGGGCGGGACTAATATGAGAGAAGCCCTGGTGTAGCCAATAGACATTAGACTGTATCCAATCCACAGTGTGATGCTTGATGAGCAGCTGTCAATCAAAGGCAGTGGTCGTCATAGCAACACAGAACAGAGGAGAGACACACAGGTGCAGCCTGAAAGTAGGTCAGTGACACAGCATTTTCTTCAGTCTGTGGCCAAAAAGCGACACGTTGAACAAATCGCTTGGGTGACCACACCGTTTCAGCTACGAATGAAAGAAAGATATGGTGACGACCGGAAGAACGTGGGGATCACTGTGATGTGCTTATTTTCCACGTAGACGCAGAAATATGGATATTTTAGCGAGTTAAACATGAAGGCAGTTAAGCTTTTCTCCTGAGATCAGCAGTCAGAAAATGCATTGGAGCGGATGGGAGAGAAGGAGGGTTCTCATTGTCTTTGGAGGCGCACAGTTCAAATTCTGTTCCCATCAGTGTGAAAAGGAGACACTTTTATGAATCAGGACAAAAATCTCTACTACTTTAGAAAAAATGGTGTGTCTAACTTAAAGTATGTGCCCGTAGGAGCAGTTTTAAAAAGTTTTTTGGACAGTTTTCAGAGCAGCTCCGCACTCTAGCGGTAAACATTCCGTCTCATAGACACCCATTATAAACTCCAAATTTCGCCTGATTTACTCATGGTACTTGTGGAGGCACTGATCAAAAACCGTAACAGCTACAAAAAAAATGAGAACATGTGTGAATAGACTAGAACTGCGGCAACATTTTACAGTTTTAATGGAGTCTGTAGCTGAAACCATGCTAATGTTATTAACGGTTGTTTGACAGTGAGTGTTGGTGACTTTCTCCCTCGATCCCATTCATTTCCTATGGGAGAAATTTCGAAGAATTTCAGGATGTGTGTGCGTCGGCGCGCTTTGAGAGCGTATAAAATGAAAACCGGGCCAGTAATGAAAAAGTTACGCAGAACTTTTTTTCATCAGGATGTGAACTGTCACCTGTGCAACATTCAGGTGGTTACGATAAACGGCCTCGGAGGAGATATTTTTTTTAAAAGGCTCATTTTCAGGCGAAATTTTACTGTGAAAGGGCAAATAGCTCACTTCCTGTTTGATTTAGGTCATGGGTATCAGCGCGTGATTTGTAGGTCTTGATGAGACGAACAAGCCGGTTTTTGTTTGATCTTTCTACGACATTCCTACGGGCCGTAGTGGGCGATTTTGGTGTGCCCAGATGCCTAGGTGGCGCTAGAGAGCCCATTTTGGCATTTTTGGGGTTAATTTTTTCATTTTATCAAATTTTTCGCCAGGCCGGATATGCGTGCCAATTTTGGTGAGTTTTCGAGCATGTTTAGGGGGTCAAATTTGGGTTCAAAGAGGCGGCGGGAGAAAGAAGAAGAAGAAGAATAATAATAAAGTTAGCAAAAACAATAGTGGCCTCGCCTTCGGCGAGGCCACTATGCATCCCAGCGTTCAGAAAGCAATGAGGAGTTAGGTCGTCGCCTTCGGCGACGACCTTTCTCGATGTGGAGCGCTGTAGGACCCTCTGACCGGTTCTTTTCCTGATTTTGTGCTCTGCAATTTCAATAGGGTCCTTGCCCTACGGGCTCGGTCCCTAATTAAAGCTGCAAGCAGCGTTTTGCGGGACCTCGCACCCACGCCCGTTGCCCGTTGCCCGTTGTCCGTTGCCCCTAGCCCCTAGCCCGTTGCCCGTTTCGGCCTGTAGATGGACGGTTAGCAATCCTGTGAAGTTTGAGGAAGATTGGAGCATGTATGCCGGAGATATAAACTACTTCCTGTTTTGTGGCGGTACACTTAGTGTGACGCCTGACATGTGAAAGTTTTAATGTACACGAGGTACAGACCACAGTATGTAAATTTTGGGTAAATCCAAGGAAAAGTGTGTGAAAAGACGTACTTCCTGTTGCCAGTAGGGGGCGCTGTGTGTAATCCCAACTATTGACACATGGATGTGTTCAGGGCGGAGCTGTCATCAATTCTGTGAAGTTTGGGGAAGATTGGAGCATGTATGCTGGAGTTATAAACTACTTCCTGTTTTATGGCGGTACAGCTAAGAGTGACGGCTGACATATTAACGGCTGATTGTACATGAAATATAGGCCACACCATGTAAATTTCAGGGCGGGACTAATATGAGAGAAGCCCTGGTGTAGCCAATAGACATTAGACTGGATCCAATCCACAGTGTGATGCTTGATGAGCAGCTGTCAATCAAAGGCAGTGGTCGTCATAGCAACACAGAACAGAGGAGAGACACACAGGTGCAGCTGAAAGTAGGTCAGTGACACAGCATTTTCTTCAGTCTGTGGCCAAAAAGCGACACGTCGAACAAATTGCTCTGGTGAGCACACCGTTTCAGCTACGAATGAAAGAAAGATATGGTGACGACCGGAAGAATGTGGGGATCGTTCTGATGTGCTTATTTTCCACGTAGACGCAGAAATATGGATATTTTAGCGAGTTAAACATGAAGGCAGTTAAGCTTTTCTCCTGAGATCAGCAGTCAGAAAATGCATTGGAGCGGATGGGAGACATGGAGGGTTCTCATTGTCTTTGGAGGCGCACAGTTCAAATTCTGTTCCCGTCAGTGTGAAAAGGAGACACTTTTATGAATCAGGACAAAAATCTCTACTACTTTTGAGACAATGGTGTGTCTACCTTAAAGTATGTGCCCGTAGGAGCAGTTTCAAAAAGTTTTTTGGACAGTTTTCAGAGCAGCTTCGCACTCTAGCGGCAAACATTCCGTCTCATAGACACCCATTATAAACTCCTAATTTTCGCCTGATTTGCTCATGGTACTTTTGGAGGCACTGAGCAAAAACCGTAACAGATACAAAAAAAATGAGAACATGTGTGAATAGACGAGAACTGCGGCAACATTTTACAGTTTTAATGGAGTCTGTAGCTGAAAGCATGCCAATGTTATTAAACTTTGTTTAAGACCGACTGTTGGTGACTTTCTTCTCTTCTCCCATTCATTTCCTATGGGAGAAATTTCGAGGATTTTCAACATGTGTGTGCGTCGGGCGCTTTGAGAGTGTATAAAATGAAAACCGGGACAGTAATGAAAAAGTTACGAATAACTTTTTTTCATAAGGGTGTGAACTGTCACCTGAGCGACATTCAGGTAGCTACGATAAACGGCCTCGGAGGAGATAGTTTTTGAGAGATGCACATTTTCACCCAAAATCAGGTGAAATTTTATTGTGAAAGGGCAAATAACTCACTTCCTGTTGGGTTTAGGTCAGGGGTATCAGCGCGTGATTTGTAGGTCTTGATGAGACGAACAAGTCGGTTTTTGTTTGATCTTTCTACGATATTCCTACGGTCCGTAGTGGGCGATTTTGTGTACCTAGGTGGCGCTAGAGAGCCCATTTTTGGATTTTTGTGGTTAATTTTTACATAGTCTGATTTTGTGTCACTTTTTAGGCAGGTGTGCCAATTTTGGTGAGTTTTCGAGCATGTTTAGGGGGTCAAATTTGGGTCCAAAGTTGCGGAAAAATAAAGAATAATAATAAACGGAGCAATAACAATAGTGTCGTCGCCGAAGGCGACGACACTATACATCCCTGCGCTCAGAATGCAATGAGGATTTAGGTCGTCGCCTTCGGCGACGACTTTTCTTGATGTGGAGCGCTGTAGGACCTTCTGACCGGCTCTTTTCCTGATTTTCTGCGCTGCAATTTCACTAGGGTCCTTGCCCTACGGGCTCGGTCCCTAATTAAAGCTGCAAGCAGCGTTTTGCGGGACCTCGCACCCACGCCGCGTTGCCCGTTGCCCGTTGCCCCTAGCCCCTAGCCCCTGCCCGTTGCCCGTCTCGGCCTGTAGCTGGACAGTTAGCAGTCCTGTGAAGTTTGAGGAAGATTGGAGCATGTATGCCGGAGATATAAACTACTTCCTGTTTTGTGGCGGTACACCTAGTGTGACGCCTGACATGTGAAAGTTTTAATGTACACGATGTACAGACCACAGTATGTAAATTTTGGGTAAATCCAAGGAAAAGTGTGTGAAAAGACGTACTTCCTGTTGCCACTAGGGGGCGCTGTGTGTAATCCCAACTATTGACACATGGGTGTGTTCAGGGCGGGGCTGTGATCAATCCTGTGAAGTTTGGGGAGATTGGAGCATGTATGCTGGAGTTATAAACTACTTCCTGTTTTATGGCGGTACAGCTAAGTGTGACGGCTGACATATTAACGGCTGATTGTACATGAAATATAGGCCACACCATGTAAATTTCAGGGCGGGACTAATATGAGAGAAGCCCTGGTGTAGCCAATAGACATTAGACTGTATCCAATCCACAGTGTGATGCTTGATGAGCAGCTGTCAATCAAAGGCAGTGGTCGTCATAGCAACACAGAACAGAGGAGAGACACACAGGTGCAGCTGAAAGTAGGTCAGTGACACAGCATTTTCTTCAGTCTGTGGCCAAAAAGCGACACGTCGAACAAATCGCTCTGGTGACCACACCGTTTCAGCTACGAATGAAAGAAAGATATGGTGACGACCAGAAGAACGTGGGGATACGTGTGATGTGCTTATTTTCCACGTAGACGCAGAAATATGGATATTTTAGCGAGTTAAACATGAAGGCAGTTAAGCTTTTCTCCTGAGATCAGCAGTCAGAAAATGCATTGGAGCGGATGGGAGAGAAGGAGGGTTCTCATTGTCTTTGGAGGTGCACAGTTCAAATTCTGTTCCCGTCAGTGTGAAAAGGAGACACTTTTATGAATCAGGACAAAAATCTCTACTACTTTAGAAAAATGGTGTGTCTAGCTTAAAGTATGTGCCCGTAGGAGCAGTTTCAAAAAGTTTTTTGGACAGTTTTCAGAGCAGCTCCGCACTCTAGCGGCAAACATTCCGTCTCATAGACACCCATTATAAACTCCAAATTTCGCCTGATTTGCTCATGGTACTTTTGGAGGCACTGAGCAAAAACCGTAACAGATACAAAAAAAATGAGAACATGTGTGAATAGACGAGAACTGCGGCAACATTTTACAGTTTTAATGGAGTCTGTAGCTGAAAGCATGCCAATGTTATTAAACTTTGTTTAACACCGAGTGTTGGTGACTTTCTTCTCTTCTCCCATTCATTTCCTATGGGAGAAATTTCGAGGATTTTCAAAATGTGTGTGCGCGGGCGCTTTGAGAGCGTATAAAATGAAAACCGGGCCAGTAATGAAAAAGTTACGCAGAACTTTTTTTCATAAGGGTGTGAACTGTCACCTGAGCGACATTCAGGTCGCTACGATAAACGGCCTCGGAGGAGATAGTTTTTGTAAAAGGCTCATTTTCAGGCAAAATCTTATTTTGAAAGGGCAAATAGCTCACTTCCTGTTTGATTTAGGTCAAGGGTATGAGCGCGTGATTTGTAGGTCTTAATGAGACGAACAAGCCGGTTTTTGTTTGATCTTTCTACGACATTCCTACGGGCAGGTAACGGCCGATTTTGGGGCATTTTTAAGTGCCTAGGTGGCGCTAGAGAGCCATTTTGGCATTTTTGGGGTTAATTTTTGCATTTTATCAAATTTTTCGCCAGGCTGGATATGTGTGCCAATTTTGGTGAGTTTTTGAGCATGTTTAGGGGGTCAAATTTGGGTTTGAAGTCGCGGCGGAAGAAAGAAAAAGAAGCGGAATAATAATAAGAAGAATAAACTTAGCAATAACAATAGTGTCGTCGCCTTCGGCGACGACACTATACATCCCTGCGCTCCAAATGCAATGAGGATTTAGGTCGTCGCCTTCGGCGACGACTTTTCTCGACGTGGAGCGCTGTAGGGCCCTCTGACCGGCTCTTTTCCTGATTTTGTGCGCTGCAATTTCAATAGGGTCCTTGCCCTACGGGCTCGGTCCCTAATAATAATAAACTTAGCAAAAACAATAGTGTCGTCGCCTTCGGCGACGACACTATATATCCCTGCGCTCAGAATGCAATGAGGATTTAGGTCGTCGCCTTCGGCGACGACTTTTCTTGATGTGGAACGTTTTAGGACCTTCTGACCGGCTCTTTTCGTGATTTTGTGCGCTGCAATTTCAATAGGGTCCTTGCCCTACGGGCTCGGTCCCTAATTAAAGCTGCAAGCAGCGTTTTGCGGGACCTCGCACCCACGCCGCGTTGCCCGTTGCCCCTAGCCCCTAGCCCCTTGCCCGTTGCTCGTTTCGGCCTGTAGATGGATGGTTAGCAATCCTGTGAAGTTTGGGGAAGATTGGAGCATGTATGCCGGAGATATAAAGTACTTCCTGTTTTGTGGCGGTACACTTAGTGTGACGCCTGACATGTGAAAGTTTGAATGTACACGAGGTACAGACCACAGTATGTAAATTTTGGGTAAATCCAAGGAAAAGTGTGTGAAAAGACGTACTTCCTGTTGCCACTAGGGGGCACTGTGTGTAATCCCAACTATTGACACATGGGTGTGTTCAGGGCGGGGCTGTGATCAATCCTGTGAAGTTTGGGGAAGATTGGAGCATGTATGCTGGAGTTATAAACTACTTCCTGTTTTATGGCGGTACAGCTAAGTGTGACGGCTGACATATTAACGGCTGATTGTACATGAAATATAGGCCACACCATGTAAATTTCAGGGCGGGACTAATATGAGAGAAGCCCTGGTGTAGCCAATAGACATTAGACTGTATCCAATCCACAGTGTGATGCTTGATGAGCAGCTGTCAATCAAAGGCAGTGGTCGTCATAGCAACACAGAACAGAGGAGAGACACACAGGTGCAGCTGAAAGTAGGTCAGTGACACAGCATTTTCTTCAGTCTGTGGCCAAAAAGCGACACGTCGAACAAATCGCTCTGGTGACCACACCGTTTCAGCTACGAATGAAAGAAAGATATGGTGACGACCGAAGAACGTGGGGATCGTTGTGATGTGCTTATTTTCCACGTAGACGCAGAAATATGGATATTTTAGCGAGTTAAACATGAAGGCAGTTAAGCTTTTCTCCTGAGATCAGCAGTCAGAAAATGCATTGGAGCGGATGGGAGACATGGAGGGTGCTCATTGTCTTTGGAGGCGCACAGTTCAAATTCTGTTCCCGTCAGTGTTAAAAGGAGACACTTTTATGAATCAGGACAAAAATCTCTACTACTTTAGAAAAAATGGTGTGTCTAGCTTAAAGTATGTGCCCGTAGGAGCAGTTTCAAAAAGTTTTTTGGACAGTTTTCAGAGCAGCTCCGCACTCTAGCGGCAAACATTCCGTCTCATAGACACCCATTATAAACTCCAAATTTCGCCTGATTTACTCATGGTACTTTTGGAGGCACTGATCAAAAACCGTAACAGCTACAAAAAAAATGAGAACATGTGTGAATAGATGAGAACTGCGGCAACATTTTACAGTTTTAATGGAGTCTGTAGCTGAAAGCATGCCAATGTTATTAAACTTTGTTTGACACCGAGTGTTGGTGATTTTCTTCTCTCTCCCATTCATTTCCTATGGGAGAAATTTCGAGGATTTTCAAAATGTGTGTGCGTCGGGCGCTTTGAGAGCGTATAAAATGAAAACCGGGCCAGTAATGAAAAAGTTACGCAGAACTTTTTTTCATAAGGGTGTGAACTGTCACCTGAGCGACATTCAGGTCGCTACGATAAACGGCCTCGGAGGAGATAGTTTTTGGAGAAGGCTCATTTTCAGGCAAAATTTTACTGTGAAAGGGCAAATAGCTCACTTCCTGTTGATTTAGGTCAGGGGTATCAGCGCGTGATTTGTAGGTCTTGATGAGACGAACAAGCCGGTTTTTGTTTGATCTTTCTACGACATTCCTACGGGCCGTAACGGGCGATTTTGTTGTCCCCAGATGCCTAGGTGGCGCTAGAGAGCCCATTTTGGCATTTTTGGGGTTAATTTTTTCATTTTATCAAATTTTTCGCCAGGCCGGATATGCGTGCCAATTTTGGTGAGTTTTCGAGTATGTTTAGGGGGTCAAATTTGGGTTCAAAGAGGCGGCGGAAAAAAGAAGAAGAATAATAATAATAAACTTAGCAATAACAGTAGTGTCGTCGCCTTCGGCGACGACACTATATATCCCTGCGCTCCAAATGCAATGAGGATTTAGGTCGTCGCCTTCGGCGACGACTTTTCTCGTGGGGAAGTGCTGTAGGACCTTCTGACCAGTTCTTTTCCTGATTTTGTGCGCTGCAATTTCAATAGGGTCCTTGCCCTACGGGCTCGGTCCCTAATTAAAGCTGCAAGCAGCGTTTTGCGGGACCTCGCACCCACGCCACGTTGCCCGTTGCCCGTTGACCCTAACCCCTAGCCCCTTGCCCGTTGCTCCTTTCGGCCTGTACATGGATGGTTAGCAATCCTGTGAAGTTTGAGGAAGATTGGAGCATGTATGCCGGAGATATAAACTACTTCCTGTTTTGTGGCGGTACACTGAGTGTGACGCCTGACATGTGAAAGTTTTAATGTACACGAGGTACAGACCACAGTATATAAATTTTGGGTAAATCCAAGGAAAAGTGTGTGAAAACACGTACTTCCTGTTGCCACTAGGGGGCACTGTGTGTAAACCCAAATATTGACACATGGGTGTGTTCAGGACGGGGCTGTGATCAATCCTGTGAAGTTTGGGGAAGATTGGAGCATGTATGCTGGAGTTATAAACTACTTCCTGTTTTATGGCGGTACAGCTAAGTGTGACGGCTGACATATTAACAGCTGATTGTACATGAAATATAGGCCACACCATGTAAATTTCAGGGCGGGACTAATATGAGAGAAGCCCTGGTGTAGCCAATAGACATTAGACTGGATCCAATCCACAGTGTGATGCTTGATGAGCAGCTGTCAATCAAAGGCAGTGGTCGTCATAGCAACACAGAACAGAGGAGAGACACACAGGTGCAGCTGAAAGTAGGTCAGTGACACAGCATTTTCTTCAGTCTGTGGCCAAAAAGCGACACGTCGAACAAAAGGCTCTGGTGACCACACCGTTTCAGCTACGAATGAAAGGAAGATATGGTGACGACCGGAAGAATGTGGGGATCGTTGTGATGTGCTTATTTTCCACGTAGACGCAGAAATATGGATATTTCAGCGAGTTAAACATGAAGGAAGTTGAGCTTTTCTCCTGAGATCAGCAGTCAGAAAATGCATTGGAGCGGATGGGAGACATGGAGGGTTCTCATCGTCTTTGGAGGAGCACAGTTCAAATTCTGTTCCTGTCAGTGTGAAAAGGAGACACTTTTATGAATCAGGACAAAAATCTCTACTACTTTTGAGACAATGGTGTGTCTAGCTTAAAGTATGTGCCCGTAGGAGCAGTTTCAAAAAGTTTTTTGGACAGTTTTCAGAGCAGCTCCTCACTCTAGCGGCAAACATTCCGTCTCATAGACACCCATTATAAACTCCAAATTTTGCCTGATTTACTCATGGTACTTGTGGAGGCACTGATCAAAAACCGTAACAGCTACAAAAAAAATGAGAACATGTGTGAATAGACGACAACGACGGCAACATTTTACAGTTTTAATGGAGTCTGTAGCTGAAAGCATGCCAATGTTACTAAACTTTGTTTAACACAGAGTGTTGTTGACTTTCTTCTCTTCTCCCATTCATTTCCTATGGGAGAAATTTCGAGGATTTTCAACATGTGTGTGCGTCGGGCGCTTTGAGAGCGTATAAAATGAAAACCGGGCCAGTAATGAAAAAGTTACGAATAACTTTTTTTCATAAGGGTGTGAACTGTCACCTGAGCGACATTCAGTTAGCTACGATAAACGGCCTCGGAGGAGATAGTTTTTGAAAGATGCACATTTTGACCCAAAATCAGGTGAAATTTTATTGTGAAAGGGCAAATAACTCACTTCCTGTTGGGTTTAGGTCAGGGGTATCAGCGCGTGATTTGTAGGTCTTGATGAGACGAACAAGGCAGTTTTTGTTTGATCTTTCTACGATATTCCTACGGGCCGTAGTGGGCGATTTTGTGTACCTAGGTGGCGCTAGAGAGCCCATTTTTGGATTTTTGTGGTTAATTTTTACATAGTCTGATTTTGTGTCACTTTTTAGGCAGGTGTGCCAATTTTGGTGAGTTTTCGAGCATGTTTAGGGGGTCAAATTTGGGTCCAAAGTTGCGGAAAAATAAAGAATAATAATAAACGGAGCAATAACAATAGTGTCGTCGCCTTCGGCGACGACACTATACATCCCTGCGTTCAGAATGCAATGAGGATTTAGGTCGTCGCCTTCGGCGACGACTTTTCTTGATCTGGAGCGCTGTAGGACCTTCTGACCGGCTCTTTTCCTGATTTTGTGCGCTGCAATTTCACTAGGGTCCTTGCCCTACGGGCTCGGTCCCTAATTAAAGCTGCAAGCAGCGTTTTGCGGGACCTCGCACCCACGCCCGTTACCCGTTGCCCGTTCCCCGTTGCCCCTAGCCCCTTGCCCGTTGCCCGTTTCGGCCTGTAGCTGGACAGTTAGCAATCCTGTGAAGTTTGAGGAAGATTGGAGCATGTATGCCGGAGATATAAACTACTTCCTGTTTTGTGGCGGTACACTTAGTGTGACGCCTGACATGTGAAAGTTTTAATGTACACGAGGTACAGACCACAGTATGTAAATTTTGGGTAAATCCAAGGAAAAGTGTGTGAAAAGACGTACTTCCTGTTGCCACTAGGGGGCGCTGTGTGTAATCCCAACTATTGACACATGGGTGTGTTCAGGGCGGGGCTGTGATCAATCCTGTGAAGTTTGGGGAAGATTGGAGCATGTATGCTGGAGTTATAAACTACTTCCTGTTTTATGGCGGTACAGCTAAGTGTGACGGCTGACATATTAACGGCTGATTGTACATGAAATATAGGCCACACCATGTAAATTTCAGGGCGGGACTAATATGAGAGAAGCCCTGGTGTAGCCAATAGACATTAGACTGTATCCAATCCACAGTGTGATGCTTGATGAGCAGCTGTCAATCAAAGGCAGTGGTCGTCATAGCAACACAGAACAGAGGAGAGACACACAGGTGCAGCTGAAAGTAGGTCAGTGACACAGCATTTTCTTCAGTCTGTGGCCAAAAAGCGACACGTCGAACAAATCGCTCTGGTGACCACACCGTTTCAGCTACGAATGAAAGAAAGATATGGTGACGACCGGAAGAACGTGGGGATCGTTGTGATGTGCTTATTTTCCACGTACACGCAGAAATATGGATATTTTAGCGAGTTAAACATGAAGGCAGTTAAGCTTTTCTCCTGAGATCAGCAGTCAGAAAATGCATTGGAGCGGATGGGAGACATGGAGGGTGCTCATTGTCTTTGGAGGCGCACAGTTCAAATTCTGTTCCCGTCAGTGTGAAAAGGAGACACTTTTATGAACCAGGACAAAAATCTCTACTACTTTAGAAAAAATGGTGTGTCTAGCTTAAAGTATGTGCCCGTAGGAGCAGTTTCAAAAAGTTTTTTGGACAGTTTTCAGAGCAGCTCCGCACTCTAGCGGCAAACATTCCGTCTCATAGACACCCATTATAAACTCCAAATTTCGCCTGATTTGCGCGTGGTACTTTTGGAGGCACTGATCAAAAACCGTAACAGATACAAAAAAAATGAGAACATGTGTGAATAGACGAGAACTGCGGCAACATTTTACAGTTTTAATGGAGTCTGTAGCTGAAGCCATGCCAATGTTATTAAACTTTGTTTAACACCGAGTTTTGGTGATTTTCTTTTCTTCTCCCATTCATTTCCTATGGGAGAAATTTCGAGGATTTTCAAAATGTGTGTGCGTCGGGCGCTTTGAGAGCGTATAAAATGAAAACTGGGCCAGTAATGAAAAAGTTACGAATAACTTTTTTTCATTAGGGTGTGAACTGTCACCTGTGCAACATTCAGGTGGGTACAATAAACGGCCTCGGAGGAGATAGTTTTTGAAAAACGCACATTTTCAGCCAAAATCTTATTGTGAAAGGGCAAATAACTCACTTCCTGTTTGATTTGGGTCAGGGGTATCAGCGCGTGATTTGTAGGTCTTGATGAGACGAACAAGCCGGTTTTTGTTTGATCTTTCTACGACATTCCTACGGGCCGTAGTGGGCGATTTTGGTGTCCCCAGATGCCTAGGTGGCGCTAGAGAGCCCATTTTGGCACTTTTGGGGTTAATTTTTTCATTTTATCAAATTTTTCGCCAGACCGGATATGCGTGCCAATTTTGGTGAGTTTTCGAGCATGTTTAGGGCGTCAAATTTGGGTTCAAAGAGGCGGCGGAAGAAGAAGAATAATAATAATAATAAACTTAGCAAAAACAATAGTGTCGTCGCCGAAGGCGACGACACTATATATCCCTGCGCTCGAAATGCAATGAGGATGTAGGTCGTCGCCTTCGGCGACGACTTTTCTCAACGTGGAGCGTTGTAGGACCCTCTGACCGGCTCTTTTCCTGATTTTGTGCGGTGCAATTTCAATAGGGTCCTTGCCCTACGGGCTCGGTCCCTAATTAAAGCTGCAAGCAGCGTTTTGCGGGACCTCGCACCCACGCCACGTTGCCCGTTGCCCGTTGACCCTAACCCCTAGCCCCTTGCCCGTTGCTCCTTTCGGCCTGTACATGGATGGTTAGCAATCCTGTGAAGTTTGAGGAAGATTGGAGCATGTATGCCGGAGATATAAACTACTTCCTGTTTTGTGGCGGTACACTGAGTGTGACGCCTGACATGTGAAAGTTTTAATGTACACGAGGTACAGACCACAGTATATAAATTTTGGGTAAATCCAAGGAAAAGTGTGTGAAAACACGTACTTCCTGTTGCCACTAGGGGGCACTGTGTGTAATCCCAAATATTGACACATGGGTGTGTTCAGGGCGGGGCTGTGATCAATCCTGTGAAGTTTGGGGAAGATTGGAGCATGTATGCTGGAGTTATAAACTACTTCCTGTTTTATGGCGGTACAGCTAAGTGTGACGGCTGACATATTAACAGGCTGATTGTACATGAAATATAGGCCACACCATGTAAATTTCAGGGTGGGACTAATATGAGAGAAGCCCTGGTGTAGCCAATAGACATTAGACTGGATCCAATCCACAGTGTGATGCTTGATGAGCAGCTGTCAATCAAAGGCAGTGGTCGTCATAGCAACACAGAACAGAGGAGAGACACACAGGTGCAGCTGAAAGTAGGTCAGTGACACAGCATTTTCTTCAGTCTGTGGCCAAAAAGCGACACGTCGAACAAAAGGCTCTGGTGACCACACCGTTTCAGCTACGAATGAAAGAAAGATATGGTGACGACCGGAAGAATGTGGGGATCGTTGTGATGTGCTTATTTTCCACGTAGACGCAGAAATATGGATATTTTAGCGAGTTAAACATGAAGGAAGTTGAGCTTTTCTCCTGAGATCAGCAGTCAGAAAATGCATTGGAGCGGATGGGAGACATGGAGGGTTCTCATTGTCTTTGGAGGAGCACAGTTCAAATTCTGTTCCCTGTCAGTGTGAAAAGGAGACACTTTTATGAATCAGGACAAAAATCTCTACTACTTTAGAAAAATGGTGTGTCTAGCTTAAAGTATGTGCCCGTAGGAGCAGTTTCAAAAAGTTTTTTGGACAGTTTTCAGAGCAGCTCCGCACTCTAGCGGCAAACATTCCGTCTCATGGACACCCATTATAAACTCCAAATTTCGCCTGATTTACTCATGGTACTTGTGGAGGCACTGATCAAAAACCGTAACAGCTACAAAAAAAATGAGAACATGTGTGAATAGACGACAACTGCGGCAACATTTTACAGTTTTAATGGAGTCTGTAGCTGAAAGCATGCCAATGTTATTAAACTTTGTTTAACACAGAGTGTTGGTGACTTTCTTCTCTTCTCCCATTCATTTCCTATGGGAGAAATTTCGAGGATTTTCAAAATGTGTGTGCGTCGGGCGCTTTGAGAGCGTATAAAATGAAAACCGGGCCAGTAATGAAAAAGTTACGCAGAACTTTTTTTCATAAGGGTGTGAACTGTCACCTGAGCGACATTCAGGTGGCTACGATAAACGGCCTCGGAGGAGATAGTTTTTGAAAGAAGCACATTTTCAGGCAAAATTTTATTGTGAAAGGGCAAATAACTCACTTCCTGTTGGATTTAGGTCAGGGGTATCAGCGCGTGATTTGTAGGTCTTGATGAGACGAACAAGCAGTTTTTGTTTGATCTTTCTACGACATTCCTACGGGCCGTAGTGGGCGATTTTGTGTACCTAGGTGGCGCTAGAGAGCCCATTTTGGATTTTTGGGGTTAATTTTTTCATTTTATCAATTTGTGTCACTTTTTAGGCAGGTGTGCCAATTTTGGTGAGTTTTCGAGCATGTTTAGGGGGTCAAATTTGGGTCCAAAGTTGCGGAAAAATAAAGAATAATAATAAACGGAGCAATAACAATAGTGTCGTCGCCTTCGGCGACGACACTATACATCCCTGCGTTCAGAATGCAATGAGGATTTAGGTCGTCGCCTTCGGCGACGACTTTTCTTGATCTGGAGCGCTGTAGGACCTTCTGACCGGCTCTTTTCCTGATTTTGTGCGCTGCAATTTCACTAGGGTCCTTGCCCTACGGGCTCGGTCCCTAATTAAAGCTGCAAGCAGCGTTTTGCGGGACCTCGCACCCACGCCCGTTACCCGTTGCCCGTTGCCCCTAGCCCCTTGCCCGTTGCCCGTTTCGGCCTGTAGCTGGACAGTTAGCGATCCTGTGAAGTTTGAGGAAGATTGGAGCATGTATGCCAGAGATATAAACTACTTCCTGTTTTGTGGCGGTACACTTAGTGTGACGCCTGACATGTGAAAGTTTTAATGTACACGAGGTACAGACCACAGTATGTAAATTTTGGGTGAATCCAAGGAAAAGTGTGTGAAAAGACGTACTTCCTGTTGCCACTAGGGGGCGCTGTGTGTAATCCCAAATATTGACACATGGGTGTGTTCAGGGCGGGGCTGTGATCAATCCTGTGAAGTTTGGGGAAGATTGGAGCATGTATGCTGGAGTTATAAACTACTTCCTGTTTTATGGCGGTACAGCTAAGTGTGACGGCTGACATATTAACGGCTGATTGTACATGAAATATAGGCCACACCATGTAAATTTCAGGGCGGGACTAATATGAGAGAAGCCCTGGTGTAGCCAATAGACATTAGACTGGATCCAATCCACAGTGTGATGCTTGATGAGCAGCTGTCAATCAAAGGCAGTGGTCGTCATAGCAACACAGAACAGAGGAGAGACACACAGGTGCAGCTGAAAGTAGGTCAGTGACACAGCATTTTCTTCAGTCTGTGGCCAAAAAGCGACACGTCGAACAAAAGGCTCTGGTGACCACACCGTTTCAGCTACGAATGAAAGAAAGATATGGTGACGACCGGAAGAACGTGGGGATCGTTGTGATGTGCTTATTTTCCAGGTAGACGCAGAAATATGGATATTTTAGCGAGTTAAACATGAAGGCAGTTAAGCTTTTCTCCTGAGATCAGCAGTCAGAAAATGCATTGGAGCGGATGGGAGAGAAGGAGGGTTCTCATTGTCTTTGGAGGCGCACAGTTCAAATTCTGTTCCCGTCAGTGTGAAAAGGAGACACTTTTATGAATCAGGACAAAAATCTCTACTACTTTAGAAAAAATGGTGTGTCTAGCTTAAAGTATGTGCCCGTAGGAGCAGTTTCAAAAAGTTTTTTGGACAGTTTTCACAGCAGCTCCGCACTCTAGCGGCAAACATTCCGTCTCATAGACACCCATTATAAACTCCAAATTTCGCCTGATTTACTCATGGTACTTTTGGAGGCACTGATCAAAAACCGTAACAGCTACAAAAAAAATGAGAACATGTGTGAATAGACGAGAACTGCGGCAACATTTTACAGTTTTAATGGAGTCTG
This sequence comes from Cephalopholis sonnerati, assembly GCA_019142605.1. NCBI lineage: Eukaryota > Metazoa > Chordata > Actinopteri > Perciformes > Serranidae > Cephalopholis > Cephalopholis sonnerati. Next base: position 4,302,647 of record JAGQAX010000004.1, on the reverse strand, counting down.
TAGCTGAAAGCATGCCAATGTTATTAAACTTTGTTTAACAGCGAGTGTTGGTGATTTTCTTCTCTTCTCCCATTCATTTCCTATGGGAGAAATTTCGAGGATTTTCAAAATGTGTGTGCGTCGGGCGCTTTGAGAGCGTATAAAATGAAAACCGGGCCAGTAATGAAAAAGTTACTCAGTACTTTTTTTCATAAGGGTGTGAACTGTCACCTGAGCGACATTCAGGTGGGTACGATAAACGGCCTCGGAGAAGATAGTTTTTGGAGAAAGCTCATTTTCAGGCAAAATTTTACTGTGAAAGGGCAAATAGCTCACTTCCTGTTTGATTTAGGTCATGGGTATCAGCGCGTGATTTGTAGGTCTTGATGAGACGAACAAGCCGGTTTTTGTTTGATCTCTCTAGGACATTCCTACGGGCCGTAGTGGGCGATTTTGGTGTCCCCAGATGCCTAGGTGGCGCTAGAGAGCCCATTTTGGCATTTTTGGGGTTAATTTTTTCATTTTATCAAATTTTTCGCCAGGACGGATATGCGTGCCAATTTTGGTGAGTTTTTGAGCATGTTTAGGGGGTCAAATTTGGGTTCGAAGTCGCGGCGGGAGAAAGAAGAAGAATAATTAAAGCTGCGAGCAGCGTTTTTCGGGACCTCGCACCCACGCCCGTTACCCATTGCCCGTTCCCCGTTGCCCCTAGCCCCTTGCCCGTTGCCCGTTTTGGCCTGTAGCTGGACAGTTAGCAATCCTGTGAAGTTTGAGGAAGATTGGAGCATGTATGCTGGAGATATAAACTACTTTCTGTATTGTGGCGGTACACTTAGTGTGACGCCTGCCATGTGAAAGTTTTAATGTACAGGAGGTACAGACCACAGTATATAAATTTTGGGTAAATCCAAGGAAAAGTGTGTGAAAAGACGTACTTCCTGTTGCCACTAGGGGGCGCTGTGTGTAATCCCAAATATTGACACATGGGTGTGTTCAGGGCGGGGCTGTCATCAATCCTGTGAAGTTTGGGGAAGATTGGAGCATGTATGCTGGAGTTATAAACTACTTCCTGTTTTATGGCGGTACAGCTAAGTGTGACGGCTGACATATTAACGGCTAATTGTACATGAAATATAGGCCACACCATGTAAATTTCAGGGCGGGACTAATATGAGAGAAGCCCTGGTGTAGCCAATAGACATTAGACTGTATCCAATCCACAGTGTGATGCTTGATGAGCAGCTGTCAATCAAAGGCAGTGGTCGTCATAGCAACACAGAACAGAGGAGAGACACACAGGTGCAGCTGAAAGTAGGTCAGTGACACAGCATTTTCTTCAGTCTGTGGCCAAAAAGCGACACGTCGAACAAAAGGCTCTGGTGACCACACCGTTTCAGCTATGAATGAAAGAAAGATATGGTGACGACCAGAAGAACGTGGGGATACGTGTGATGTGCTTATTTTCCACGTAGACGCAGAAATATGGATATTGTAGCGAGTTAAACATGAAGGCAGTTAAGCTTTTCTCCTGAGATCAGCAGTCAGAAAATGCATTGGAGCGGATGGGAGAGAAGGAGGGTTCTCATTGTCTTTGGAGGTGCACAGTTCAAATTCTGTTCCCGTCAGTGTGAAAAGGACACACTTTTATGAATCAGGACAAAAATCTCTACTACTTTTGAGACAATGGTGTGTCTAGCTTAAAGTATGTGCCCGTAGGAGCAGTTTCAAAAAGTTTTTTGGACAGTTTTCAGAGCAGCTCCGCACTCTAGCGGCAAACATTCCGTCTCATAGACACCCATTATAAACTCCAAATTTCGCCTGATTTACTCATGGTACTTTTGGAGGCACTGATCAAAAACCGTAACAGATACAAAAAAAGATGAGACATGTGTGAATAGACGAGAACTGCGGCAACATTTTACAGTTTTAATGGAGTCTGTAGCTGAAAGCATGCCAATGTTATTAAACTTTGTTTAACACCTAGTGTTGGTGACTCTCTTCTCTTCTCCCATTCATTTCCTATGGGAGAAATTTCGAGGATTTTCAAAATGTGTGTGCGTCGGGCGCTTTGAGAGCGTATAAAATGAAAACCGGGCCAGTAATGAAAAAGTTACGCAGAACTTTTTTTCATAAGGGTGTGAACTGTCACCTGTGCAACATTCAGGTGGGTACAATAAACGGCCTCGGAGGAGATAGTTTTTGAAAAACGCACATTTTCAGGCAAAATCTTATTGTGAAAGGGCAAATAACTCACTTCCTGTTGAATTTAGGTCAGGGGTAGCAGCGCGTGATTTGTAGGTCTTGATGAGACGAACAAGCCGGTTTTTGTTTGATCTTTCTACGACATTCCTACGGGCCGTGGCGGGCGATTTTGGTGTCCCCAGATGCCTAGGTGGCGCTAGAGAGCCCATTTTTGGATTTTTGTGGTTAATTTTTGCATTTTATAAAATTTTTCGCCAGTCTGGATATGCGTGCCAATTTTGGTGAGTTTTTGAGCATGTTTAGGGGGTCAAATTTGGATTCAAAGAGGCGGCGGGAGAAAGAAGAAGAAGAAGAAGAAGAAGAATTAAAGCTGCGAGCAGCGTTTTGCGGGACCTCGCACCCACGCCCGTTACCCGTTGCCCGTTCCCCGTTGCCCCTAGCCCCTTGCCCGTTGCCCGTTTTGGCCTGTAGCTGGACAGTTAGCAATCCTGTGAAGTTTGAGGAAGATTGGAGCATGTATGCTGGAGATATAAACTACTTTCTGTATTGTGGCGGTACACTTAGTGTGACGCCTGCCATGTGAAAGTTTTAATGTACACGAGGTACAGACCACAGTATGTAAATTTTGGGTAAATCCAAGGAAAAGTGTGTGAAAAGACGTACTTCCTGTTGCCACTAGGGGGCACTGTGTGTAATCCCAAATATTGACACATGGGTGTGTTCAGGGCGGGGCTGTCATCAATCCTGTGAAGTTTGGGGAAGATTGGAGCATGTATGCTGGAGTTATAAACTACTTCCTGTTTTATGGCGGTACAGCTAAGTGTGACGGCTGACATATTAACGGCTGATTGTACATGAAATATAGGCCACACCATGTAGATTTCAGGGCGGGACTAATATGAGAGAAGCTCTGGTGTAGCCAATAGACATTAGACTGTATCCAATCCACAGTGTGATGCTTGATGAGCAGCTGTCAATCAAAGGCAGTGGTCGTCATAGCAACACAGAACAGAGGAGAGACACACAGGTGCAGCTGAAAGTAGGTCAGTGACACAGCATTTTCTTCAGTCTGTGGCCAAAAAACGACACGTCGAACAAATTGCTCTGGTGACCACACCGTTTCAGCTACAAATGAAAGAAAGATATGGTGACGACCGGAAGGAACGTGGGGATCGTTGTGATGTCCTTATTTTCCACGTAGACGCAGAAATATGGATATTTTAGCGAGTTAAACATGAAGGCAGTTAAGCTTTTCTCCTGAGATCAGCAGTCAGAAAATGCATTGGAGCGGATGGGAGAGAAGGAGGGTGCTCATTGTCTTTGGAGGAGCACAGTTTAAATTCTGTCCCCCTCAGTGTGAAAAGGAGACACTTTTATGAATCAGGACAAAAATCTCTACTACTTTAGAAAAAATGGTGTGTCTAGCTTAAAGTATGTGCCCGTAGGAGCAGTTTCAAAAAGTTTTTTGGACAGTTTTCAGAGCAGCTCCGCACTCTAGCGGCAAACATTCCGTCTCATAGACACCCATTATAAACTCCAAATTTCGCCTGATTTACTCATGGTACTTTTGGAGGCACTGATCAAAAACCGTAACAGATACAAAAAAAATGAGAACATGTGTGAATAGACGAGAACTGCGGCAACATTTTACAGTTTTAATGGAGTCTGTAGCTGAAAGCATGCCAATGTTATTAAACTTTGTTTAACAGCGAGTGTTGGTGACTTTCTTCTCTTCTCCCATTCATTTCCTATGGGAGAAATTTCGAGGATTTTCAAAATGTGTGTGCGTCGGACATTTTGACAGCGAATAAAATGAAAACCGGGCCAGTAATGAAAAAGTTACGCAGAACTTTTTTTCATAAGGGTGTGAACTGTCACCTGTTCGCCATTCAGGTCGCTACGATAAACGACCTCGGAGGAGATAGTTTTTGGAAAAGGCTCATTTTAAGGGCAAAATTTTACTGTGAAAGGGCAAATAGCGCATTTCCTGTTTGATTTAGGTCATGGGTATCAGCGCGTGATTTGTAGGTCTTGATGAGACGAACACGCCGGTTTTTGTTTGATCTTTCTACGACATTCCTACGGGCCGTAACGGGCAATTTTGGGGCATTTTTAAGTGCCTAGGTGGCGCTAGAGAGCCATTTTGGCATTTTTGGGGTTAATTTTTGCATTGGATATCAATTTTCGCCAGGCTGGATATGCGTGCCAATTTTGGTGAGTTTTCGAGCATGTTTAGGGGGTCAAATTTGGGTTCGAAGTCGCGGCGGAAGAAAGAAGAAGAATAATAATAATAATTAAAGCTGCAAGCAGCGTTTTGCGGGACCTCGCACCCACGCCCGTTACCCGTTGCCCGTTCCCCGTTGCCCCTAGCCCCTTGCCCGTTGCCCGTTTCGGCCTGTAGCTGGACAGTTAGCAATCCTGTGAAGTTTGAGGAAGATTGGAGCATGTATGCCGGAGATATAAACAACTTCCTGTTTTGTGGCGGTACACTTAGTGTGACGCCTGACATGTGAAAGTTTTAATGTACATGAGGTACAGACCACAGTATGTAAATTTTGGGTGAATCCAAGGAAAAGTGTGTGAAAAGACATACTTCCTGTTGCCAGTAGGTGGCGTCTGTGTGTAATCCCAAATATTGACACATGGGTGTGTTCAGGGCGGGGCTGTGATCAATCCTGTGAAGTTTGGGGAAGATTGGAGCATGTATGCTGGAGTTATAAACTACTTCCTGTTTTATGGCGGTACAGCTAAGTGTGACGGCTGACATATTAACGGCTGATTGTACATGAAATATAGGCCACACCATGTAAATTTCAGGGCGGGACTAATATGAGAGAAGCCCTGGTGTAGCCAATAGACATTAGACTGGATCCAATCCACAGTGTGATGCTTGATGAGCAGCTGTCAATCAAAGGCAGTGGTCGTCATAGCAACACAGAACAGAGGAGAGACACACAGGTGCAGCTGAAAGTAGGTCAGTGACACAGCATTTTCTTCAGTCTGTGGCCAAAAAGCGACATGTCGAACAAAAGGCTCTGGTGACCACACCGTTTCAGCTACGAGTGAAAGAAAGATATGGTGACGACCGGAAGAACGTGGGGATCGTTCTGATGTGCTTATTTTCCACGTAAACGCAGAAATATGGATATTTTAGCGAGTTAAACATGGAGGCAGTTAAGCTTTTCTCCTGAGATCAACAGTCAGAAAATGCATTGGAGCGGATGGGAGAGAAGGAGGGTGCTCATTGTCGTTGGAGGCACACAGCTCAAATTCTGTTCCTGTCAGTGTTAAAAGGAGACACTTTTATGAATCAGGACAAAAATCTCTACTACTTTAGAAAAAATGGTGTGTCTAGCTTAAAGTATGTGCCCGTAGGAGCAGTTTCAAAAAGTTTTTTGGACAGTTTTCAGAGCAGCTCCGCACTCTAGCGGCAAATATTCCGTCTCATAGACACCCATTATAAACTCCAAATTTCTCCTGATTTACTCATGGTACATTTGGAGGCACTGATCAAAAACCATAACAGCTACAAAAAAAATGAGAACATGTGTGAATAGATGAGAACTGCGGCAACATTTTACAGTTTTAATGGAGTCTGTAGCTGAAAGCATGCCAATGTTATTAAACTTTGTTCAACAGCGAGTGTTGGTGACTTTCTTCTCTTCTCCCATTCATTTCCTATGGGAGAAATTTCGAGGATTTTCAAAATGTGTGTGCGTCGGACGCTTTGAGAGCATATAAAATGAAAACCGGGCCAGTAATGAAAAAGTTACACAGAACTTTTTTTCATAAGGGTGTGAACTGTCACCTGAGTGACATTCAGGTCAGTTCGATAAACGGCCTCGGAGGAGATAGTTTTTGGAGAAAGCTCATTTTCAGGCAAAATCTTATTGTGAAAGGGCAAATATCTCACTTCCTGTTGGATTTAGGTCAGGGGTATCAGGGCGTGATTTGTAGGTCTTGATGAGACGAACAAGCCGGTTTTTGTTTGATCTTTCTACGACATTCCTACGGGCCGTAGTGGGCGATTTTGTGTACCTAGGTGGCGCTAGAGAGCCCATTTTGGCATTTTTGGGGTTAATTTTTTCATTTTATAAAATTTTTCGCCAGTCTGGATGTGCGTGCCAATTTTGGTGAGTTTTCGAGCATGTTTAGGGCGTCAAAATTGGGTTCGAAGTCGTGGCGGGAGAAAGAAGAATAATAAACACAGCAAAAACAAACAAAACATTAAAGCTGCAAGCAGCGTTTTGCGGGACCTCGCACCCACGCCACGTTGCCCGTTGCCCGTTGACCCTAACCCCTAGCCCCTTGCCCGTTGCTCGTTTCGGCCTGTAGATGGATGGTTAGCAATCCTGTGAAGTTTGAGGAAGATTGGAGCATGTATACCGGAGTTATAAACTACTTCCTGTTTTGTGGCGGTACACTTAGTGTGACGCCTGACATGTGAAAGTTTTAATGTACACGAGGTACAGACCACAGTATGTAAATTTTGGGTAAATCCAAGGAAAAGTGTGTGAAAAGACGTACTTCCTGTTGCCACTAGGGGGCGCTGTGTGTAATCCCAACTATTGACACATGGGTGTGTTCAGGGCGGGGCTGTCATCAATCCTGTGAAGTTTGGGGAAGATTGGAGCATGTATGCTGGAGTTATAAACTACTTCCTGTTTTATGGCGGTACAGCTAAGTGTGACGGCTGACATATTAACGGCTGATTGTACATGAAATATAGGCCACACCATGTAAATTTCAGGGCGGGACTAATATGAGAGAAGCCCTGGTGTAGCCAATAGACATTAGACTGTATCCAATCCACAGTGTGATGCTTGATGAGCAGCTGTCAATCAAAGGCAGTGGTCGTCATAGCAACACAGAACAGAGGAGAGACACACAGGTGCAGCTGAAAGTAGGTCAGTGACACAGCATTTTCTTCAGTCTGTGGCCAAAAAGCGACACGTCGAACAAATTGCTCTGGTGACCACACCGTTTCAGCTACGAATGAAAGAAAGATATGGTGACGACTGGAAGAATGTGGGGATCACTGTGATGTGCTTATTTTCCACGTAGATGCAGAAATATGGATATTTTAGCGAGTTAAACATGAAGGCAGTTAAGCTTTTCTCCTGAGATCAGCAGTCAGAAAATGTATTGGAGCGGATGGGAGAGAAGGAGGGTTCTCATTGTCTTTGGAGGCGCACAGTTCAAATTCTGTTCCCGTCAGTGTGAAAAGGAGACACTTTTATGAATCAGGACAAAAATCTCTGCTACTTTAGAAAAAATGGTGTGTCTAGCTTAAAGTATGTGCCCGTAGGAGCAGTTTCAAAAAGTTTTTTGGACAGTTTTCAGAGCAGCTTCGCACTCTAGCGGCAAACATTCCGTCTCATAGACACCCATTATAAACTCCTAATTTTGCCTGATTTGCTCATGGTACATTTGGAGGCACTGAGCAAAAACCGTAACAGATACAAAAAAAATGAGAACATGTGTGAATAGACGACAACTGCGGCAACATTTTACAGTTTTAATGGAGTCTGTAGCTGAAAGCATGCCAATGTTATTAAACTTTGTTTAACACCGAGTGTTGGTGACTCTCTTCTCTTCTCCCATTCATTTCCTATGGGAGAAATTTCGAGGATTTTCAAAATGTGTGTGCGTCGGGCGCTTTGAGAGCGTATAAAATGAAAACCGGGCCAGTAATGAAAAAGTTACTCAGTACTTTTTTTCATAAGGGTGTGAACTGTCACCTGAGCGACATTCAGGTGGGTACGATAAACGGCCTCGGAGAAGATAGTTTTTGGAGAAAGCTCATTTTCAGGCAAAATTTTACTGTGAAAGGGCAAATAGCTCACTTCCTGTTTGATTTAGGTCATGGGTATCAGCGCGTGATTTGTAGGTCTTGATGAGACGAACAAGCCGGTTTTTGTTTGATCTTTCTACGACATTCCTACGGGCCGTAGTGGGCGATTTTGGTGTCCCCAGATGCCTAGGTGGCGCTAGAGAGCCCATTTTGGCATTTTTTGGGTTAATTTTTTCATTTTATCAAATTTTTCGCCAGGCCGGATATGCGTGCCAATTTTGGTGAGTTTTCGAGCATGTTTAGGGGGTCAAATTTGGGTTCGAAGTCGCGGCGGAAGAAAGAAGAATAATAATAATAATAAACTTAGCAAAAACAATAGTGTCGTCGCCGAAGGCGACGACACTATATATCCCTGCGCTCCAAATGCAATGAGGATTTAGGTCGTCGCCTTCAGCGACGACTTTTCTTGATGTGGAACGTTTTAGGACCTTCTGACCGGCTCTTTTCGTGATTTTGTGCGCTGCAATTTCAATAGGGTCCTTGCCCTACGGGCTCGGTCCCTAATAATAAACTTAGCAATAACAGTAGTGTCGTCGCCGAAGGCGACGACACTATATATCCCTGCGCTCGAAATGCAATGAGGATTTAGGTCGTCGCCTTCGGCGACGACTTTTCTTGACGTGGAGCGCTGTAGGACCTTCTGACCGGCTCTTTTCGTGATTTTGTGCGCTGCAATTTCAATAGGGTCCTTGCCCTACGGGCTCGGTCCCTAATTAAAGCTGCAAGCAGCGTTTGCGGGACCTCGCACCCACGCCACGTTGCCCGTTGCCCGTTGCCCGTTGCCCGTTGCCCCTAGCCCCTTACCCGTTGCCCGTTGCGGCCTGTAGCTGGACGGTTAGCAATCCTGTGAAGTTTGAGGAAGATTGGAGCATGTATGCCGGAGATATGAACTACTTCCTGTTTTGTGGCGGTACACTTAGTGTGATGCCTGACGTGTGAAAGTTTGAATGTACACAAGGTACAGACCACAGTATGTAAATTTTGGGTAAATCCAAGGCAAAGTGTGTGAAAAGACGTACTTCCTGTTGCCAGTAGGGGGCACTGTGTGTAATCCCAACTATTGACACATGGGTGTGTTCAGGGCGGGGACTGTGATCAATCCTGTGAAGCTTGGGGAAGATTGGAGCATGTATGCTGGAGTTATAAACTACTTCCTGTTTTATGGCGGTACAGCTAAGTGTGACGGCTGACATATTAACGGCTGATTGTACATGAAATATAGGCCACACCATGTAAATTTCAGGGCGGGACTAATATGAGAGAAGCCCTGGTGTAGCCAATAGACATTAGACTGTATCCAATCCACAGTGTGATGCTTGATGAGCAGCTGTCAATCAAAGGCAGTGGTCGTCATAGCAACACAGAACAGAGGAGAGACACACAGGTGCAGCTGAAAGTAGGTCAGTGACACAGCATTTTCTTCAGTCTGTGGCCAAAAAGCGACACGTCGAACAAATTGCCCTGGTGCCCACACCGTTTCAGCTACGAATGAAAGAAGATATGGTGACGACCGCAAGAACGTGGGGATCGTTGTGATGTGCTTATTTTCCAAGTAGACGCAGAAATATGGATATTTTAGCGAGTTAAACATGAAGGAAGTTGAGCTTTTCTCCTGAGATCACAAGTCAGAAAATGCATTGGAGCGGATGGGAGACATGGAGGGTGCTCATTGTCTTTGGAGGCGCACAGTTCAAATTCTGTTCCCGTCAGTGGTAAAAGGAGACACTTTTATGAATCAGGACAAAAATCTCTACTACTTTAGAAAAAATGGTGTGTCTAGCCTTAAAGTATGTGCCCGTAGGAGCAGTTTCAAAAAGTTTTTTGGACAGTTTTCAGAGCAGCTCCGCACTCTAGTGGCAAACATTCCGTCTCATAGACACCCATTATAAACTCCAAATTTCGCCTGATTTACTCATGGTACTTTTGGAGGCACTGATCAAAAACCGTAACAGCTACAAAAAAAATGAGAACATGTGTGGATAGACAACAACTGCGGCAACATTTTACAGTTTTAATGGAGTCTGTAGCTGAAAGCATGCCAATGTTATTAAACTTTGTTTAACACAGAGTGTTGGTGACTTTCTTCTCTTCTCCCATTCATTTCCAATGGGAGAAATTTCGAAGATTTTCAGGATGTGTGTGCGTCGGGCGCTTTGAGAGCGAATAAAATGAAAACCGGGCCAGTAATGAAAAAGTTACGCAGAACTTTTTTTCATAAGGGTGTGAACTGTCACCTGTTCGCCATTCAGGTCGCTACGATAAACGGCCTCGGAGGAGATAGTTTTTGAAAGACGCACATTTTCACCCAAAATCAGGTGAAATTTTATTGTGAAAGGGCAAATAACTCACTTCCTGTTTGATTTAGGTCAGGGGTATCAGCACGTGATTTGTAGGTCTTGATGAGACGAACAAGCCGGTTTTTGTTTGATCTTTCTACGACATTCCTACGGGCCGTAATGGGCATTTTTGTGTACCTAGGTGGCGCTAGAGAGCCCATTTTGGCATTTTTGGGGTTAATTTTTACATAGCCTGATTTTGTGTCACTTTTTAGGCAGGTGTGCCAATTTTGGTGAGTTTTCGAACATGTTTAGGGGGTCAAATTTGGGCCCAAAGTGGCGGAAAAAAAAAGAATAATAATAAACTTAGCAATAACAGTAGTGTCGTCGCCGAAGGCGACGACACTATATATCCCTGCGCTCAGAATGCAATGAGGATTTAGGTCGTCGCCTTCGGCGACGACTTTTCTCGATGTGGATCACTGTAGGACCCTCTGACCGGCTCTTTTCCTGATTTTGTGCGCTGCAATTTCAATAGGGTCCTTGCCCTACGGGCTCGGTCCCTAATTAAAGCTGCAAGCAGCGTTTTGCGGGACCTCGCACCCACGCCGCGTTGCCCGTTGCCCGTTGCCCATTGCCCCTAGCCCCTTGCCCGTTGCCCGTTTCGGCCTGTAGCTGGACGGTTAGCAATTCTGTGAAGTTTGAGGAAGATTGGAGCATGTATGCCGGAGATATAAACTACTTCCTGTATTGTGGCGGTACACTTAGTGTGACGCCCGCCATGTGAAAGTTTTAATGTACACGAGGTACAGACCACAGTATGTAAATTTTGGGTAAATCCAAGGAAAAGTGTGTGAAAAGACGTACTTCCTGTTGCCACTAGGGGGCGCTGTGTGTAATCCCAACTATTGACACATGGGTGTGTTCAGGGCGGGGCTGTGATCAATCCTGTGAAGTTTGGGGGAGATTGGAGCATGTATGCTGGAGTTATAAACTACTTCCTGTTTTATGGCGGTACAGCTAAGTGTGACGGCTGACATATTAACGGCTGATTGTACATGAAATATAGGCCACACCATGTAAGTTTCAGGGCGGGACTAATATGAGAGAAGCCCTGGTGTAGCCAATAGACATTAGACTGTATCCAATCCACAGTGTGATGCTTGATGAGCAGCTGTCAATCAAAGGCAGTGGTCGTCATAGCAACACAGAACAGAGGAGAGACACAGGTGCAGCTGAAAGTAGGTCAGTGACACAGCATTTTCTTCAGTCTGTGGCCAAAAAGCGACACGTCGAACAAAAGGCTCTGGTGACCACAGCGTTTCAGCTACGAAAGAAAGGAAGATATGGTGATGACCGGAAGAACGTGGGGATCGTTCTGATGTGCTTATTTTCCACGTAAACGCAGAAATATGGATATTGTAGCGAGTTAAACATGAGGGAAGTTGAGCTTTTCTCCTGAGATCAGCAGTCAGAAAATGCATTGGAGCGGATGGGAGACATGGAGGGTTCTCATTGTCTTTGGAGGCGCACAGTTCAAATTCTGTTCCCGTCAGTGTGAAAAGGACGACACTTTTATGAATCAGGACAAAAATCTCTGCTACTTTAGAAAAAATGGTGTGTCTAGCTTAAAGTATGTGCCCGTAGGAGCAGTTTCAAAAAGTTTTTTGGACAGTTTTCAGAGCAGCTCCACACTCTAGCAGCAAACATTCCGTCTCATAGACACCCATTATAAACTCCAAATTTCGCCTGATTTACTCATGGTACTTTTGGAGGCACTGATCAAAAACCGTAACAGCTACAAAAAAAATGAGAACATGTGTGAATAGACGAGAACTGCGGCAACATTTTACAGTTTTAATGGAGTCTGTAGCTGAAGCATGCCAATGTTATTAAGGGTTGTTTAACAGCGAGTGTTGGTGACTTTCTCCCTCGATCCCATTCATTTCCTATGGGAGAAATTTCGAGGATTTTCAAAATGTGTGTGCGTCGGGCGCTTTGAGAGCGTATAAAATGAAAACCGGGCCAGTAATGAAAAAGTTACGAATAACTTTTTTTCATAAGGGTGTGAACTGTCACCTGTGCAACATTCAGGTGGGTACGATAAACGGCGTCGGAGGAGATATTTTTTGAAAAACGCACATTTTCAGGCAAAATCTTATTGTGAAAGGGCAAATAACTCACTTCCTGTTTGATTTAGGTCAGGGGTATCAGCGCGTGATTTGTAGGTCTTGATGAGACGAACAAGCCGGTTTTTGTTTGATCTTTCTACGACATTCCTACGGGCCGTAACAGGCGATTTTGTGTACCTAGGTGGCGCTAGAGAGCCCATTTTGGCATTTTTGGGGTTAATTTTTACATAGTCTGATTTTGTGTCACTTTTTAGGCAGGTGTGCCAATTTTGGTGAGTTTTCGAGCATGTTTAGGGGGTTAAATTTGGGCCCAAAGTTGCGGAAAAATAAAGAATTAAAGCTGCAAGCAGCGTTTTGCGGGACCTCGCACCCACGCCATGTTGCCCGTTGCCCGTTGACCCTAACCCCTAGCCCCTTGCCCGTTGCTCGTTTCGGCCTGTAGATGGATGGTTAGCAATCCTGTGAAGTTTGAGGAAGATTGGAGCATGTATGCCGGAGATATAAACTACTTCCTGTTTTGTGGCGGTACACTTAGTGTGACGCCTGACATGTGAAAGTTTTAATGTACACGAGGTACAGACCACAGTATGTAAATTTTGGGTAAATCCAAGGAAAAGTGTGTGAAACGACGTACTTCCTGTTGCCACTAGGGGGCACTGTGTGTAATCCCAACTATTGACACATGGGTGTGTTCAGGGCGGGGCTGTGATCAATCCTGTGAAGTTTGGGGAAGATTGGAGCATGTATGCTGGAGTTATAAACTACTTCCTGTTTTATGGCGGTACAGCTAAGTGTGACGGCTGACATATTAACGGCTGATTGTACATGAAATATAGGCCACACCATGTAAATTTCAGGGCGGGACTAATATGAGAGAAGCCCTGGTGTAGCCAATAGACATTAGACTGTATCCAATCCACAGTGTGATGCTTGATGAGCAGCTGTCAATCAAAGGCAGTGGTCGTCATAGCAACACAGAACAGAGGAGAGACACACAGGTGCAGCTGAAAGTAGGTCAGTGACACAGCATTTTCTTCAGTCTGTGGCCAGAAAGCGACACGTCGAACAAAAGGCTCTGGTGACCACAGCGTTTCAGCTACGAAAGAAAGGAAGATATGGTGACGACCGGAAGAACGTGGGGATCGTTCTGATGTGCTTATTTTCCACGTAGACGCAGAAATATGGATATTGTAGCGAGTTAAACATGAGGGAAGTTGAGCTTTTCTCCTGAGATCAGCAGTCAGAAAATGCATTGGAGCGGATGGGAGAGAAGGAGGGTTCTCATTGTCTTTGGAGGCGCACAGTTCAAATTCTGTTCCCGTCAGTGTGAAAAGGAGACACTTTTATGAATCAGGACAAAAATCTCTGCTACTTTAGAAAAAATGGTGTGTCTAGCTTAAAGTATGTGCCCGTAGGAGCAGTTTCAAAAAGTTTTTTGGACAGTTTTCAGAGCAGCTCCGCACTCTAGCGGCAAACATTCCGTCTCATAGACACCCATTATAAACTCCAAATTTCGCCTGATTTGCTCATGGTACATTTGGAGGCACTGAGCAAAAACCGTAACAGATACAAAAAAAATGAGAACATGTGTGAATAGACGAGAACTGCGGCAACATTTTACAGTTTTAATGGAGTCTGTAGCTGAAACCATGCCAATGTTATTAAGGGTTGTTTAACAGCGAGTGTTGGTGATTTTCTTCTCTTCTCCCATTCATTTCCTATGGGAGAAATTTCGAGGATTTTCAAAATGTGTGTGCGTCGGGCGCTTTGAGAGCGTATAAAATGAAAACCGGGCCAGTAATGAAAAAGTTACGAATAACTTTTTTTCATCAGGGTGTGAACTGTCACCTGAGCAATATTCAGGTGGTTACGATAAACGGCCTCGGAGGAGATATTTTTTTAAAAAGGCTCATTTTCAGGCGAAATTTTACTGTGAAAGGGCAAATAGCTCACTTCCTGTTTGATTTAGGTCATGGGTATCAGCGCGTGATTTGTAGGTCTTGATGAGACGAACAAGCCGGTTTTTGTTTGATCTTTCTACGACATTCCTACAGGCCGTAGTGGGCGATTTTGGTGTCCCCAGACGCCTAGGTGGCGCTAGAGAGCCCATTTTGGCATTTTTGGGGTTAATTTTTTCATTTTATCAAATTTTTCGCCAGGCCGGATATGCCTGCCAATTTTGGTGAGTTTTCGAGCATGTTTAGGGGGTCAAATTTGGGTTCAAAGAGGCGGCGGAAGAAGAAGAATAATAATAATTAAAGCTGCAAGCAGCGTTTTGCGGGACCTCGCACCCACGCCGCGTTGCCCGTTGCCCGTTGCCCATTGTCCGTTGCCCCTAGCCCCTTGCCCGTTGCTCGTTTCGGCCTGTAGATGGACAGTTAGCAATCCTGTGAAGTTTGAGGAAGATTGGAGCATGTATGCCGGAGATATAAACTACTTCCTGTTTTGTGGCGGTACACTTAGTGTGACGCCTGACATGTGAAAGTTTTAATGTACACGAGGTACAGACCACAGTATGTAAATTTTGGGTAAATCCAAGGAAAAGTGTGTGAAAAGACGTACTTCCTGTTACCACTAGGGGGCGCTGTGTGTAATCCCAACTATTGACACATGGGTGTGTTCAGGGCGGGGCTGTGATCAATCCTGTCAAGTTTGGGGACGATTGGAGCATGTTTGCTGGAGTTATAAACTACTTCCTGTTTTATGGCGGTACAGCTAAGTGTGACGGCTGACATATTAACGGCTGATTGTACATGAAATATAGGCCACACCATGTAAATTTCAGGGCGGGACTAATATGAGAGAAGCCCTGGTGTAGCCAATAGACATTAGACTGTATCCAATCCACAGTGTGATGCTTGATGAGCAGCTGTCAATCAAAGGCAGTGGTCGTCATAGCAACACAGAACAGAGGAGAGACACAGGTGCAGCTGAAAGTAGGTCAGTGACACAGCATTTTCTTCAGTCTGTGGCCAAAAAGCGACACGTCAAACAAAAGGCTCTGGTGACCACACCGTTTCAGCTACGAATGAAAGACAGATATGGTGACGACCGGAAGAACGTGGGGATCGTTGTGATGTGCTTATTTTCCAGGTAGACGCAGAAATATGGATATTTTAGCGAGTTAAACATGAAGGCAGTTAAGCTTTTCTCCTGAGATCAGCAGTCAGAAAATACATTGGAGCGGATGGGAGAGAAGGAGGGTTCTCATTGTCTTTGGAGGCGCACAGTTCAAATTCTGTTCCCGTCAGTGTGAAAAGGAAACAATTTTATGAATCAGGACAAAAATCTCTACTACTTTAGAAAAAATGGTGTGTCTAGCTTAAAGTATGTGCCCGTAGGAGCAGTTTCAAAAAGTTTTTTGGACAGTTTTCACAGCAGCTCCACACTCTAGCCGCAAACATTCCGTCTCATAGACACCCATTATAAACTCCAAATTTCTCCTGATTTACTCATGGTACTTTAGGAGGCACTGATCAAAAACCGTAACAGCTACAAAAAAAATGAGAACATGTGTGAATAGACGAGAACTGCGGCAACATTTTACAGTTTTAATGGAGTCTGTAGCTGAAAGCATGCCAATGTTATTAAACTTTGTTCAACAGCGAGTGTTGGTGACTTTCTTCTCTTCTCCCATTCATTTCCTATGGGAGAAATTTCGAGGATTTTCAAAATGTGTGTGCGTTGGACGCTTTGAGAGCGTATAAAATGAAAACCGGGCCAGTAATGAAAAAGTTACGAATAACTTTTTTTCATAAGGGTGTGAACTGTTACCTGTTCGCCATTCAGGTCGCTACGATAAACGGCCTCGGAGGAGATAGTTTTTGAAAGACGCACATTTTCACCCAAAATCAGGTGAAATTTTATTGTGAAAGGGCAAATAACTCACTTCCTGTTTGATTTAGGTCAGGGGTATCAGCGCGTGATTTGTAGGTCTTGATGAGACGAACAAGCCGGTTTTTGTTTGATCTTTCTACGACATTCCTACGGGCCGTAACGGGCGATTTTGTGTACCTAGGTGGCGCTAGAGAGCCCATTTTTGGATTTTTGTGGTTAATTTTTACATAGTCTGATTTTGTGTCACTTTTTAGGCAGGCGTGCCAATTTTGGTGAGTTTTCGAGCATGTTTAGGGGGTCAAATTTGGGCCCAAAGTTGCGGAAAAATAAAGAATAATAAACACAGCAATAACAGTAGTGTCGTCGCCTTTGGCGACGACACTATATATCCCTGCGCTCAGAATGCAATGAGGATTTAGGTCGTCGCCTTCGGCGACGACTTTTCTCGACGTGGAGCGCTGTAGGACCCTCTGACCGGCTCTTTTCCTGATTTTGTGCGCTGCAATTTCAATAGGGTCCTTGCCCTACGGGCTCGGTCCCTAATTAAAGCTGCAAGCAGCGTTTTGCGGGACCTCGCACCCACGCCGCGTTGCCCGTTGCCCGTTGCCCCTAGCCCCTAGCCCCTAGCCCCTTGCCCGTTGCCCGTTTCGGCCTGTAGCTGGACGGTCAGCAATCCTGTGAAGTTTGAGGAAGATTGGAGCATGTATGCCAGAGATATAAACTACTTCCTGTTTTGTGGCGGTACACTTAGTGTGACGCCTGACAAGTGAAAGTTTTAATGTACACGAGGTACAGACCACAGTATGTAAATTTTGGGTAAATCCAAGGAAATGTGTGTGAAAAGATGTACTTCCTGTTGCCAGTAGGGGGCGCTGTGTGTAATCCCAAATATTGACACTTGGGTGTGTTCAGGGTGGGGCTATGATCAATCCTGTGAAATTTGACGAAGATACGACCATGTATGCTGGAGTTATAAACTACTTCCTGTTTAATGGCGGTACACTTAGTGTGACACTTGACATGTGAAAGTCTGATAAAGAATGCACCAGTAATTGGTCGTGAGATTGTACATGAAAGATAGGCCACAGCATGTAAATTTTAGGTAAAAAAAAAAAAAAAGTGTGTGAAAAGATGTACTTCCTGTTGCCAGTAGGTGGCGCTGTGTGTAATCCTCCAAACATCTACACATGGGTGTGTTCAGGGTGGGACTGTGATCAATACTGTGAAGTTTGGGGAAGATTGGAACATGTATGCCGGAGATATAAACTACTTCCTGTTTTGTTGTGGTACACTTAGTGTGACGCCTGACATGTGAAAGTTTTAATGTACATGAGGTACAGACCACAGTATGTAAATTTTGGGTAAATCCAAGGAAAAGTGTGTGAACAGATGTACTTCCTGTTGCCAGTAGGTGGCGCTGTGTGTAATCCTCCAAATATCTACACATGGGTGTGTTCAGGGTGGGACTGTGATCAATCCTGTGAAGTTTGGGGGAGATTGGAGCATGTATGCTGGAGTTATAAACTACTTCCTGTTTAGTGGCGGTACACTTCGTGTGACACTTGACATGTGAAAGTCTAATAAAGAATCCACCAGTGATTGGTCGTGAGATTGTACATGAAATGTAGGTCACAGCATGTAAATTTAAGGTAAAAAAAAAAAAAAAAAAAAAAAAAAAAAAGTGTTTGAAAAGATGTATTTCCTGTTGCCCGTAGGTGGCGCTGTGTGTAATCCCCCAAAATATCTACACATGGGTGTGTTCAGGGTGGGACTGTGATCAATCCTGTGAAGTTTGGGGGAGATTGGAGCATGTATGCTGGAGTTCTGTACATGTATTGCGTCAGGCACATGAAACAAGGAAGGGATTGATGTTTAATGGCGGCCGCCCGCCCCCCGCCCCCCGCTCCCTCACTACGTCGGCGCGTACGGCGATCCGCTACTGTGCGTGTCGACAGTGTTCAAGAAGGTTCCATTCAAAAGAACTGAGGTTCGGCCGAGGTCAGTGACACAGCGCGATGATCGTGATTGGACCTCCCGGTGGCATGATGTGACATCATCATCCGAGCACATAAAAGCCCCCTGCTGCAGAGCCTCGCCCCCCTCTTCACACCGACTCTGAGGTAAGAGACGTCTTTTTTACATTAGCTCTCTGCTAGCTTGTTAGCCTTTTGTTTGATGATTTTGTGCTGCTATCTGTAGCTAACTTTAATGGGATACAGTAATGACTAATGTATGTGTTTGATTACAACAACTACTGTGAAGTGTTAATGGCAGTGCTTCTGATTTGAGGTGGATTGTAAAGATTTATGGGTGGTTTTTGTTTATGCTAATGTGTGTTAGCTGTGTAATGTGCATGGTAATCCGCTAGGCCTCTGTGTGTATAGCTAACTACAGCTAACTTTTGTTGAATAAACTCAATGCCTACTATATAAGTGGTTGATTTAAAGTAATAAGGTGAAATGTAAAAGGCTGTGCTTTGGATTTGTGATGGATTTTTAATATTTATTGATTGATCAGTCAAGTGGCGCGATTTATGCTAATGAGGTCCGCTAGCTGCGTGTCTTTAGCGTTAGCCTTTTGTGTGTTAGCATTTCGGCTAACTATAGCTAACTTGCCTTGGATACACTCGACGTCTAGTGTACAAGTGGTTGATTTATAGGCACACTGTGAAATGTAAAGGGCAGTACACATGATGTGAGATGGATTGTAAAGTTTGATTGATGGATTTTGATAAAATAGCATGATCTGTGCTAATGGCCGCTAGCCGTGTGTATTTAGCGTTAGCCTTTTGTGTGTTAGCATTTCGGCTGCCTACAGCTAACTTTAATGTGTTAAACATAATGCCTAATGTATAAGTGGTTGATTAAAACAAATGCTGTGTAATGTTAAGCAGTGCAGTGGATGTGAGGTGGCTTTTTACAATTTATTGATGGATTTTGATCGAATAGTAGGATTTTTGATGCAACGCATGGTATGCAGTGTTATTGAACACAGCTATATTTAAGCTACATTTACCCACTGTTGATTAGCTGTTGTCTGACTGTACGGTGATGTGTTTATTGTATAGTTATACTGTTCAGTCCTGCTGAGACTGATATTACAGAGCGCAGGTGTCTCTCTGTGTTTGTCTCTGTGTCTCTGTCCATGTTATCTAATCTAGTTGGGGTGTAGATTCATTTGTATAATGTATATAAATGTATTTAATGTGTATGCTCTTGTGTAAAATCTGTTGTTCAAAGGAAAGATCCCTTAAATTGGATGACTGTGTTAGTTAATCATGTTAAGATAAAAGGCGCTGTGTGTGTGCCTGCCTGTAAAATGTCATGTAGTTTTGGTTGAGATTGAGTTGTGGCATTCATGTTGGTTTATGCGAGCTAAATGCTAATGTTGAGAGGAGAGAATTAGATGCTGTGCATGTGATTTGTTATCTAGTTTTGGTTAAGATTGAGTTGTGGCATTCATGTTAGCTTTATTCTAGGCTAATGCTAATGTTGAGAGGAGACATTAGATGCTGTGTGTGTCTGTGTGCGTGTAATGTATGTAATGGTATTTAATGCAGATGCTCTTGTGTTAAACATATTGTTTAAAGGAAAGATAACTTGCCTGTGTGTGTGTTTGTGTGTGTGATGGCCAGTTTTGCTTGAGACTGAGTGGATTTATTTAGAGACCTGTAGTATCGGCCATTTTGATTTTAGTAAGAACATGTATGTAATATGGATGCTGTTGTGTTAGTTGACTGTTTAAAAGACAGATCTTTTAAAATGGATGACTGTTAATCATGTTGAGAGGAGAGATTAGATGCTGTGCGTGTGTGTGCGTGTGTGTGTGTCTGAAATGTCATCTAGTTTTGGTTGAGATTGAGTTGTGGCATTCATGTTAGCTTTATGCTAGCTAAATGCTAATGCTGAGAGAAAGATTTGATGCCATGCCTGTGTGTGTTTGCGTGACATGTCATGTAGTATTGGTTGAGACTGAGTTGTGGCATTCATGTTAGCTTTATGCTAGGCTAAATGCTAATGTTGAGAGGAGAGCTTCAGTGCTATGCATGTGTGTGCATGCGTGTGTGTGTGCCAGTGATATATCAGCTAGTTTTGGTTGAGATTGAGTTGTAGTATTCATGTTAGCTTTATGCTACCTAAATGCTAATGCTGGGACGAAAGACTTGATGCTGTGTGTGTGTGTGCTCAGGATATGTCAGCTAGTTTTGGTTCAGGTTGAGTTTTTTTTAGTTGATGTTAGCTTTATGCTAGGCTAAATGCTAATGTCGAGGAGAGCTTCGATGCTGTGCATGTATGTTTGCGTGTGTGTCTGTGATATGTCATCTAGTTTTGTTGGAGATTGAGTTGTGGCATTCATGTTAGCTTTATGCTAGGCTAATGCTAATGATGAGAGGAGAGCTAAGATGCTGTGTGTGTGTGTGTGTGTGTGTGTGTGTGTGTGTGTGTGTGTGTGTGTGTGTCAGCTAGTTTTGGTTGGTGTTGAGTTTTTTTTAATTGATGTTAGCTTTATGATAGGCTAAATGCTAATGTTGAAAGGAGAGCTTCAGTGCTGTGCATATGTGTGCATGCGTGTGTGTGCCAGTGATATGTCAGCTAGTTTTGGTTGAGATTGGGTTGTGGCATTCATGTTAGCTTTATGCTAGGCTAATGGTAATGTTGAGAGGAGAGCTTAGATGCTGTGCGTGTGTGTGTGTGTCAGCTAGTTTTTGTTGACATTGTGTTGTGGCAGTCATGTTAGCTTTATGCTAGGCTAAATGCTAATGTTGAGAGGAGAGCTTCCATGCTGTGAATGTGTGTTTGCCTGTGTGTTTGCCTGTGTGTCTGATATGTCCGCTAGTTTTTGTTGAGATTGAATGATGGCATTCATGTTGGCTTTATGCTAGGCTAATGCTAATGATGAGAGTAGAGCTTAGATGGTGTGTGTGTGTGTGTGTGTGTGTGTGTCAGCTAGTTTTGGTTGAGGTTGAGTGTTTTTAATTGATGTTAGCTTTATGCGAGGCTAATGTTGAGAGGAGAGCTTCGATGCTATGCATGTGTGTTTGCCTGTGTGTCTGTGAAATGTCATCTAATTTTTGTTGAGATTGAGTTGTGGCATTCATGTTAGCGTTATGCTAGGCTAATGCTAATGTTGAGAGGAGAGCTTCGATGCTGTGCATGTGTGTTTGCGTGTGTGTGTCTGTGATATACCATCTAGTTTTGGTTCAGATTGAGTTGTGGCATTCATGTTAGATCTATGCTAGCTAAATGCTAATGCTGAGAGGAAAGACTTGATGCTGTGCGTGTGTGTTTTTGGGATATATCAGCTAGTTTTGGTTGAGATTTCGTTTTTTTTAATTGATGTTAGCTTCATGCTAGGCT